>QANY01011138.1:418830-665762 GCA_003255025.1 Datisca glomerata | reverse complement strand
GGGGGGGGGGGGGTTCAAGATTGTTTGATACGTAAACAAGGTAAAACAAAACAAAATTGGAAACTAGAATTATGAAAAGACATATTAAAGAATTAAGAATATGATAAGAAATATGATTAAAGATTCATTCTCCACCTCTAGAAATATAGCAAAAGTCAATAATGAGAAACAACTTTCTCAATCTTTCAAAAATAACAATCTTAAAACAAGTCCTTTACTTACCTTGTCGTTAAGTAAAATAAGTTCTTTACTTAAACTCTTTTTATTAAACAACCTAGAACAAGATCTCTAAATTCAATTTAATGAAAGTAATTAATCAAGAAAGTTATGGGTTGAATCAAGCAACAAACACACAAGTTTGGTTTATAAAACTTGAGTAATATTTCTTATGTAAATCAATCGAAAATATTCCCATAATCATTGAAAATAATTTACTACTTTGTTTAGAAAGCTTTGACAATTACGGATCAAAATTCTAAACTAGGAATAAAATTATTAACATGCTCACCTAGTTGCGCACCCAAGCAAACAAGAAAGAATTTATAGATAATGAAATCAAAGGAATATAAACATAATTGAAAGAGAGATGAAAGAAAATTCCTGAAATTTATTAACTAATAACCATGTCTAGGGCTTTGAAATCACCCTTAACCAAAGAAAGAAATTAGCTACACATGGAGATACTAAAGAACATACATCTAAATAAAGAAATAACACAAAATCCTCTTCTTCTATTGGTTGGGGCTTGCCCCCCTTTTTATAGAGGTCGTGTGCTCTTCAATCTTCATAAAAATCAACAATTCCTCCCTAGAATCTCTTCTTTTCAAAGTCAGCAAAATTATCCTTTTAAGAACTCTGGCACAAGTAGGACTCTTTTTCATTTATCATGTGAAGAATTTAAAATTCAAACTTCAAAATAAAATATGGTAGATTCTAGCTCAATAGATATAAGCTAAGGTCCTGATCTTTATTTTTATCCTTCACTAATTTAAAGTCGTACTAGGATTTTATCCCGCCTTCTTATCATGTTGGAACGATCAAAAAAATATGAACAAATATTCAAATGAAAGATTAATCTCTTATCTTTCCAAGCCATATAAGATTTTCATTGTAGAAAAGTTGGGATCATCACGTAGCGTTCGTTAGGCAAACCTCACCAGATCAGACTTCGCCAGATCAACCTTGTCAACCTCCAAATCAGACTAAGGACAAAAATCATTATTTATTTCTTCTTAACCAAGTTACCTTCAAGAAATGATATACTAAGATTAACTTAGTAATTAAACCTGATTTCATCATTACAGACATCATTGTCATAGTTGATAGTATTGCTGATATGAACTGTATTCATGAGGGTTTAATCCCTCTCAAATACTTCCATAAAACCACTCAATCTCTTACAAGTACAAGTGGTAACTATATGAGAATCCAGTATAAGTACCAGAAGCGCTTATCTACAAACAAGGTGTTTGCTTAGCTGCATCATTTGTGTTAATTAAAAATATGACACAAAACATAATTCTAGGCAATCGTTTTTTAAATTATATTATGCCTCTCACTAGAATTGTACCTCAGGTATCCATATAGTAATTAATAATTCTATTATTACATTTGAATTCATTACAAAACCATATACGAAGGAAGTTGATCTCATAAATGATCTTCTTGAAAATAAAACTAATCAGTTAAACTTGCTACAGAAAGAAATACATTTTTTGACTATTGATCAACGTATACAACAACCATCAATATAAAATAAAATAAAAACAATACTACATAAATTCCAAACAGAAATCTGTAGTGAACTAAGTCTAAACCTAGCCAAATGAAAAAGGAATATTTAGAACTATGTAAAACAGAAATTGAATCTCTTTTACAGAAAAAATTAATTAGACCCAACAAGTCTCCTTGGAGTTGTACTGGTTTCTATGATAATGAAAATGCTAAAATTGAAAGAGGATCACCTAGGTTAGTGATCAATTACAAACCGCTTAATGATGCTTTGCAGTGGATAATATATCCTATACCAAATAAAAAAGATCTACTTGACAGACTTCATGATTTCATAATCTTTTCCAAATTTGATTTAAAATTAGGTTTTTGGCAAATCCAAATTGCTGAACAGGATAGGTATAAAGCTACTTTTACCGTACCCTTTGGCCATTATGAATGAAATATTTTACCCTTCGGGGTTAAAAATGGTCCTTCTGAATTCCAACGTATCATGAATAATATATTTAATGCTTACACTGCATTTATTATCTGTTACATTGATGATGTCTTAATATTTTCATCATCTATAGATCAACATATTAAACATCTGAATATTTTCAAGCATGTGATTAACGGAAATGGCGTAGTCTTGTCTGTCAGTAAAATGAAAATATTTCAAACAACAAGTAAGATTTTTAGGCCATAATATTTCTAATGGCACTATGTCATCCCTATAAACCACAGCATTGAATTCGCTTCGAAATTTCCAGATGAAATCAAGGATAAGGCCCAATTATAAAGATTTTTAGGAAGTCTTAATTATATATGTGACTTTTACCCGCAATTAGGATAGGATACTCCTCTTCTGAATAATAGACTTCAGAAAAATCCTGCTTCTTGGACTCTAGAACATACACTAGCTGTTAAGAATATTAAAGATAAAATTAAACAGTTACATTGCTTATCTATGCCTCATCCTAATTAGCATAAAATTGTAGAAGTAGATGCTTTTAATTTAGGCTATGAAGGTATTCTGAAACAGGTTAATCCCTAGAACCAGAAATAAGAACTATTAAGATTCACATCTGGCACTTGGAAAGGATCAGCTAAAACTATCCCACTATTAAACATGAATTCTTAGAGATAGTTAAATGTGTTCTTAAATTCCAAGATGATTTATTAAATCAGCATTTTCTTATTCGTGTTGACTGCTCTACTGCTAAACAAATATATTAAAAAAGATGTTCAAAATCTTGCATCAAAATAGATATTTGCATCTTGGTAGAGTATATTATCCGTATTTGACTTTGATATTGAATATATCAAAGGTGAACAGAACTCTCTCCCTGACTTATTAACTCGTGAATATTTGCAGGGATAACAAAATGAATAACCGAGGACGTGGCCGTAACTCCCGTGGCCCTGGAAGAGGCAGAATTAATCTGTAACAATCGAATGATGGCATCTTTTGGCCAACCGAATTTTCGAGTGTTCAAGAGACTACTCGTAAGAGTACAAAAGAAGTCCTCTTAACACCTGAATAGTATATGCCTAACAGTATTTCTGAGCAAATAATCCTCATTATTGAAACCGACTGATGAAAAATGGATGGCAGATCCATGAGAGATTAAAAATAGATATCTCTCCACTCAACAGTATCCGACTAGATTTGAACATTACCGATATATTTATGAGGCCATCATGGTCCAATCTGGTGCCATGGAGATTCGTCATACTCTCCATGATTCTCGAAATACCAACCCAATTACTTTTAGTAAGGTTGTTATTCGTATTTTGATTGCTCTTAAGCAATGGGGTCTTCATCCCCATACTACCCAGACAATTGAAATTCACCAAAAAGAAGTGAAATACAGTTATTGAGATTATATGGACTCCTTCACATATACATTTTATTACCACAATCACATCCATAACCATATATGGTTCATCCGTAAATGTCCAGAAGTTCTCACTTTCGGTCTTCCAAATTTGTTCCTCTTATGGTGGGATAAATTTGGAATTACTTTTGAGACTCTTCCTGAACAAATCCAAACAGAATTTAGGGAATGACATTCTACTTATTCCCTTCTAGCCATTAACAAAAATACTACAGTCTCAAAATCTTTAATTCATTTTATTATCCGCTTTAATATCCTTTGGATCTGGAAATGAGATGTAAAATGTGAATATCAAAATGGGATCCCACTACTAAAAATAATTTTCTTTACCAAATGGTGGGACAAAGGAATGAATCCCCATCTAACAAAACTGATCAAAACCATCAAAGCACATTCTCAAGCATGCTTTGAAGCCATTCCTAAGGCCCTACCGGAACCAACAGGAAATCCATTCCTGAATGCTCAGAATCTGATTAAACAGAAATATCCGACACTCAGTGAAAAAGATTTGGTAATTAAAACTATGGATTTTGTTAAAGACCAATTCCTTCTATGTATTTGGACCTGATGACACCTCCATGGGCACATCCAGTTCTCTCTAGAGTCAGCAGACTCATACTGACCTACCTGCTGACCTAACTGATGCAAATGTTTTCAGCATATTGGGTGGTGAAAGCTAAGATCCTGAAGAAGATCTGCCAGAATCAACTATTGCAGACTTCTGGAACTCATTGACCACAATCATCTCCGAACAGATTGAAAAAGAAAAAGATAAAAAAGGAAAAACTAAAGTCTAATCTGGTCTGCCATCTGGACTGCCAGTTCAGAAGCAACTAACAGACACAACCAAACTACTTTAATAAAGTAGTCATCAATAGAAATGCCAATAATACAGCTGTCTCCTACCAACGGTAAGGACAAATCGACTTTTCTCAATAGTCACCTCCACTCACAAAAGATAAGGATTGACGACTTTAGTTCAGCCACGCTACCTTATCTTGCTTTGTACTATAGTTACTTTTCTGTACTCTAGTTAGTTTTATATACCATAGTTACTTCAAACACAATTATGTTTTTTCATGATGTGTTACATAAACTTCGTTACATCCAATATTCGTGACAGATATAAGAAATCTAAAACATAGGGGTGTCAAAAATCATCTAGACCGTTTAATCTGATATGGACCGATCTGAAGTTGATAAGTCTGGACGGTTTTTTTCTCATATATGGTCGGTTCGCTCTTCCTTTTACAGAGGACCGAATTTTCGATTTGGTCTAGAAAAAAAGTTAATTCTGGACCGGACCGGACAAACCATATATATATATACATATTTCTTTTTTAGGTTACACTTTACAGACTCTACGACGCCTCCTTCTCCCTCAATCCCTCTCGCAGAAACGATGCCCATTGAAGCTGTTTGAAGCTCGCACTGCCTCCTACTCCATTTTCAGCCTTCTTCTCCACCATTTTCCTCTCTCCTGCGATGCCTTCTTCTTCATTCTTAGGATTACGAAGTTTTCGAATGTGTGCTGCCTTATCTCAGTTTCAAACCCACATCTCTCTCTCAAGATTGACCGATCTGAGAAAAGGTATGCAAGTTTCTCTTTCTATCAATACCATCAGATCTAAAACAAAGCCATTCATTTTTTCATCTGTGTGTCGGACCTGAGTCTAAACCTTTATTTTGAGCGTAAGACTTAGATCTGTACTCTGAATCTTTGTTCATTTTGTTTAAGAATCTTTTTGCATTCAGGAGTCTGACCTAACTTTTGATAAACTAGCGAAAGCTTTGATGATGTATAGTAGAAAACTTTTGATTACATTGATTTAAAAACAATCTTGATTATCATATAAAATTACACAAATTAAATATGCAAGTTATAAGAATTTGTATTCATATGCTATCTAACACGCACAATGCATGTGAGAATCATCTAGTCTTAATCTTAATATATTAAAAGGGGCTTAAAGGGGAGAAAGATTTTATTCTCCTTTTTAGCCTTTAAGTTTCCTTAAAATATAGTACAACTTAGGGATTTCACCTTGTCATTTAATATAATGAGTATAATGAGATATTATTTTCTATTTAATAATAATTTATTTAAAAATAGTTTGTAAAATTAAATATTTTTTAATATTTTACAATGAGAAGTGTAAATATCTATAAAGATGAATTTCAATGAATTTTGAGCTTATTTTTTAGTATTCATCAAACATTTATAAAATTAAATATTATGTAATATTTATGTTATTGAAGTATGAAAACTCATATAAATAAATTGAGAGAAATATTTCCGAATAGGATAAATGATCTCTTAATATAACAAAATTTGAAAAATTTATGAATAATCATTTTATATATTATTGAAATAACAATGATATATTGTACAATTTCAACACTATTATAAACAAGTGAATGTATTTATTATTATTGCTATTGTTAATTTTAATTTAGATTTACAAGTATTTTCAAAAATAATATTTGTTTCAACATTTAATATTAATTTCAAATTCTACATGTATTTTAAATTACTTTAACACGTGCGACGCACGTCTTTTTTACGATAGTATATATAAATAGGGTTAAGAGGGGAGAAATATTTTTGGACACAAAATACCCTCACTATTACATGCAATTCCAAAATGATAAGTCTCTTACTATTCTCACTACCACAATCACATTTACTATCTCACTTATTAAAAATATATGAGTTGTAGAAAATTAAGAGACATATTAGTTTAAATAGATGAATTATGTTAAGAAAATGTATAGGTGAATAATTTGATATTGAAATTAAAACTCCAAATCTTTTTTACCTTTGTATTTAAAGGAACAAAACCCAACAACAAAACAATAACAAGAAAACTAACTGACAAGAGTTAATAAGCACTAGATAAAAAATACTAGGAGGAATCACATTAAATCAAATACGACAAGGAACATAAGTAGATGTTAGCTTCACTAGACGATCATCAATCAAATTGTAGGACATATGAGCATGATAAACCAAGATATTAATTCAAAAAAGCTATTAACTCTCTCTAGTAATACAAAAATCATTAACAGAAAATATCATCTACCTTTAATAGCTTGAAATCTTAGTATTCCACATCAATAAGTTAGAATGAGATCAAACAATTTGTTGTGTAGTTCCATACGTATTTCATACATATTACTTATATTAGTTGCTTAAGTATGTGCGTTGCACATACTGTTGACTAATACTACAAAAAGAACAAAACCTAAAATCATTGACATAACACAAACAATTATTTATATATATGTCTCATTTGGCAGTCATGATAGTAATGGATAGTGCTATACTAAATCTATCGGATTGCACTGTATTGTACTGCACTTGATTAAATAATATTGACCAGTGTTTGGTATTGTATTAGTTAAAAAATTATATTATTTATACAATATTTTGGCACACCATAATACTGATTGTAAAAATGTTTATTATGATTTGATCCGGAAAAGCCTATTTGAATATCATTAACATGATATTTTACATTTTTGTCCTTAACAACTTTAAAACACACTCGTCCTTATCGGCTTCCATGGCTGAATGAATGTGGCGAAATCTTATTTTATTTTAAAAATTTTATGGATTTTCTTTAGTGACACTTGTTTAAACTAGTTACCATCCATGATCATTCCTAGCAATGAAGGAAGAATAAGTAGTCCAATAAAAATGGTATATTTATATCCCAAACAAAAATTATTTTATTTTAAAAGTTTTATGGATTTTCTCTAGTGACACTTGTTTAAACTAATTACCATCCATGATCATTCCTAGCAATGAAGGAAGAAAGGAAAAATGGTAATTAGTGAACTAAATAGTCCAAAAATAAAAAAAAATGGTATATTTATATCCCAAACAAAAATTATTTTATTTTGGAGTTTTATGGATTTTCTCTAGTGACACTTATTTAAACTAATTACCATCCATGATCATTCCTAGCAATGAAGGAAGAAATGAAAAATGGTAATTAGTGAACTAAGTAGTCCAAAAATTAAAAAAATAGAATATTTATATCTCAAACAAAATTATCTATTTATTTTTAGTGACACTTGTTTAAATTAATTACCATTCATGATCATTCTTTTGATATTTGATTATCATTGAGTGAAGAAATAAAAATGTTAATTAATAGACCATGTAGTAAAAAATGGCATGATCATGTATGAAATTAAATATTTTTCTTCATAAATTAATTTATTTTACACATAAATTTTTTTTATCAATTTATTTACTAAACAATTATATATATGTATATACACACACAGGCGTAAAAAAATGAAAAATTAAAAAAAATATAGAGGGTGATGTCACCCTCTGTCACTTAACAGAGGGTGACATAACCATCTACAAAAAGAAAATTCTTACTTTTATTTTTCATTTTTTTCATTTTTTTTTTGTTTATACATATTTTTTTGTTTTTATGTTTGTTTATTTTTTCTTTTTTTAGTAGATATTATTAATTTGTTGTAATTTATTTTTATATTTATTTTTTATTATTTCACGTCTTGTTTCATTATTTTCATCATGCATATTTTTTTTAAATTTTCATCATACATATTTATCATCTCTAACATTCATTTCTATTATTTTTTAGTTGTTATCTCTTCCTATTTATTTATGTATTATTTTCATATGTCACGGTTGTATGTAATTATTATTCTATTCTTTTATCATCAAAATTGACGCTCGTAAATTAAAATCATAACAATTTGATTTAAATTTTTATAAATTTCTTTATTTAATTTTCACTAAAAAAATCCAACGACGGACTTTGAGATTTTTGGGATACCAAACTTCTTGAACTACTGAGGTGAGGAGTCATTCTTGGGATACCGAGAATAACTCTAATAATGCTTTGATTTAAAAGGATATATGAATACAAAAAATATTTTTTCAATGGTGTTTGAACCACCCATTAAAAGTAATTTATTTTGTTCATTTTTATGATACAAAATGCATCAAATGGGACATTCAAAAATGAATCTCTTTAACCTTTGCCTTAAACTAAAAAATTGGATAGCATTTGATTAAATTTGGTAACCATTTTATAATGGGTGTTGTGAGGTGCAAATTTCTTCCCAACACAAACGACTTCCGAACCAATTTTGAGTTTTCGTAAACCAAAATTTTCATCTTAAAATTGGGTGACCACTCACACCCTAAAATGATTGGTGGCGACTCCAAATTTCTTTTTCCTTCAAAAAGTGATTTTTTTAATCGCTGCTCCGCACGCGCGCACGTTGCGACAGCTTGGCGACTCCACTGAGGACAAACAATTGGTCTAACCATCTTTAGATCAATAGAGAGTCAAGCCAAAATTTCATCGTATGCTATCCTTTTGTATTGGTTCTTGGATTGTTTATATGATTTATTATTTTTTTTCTAATTCGTGACTGTAGTGGTAAATAAGTTTTTTTTTAATGAAGTATATTTTTTACATAATTTCTACTTTCACACATATACACTAGCCCTATACCCGGGCTTTCTCTTTAGGATTAGCGAGAATGAGTAGTGGAATGCCTTCGTGGAACTACGGTTCCTGTGTAGGCTCACGAAAATTCTCACTCAGATCGACCATTTCGGGATACCGTTTGGGGGCCCCTGTTACTCTGTTCATATAACAGTGTGGACAACCTAGAAGCCTTTAAGAGATTTTTAGAGCCCAACCACACATGTCTTATGTTTTTAGAGCCCACCTCATGACCAACGTTAGATTTCTGCTAAAATATGATATCATGATCAATTTTGTGCATGTATATATGTCTTGTTTCACTTCTAACTTCATCTTTGTATTTTTCATACATGCATCATGCTACATAATAGGGATTGTAAAGAAGTATTCAATTCATTCATATTTTAGATACCATGACTCCCACTTCGAGTGTGATAGAAGATCAACTTACGGTAGCCCAATGGTCAGAGGAGTCGTAGAAACATAAAGGAGATTGTCTGAAAAAGGAAGACGTTGATCTTCTACCATCAATCACTAAGATGGAGTTCTCATGCATTGACTTGGAGATGTTGAAGAAGATATGGGAGGATTTTTCACTAGAGCAGAAAAGTTTGTTTGTCGGAAAATATGGTCACAGCTTATCTGTTGTATATTGTAGTCAACGTTCCAGTCCTTAAAGCTTTAATGCATTTTTGGGACCCTCATTATAGATGTTTCACCTTCAGAATAATCGATCTTACTCTCACAATTGAAGAATATCAAGCACTACTGAATGTCCCGTCGCAAAATGCAGACAAAGTTTATAACTATGACAAAAAGCTCACATTGAAGAGAGCTTTGTCTAAGCTCTTGGGTACTGTCCATGCGTCTGAGATTAAGAAAAGGTTGAAAATTAAAGGGGGAAATGAGAGTGTGCCGTTGGATTACCTCCTAGATCTCACCCAAAATTTCTTGAAGGAGGATAAGGGCATGACTCTTTTATGCTCTGTGTATTTATGGCACCGTATTATTTCCAAAGATCCAAGGTTATATGGATGATAAAGTGATAAAAATGTTCCTTCAAGTCAAACATGGTGTTAACCCTGTTATCTTAATTCTCGTTGAGACTATCCGTTCTTTGAATCACATCCGAGTGTCTGGAAAAGGAAAGTTCATCGGCTCTTCAACTCTTTTGTGTATTTGGATTCTCAGCCATCTAAGATGTCCGCTAGATTTCAAATGTCCTCTATTTAAGTTCTCAAGTTCATGGATGAAGACGAGGATCCCTATTGCAAAATTTGGAATGGCCAAATGGAATCCGCAGTTTCCCACAAAAGGGGCTTGGCACTCATACCTATCTAAGTTGAAAGATGATGATGTTATTTGGAAAGCCCATTGGATGCCGTTAACACCAATGTTCTACAGATGTGGTGATTTTCAATGGGTTCCGCTCCCAGGACCATGGGGTTGTACTAGTTATGCTCCACTAATGGCACTCCGTCAATTATACAGTGAGACAGTTTATCCCCATTACGCATGCATTGAAGGATATTGAAGTTAGTTACGATTCTCAAGAAATTGAACAAAAACTGCAGCAGCTGAATGAAGCTTGGAAAATAACAAGAAGGATGCGAAATGAGAAGAATCGTATGAACTGCACAAATGAGTATGAAGCATGGCTTGAGAGTAGAAACAAAGTAACTATTGCCTTAACAGTTGAGGATGTACCATCAGCCAAATCACTGGAAGTTCATCAAAAGATTGTTAAAAAGGAGGAGCTAGATGAGTTATATGAGGAGAAGCAAAAAGTTCTAGCCCTCTTGGAAGAAAACAGACGACTAACAGTCGAGGTGAATTTATCTGAGAAACACAGAATCGAAGCTGAAGAACGACTCAAAGAGTTGAGAAATAAGGTTGAGGATCGGGCATATCTGAAGTGAAAAAACTTAAAGTTGGGAACTGACACTCGCCAATTGAGCAACAAAATTAGAAAGATGGCGGAAGACAATGCGAACTTGCGAGGGGTAATCTACGAACAAGAAGATCAAATCGTGAAGTTAGAGAGGGAAAATAAACTGGTACGAGAAATTCTAGAAGAGGTGAAGGGAACTGTTGACAAGAAAAATACGTACATCGTCGAGTTAGAAGAGCAATATGACGCATTACAACGAATCGTTGATAATTTGCAGGTTGATTTAGAGAACTAGAAAGTTAAGAAGACTGAGTCAACAAATGATTCTAAAGAATTATTGAAAGTCATCGCAAGCCTTGAGCACCAAGTTAGAGCTTGTCAGAACGTGGCAGACAAGTTGGCAAGAAACAATGATGCTAATGTCGATATACTGAGGTATGATAATCAGTTGCTACAACAAGAGTACAACTCGATTCGACAATGATCTGGGCAGGTTGTAGAATGGCTTAAAGACATGGCTGTGAGAGCGGGCAATTTGGCGGAACAAGCTTCATTTTTTAAGAGAAATGTCTTGCCCATCCATCCTAATGGGGAGAATTTGTCTAAGTTTTTGGAAGAAATCAATCGAGATTTGGGACATTTTGGTCGTTTTGTATGAACTCATATCATGAAGTAATGTAATTGACTTCTACATACTCAAATGTAGTGGATGGCTCTACTAATTGAATGAAATTGATCACTTTAGAACTTTCACTTTGCACAGTATCATTTCTCATGCATAAATTTACTCTCATTATTTCTTCTTTTTATTAGCAAAAAACTACATCTCATTACTTTATTTTTATTTATTTTAAAGAAATTTTCCAAAGATAGCCTGACAGCTTTGACATCCCTATCGAACTCGAGCTCAAGTTAGGGTCATGGACGAGCAAGAAAGAGAACAATCGCAAGATGAAATGAAGGAAGAGATTAAGGAGCTAAAAGAGAAAATGGCTAAAGTCCTCGAACTCCTCGTCGCAAGTAAGGGAAATGGCTGTTTTGAAAATCCGCAAGGGGCACAATCATCACAAAATCAACTGCCAAACGATACTCCACTTTACCCTCATGGGTTCACTTCAACCTATCAACGTCATCAGGTTGACCAGTTTCAGCATGCTTCACCACCAATAAATATCCAGCAAAATCCATTTCCAAATGTCCAGGAAACAATGCAGACAGGGAACACTGGGTACAACCCATCCGCAATGGCATGTGGTCACAACCAAGCTTTCACTCCGCAAGGCGAACTCTCTAATGAACCAATCATCATAACCGATGTTGATGACCCAAAGATGTAGAAGCCTATTACCAATCCAAGTGACGACTCAAGATCGAAAGACAAATTGGACTTTCTAGAGGAGAGATTACATGTTATTGAAGGATCTGATGTATATGGTACCATTGATGCCTCCCAATTATGTGTGGTCCCTGATGTGAACATCCCACATAAATTCAAACTACCTGATTTTGAAAAATATGATGGTAGTACGTACCCCAGAAGCCACCTTATTATGTACTGTAAAAAAATGTCCGCTTGTGCAAATGATGATAAGCTGCTGATTCATTTCTTTCAAAATAGCCTAATGGGGGCCGCATCTCGTTGGTATATCCAATTGGATAACCAACATATTCGGAGGTGGAAAGATCTAGCAGATGCTTTTTTAAGATAATATAAGTACAACATAGACATAGCCCCTGATCGTTTGGACTTACAAAGGATGGAGAAAAAGCCAACATAAGGCTTTAAAGAATATGCAAAAAGGTAGAGGGAATTAGCTGCTCAGGTACACCCCCCATTGTCAGACAAGGAGATGGCTGGAATGTTTATTAACACCTTGAGACCTCCATTCTATGACAGGATGATTGAAAAGGCTTCAAAAAACTTCTCTGACATCATAGTGATCGGTGAAAAGATTGAGTACGGGATAAAGAATGGAAGAATTTTAGAAATCGTATCAGATACATCATCAGTAAAAAAGGGGCCTCCATTGAAGTGAAAAAAGGGGATGTACAGATGATCAATTCCGGGTACCCATCACAAGCTGTAAACCTGGGATCAGGATTTTCAAAGTATAGTGAGGGGCCCAAATCTGTGACATCATATGTGGAAAATACCTCACAAATTCCATACAATTATCACTCTCAACAATCAGCATTTTAAAACAACCCGAGACCGGGTTTCAGACCACCGACTCACCAGCAAAACATTGGTCAGGCTGATCAGCCTCTAAGGGGAAATAGAAATAATCAATGTTTTATCCAATATGATCCAATCCCCATGTCATATATATAACTCTTACCTCAATTGATACAGAATAATCAATTGGTGCCAATTCCTTATGAACCTCTCCAACCAACATACCCAAGGTGGTATGATCTGACTGCTCGTTGTGATTATTATGCTAGGGCAGTGGGACATTCGACTGAGAATTGCATGGCATTAAAAAGTAGAGTACAAGCACTGATTAAGGCTGGATGGTTAAATTTTAAAAAGGCTAATGGGAATCCATATATCAATTCCAACCCTCTACCAAATCATGGGAATCCTACCGTAAATGCAATTGAGGAATATTTTTCATATGAAAATAGGGATGTGGAAGATGTGAGAACGTCAATGGAAACACTTTTCCATCTTCTTTCTAGAGCAGGGTACACCTACCCAACACGCTTAGAGGATGAGGGCATTTCTAGGGAGCATATGCATGACTTTGATTGTTTGTTTCATAAGAATGTGATGGGGAATACAATTGAGGAATGTGCTGATTTTAAAATGGAAGTGCAAAAGTTGTTGAATGCAAAGATACTTACAATAAGTCATAAAGGAGAAAGGGAATACCAGGAAGATGACTCTTTAGTCCTCATGATAATTAAAGAATCATCTGAAGTTCATGTTGAAATGTCGTCCTACATCCCAAAACCTCTCACAATACATTACGAGGAAAAGTTAACTCACACCACTACGTCTTATGCTCCGATGCCTATCACCATTCAAATACCGGGTGCGCTCGCTTACAAAGATTCAAGAGCAGTACCATGGACGTACGGATATGAGGTTATTACAAGCGGTAACGATAAAACTCAAGAGCTAAATTCGTCTGACCTCGATCTCCCCATTACCAATATTTCGGGAGTAGGTGAGATGACAAGGAGTGGAAGATGTTACACGCCAGAAGTTTTGAAAATGGATAAAAGCGATGAGTTTGAAAGACAAAGGAAAGGGAAGGCCAAAGAAGGCTACAATGGTCATAAATTCCAAGGATAAATGCATGGCGGTCAAGTGATAGACCCAAATATAATAAGAGGTACAGAGAAAGAAAGAGAAGTGTCTGAAGAAGTATGTGAATTTTTTAAGCTCATCAAGCAAAGCGAGTATAAGGTGATAGAACAACTTAATCACGAACATGCTCGCATATCTTTACTGTCACTCTTTCTGAATTCTGAACCACATCGCCAAGCATTATTGAAGGTTTTGAATCAAGCATATGTCTGTCATGACATTACGGTGGAGAAGTTGAGTGGAATTGTGAAAAATATTACCGCACCAAATTTTATCACTTTCACAGATGATGAAATCCCTGCCGATGGTACCAGACACACCAGAGCTCTACATATATCCATGAAATGTGGGGATTATGTTGTCACAAAAGTGTTGATTGATAATGGCTCGTCTCTAAATGTAATGCCAAGATCCACACTAGCAAAGCTCCCTATGGACGCAACACATATGCGACCGAGCATGATGATAGTAAGAGCATTCTACGGTACCCGAAGAGAAGTAGTCGGAGGCATAGAGATACAAACTTGAATCGGGTCATGCCTATTCAATATTATTTTCCAAGTGATGGACATAAATCCAGCATACAGTTTACTTTTAGGTCAACCATGGATTCACTCTGTCGGGGCAGTACCGTCTTCATTACATCATAAACTAAAATTTATAATGGATCATAAACTCATTTATATATATAGGGAAGAAGCTTTACTGGTATCTAAGCCGGCTACCATGCCGTATGTTGAGACGACAGAAGAAGCATTGGAATGTTCATTTCGATCATTTGAGATTGCGAAGACTACATTTGTTGCTAGTGGGAAACTCACTCCAACATCAAGCTTATCAAAAGCATCTCAGATGGCGGCAAAGTTGATGATAAAATGGGGATACAAGCCATGCAAAGGACTCGGGGGTAAGCATCAAGGCATTAATAAGTTAATCAGGTAGGACAAGAATGAACAAAGGTTTGGGTTTGGATATAGATCGACCAAGGCTAATAGAAGGAGAGTGGAAGCTCAAAAGAAAGAAAAGAGGATTGCTAGGCTCGAAAATAGGGAATTCGATATTGAAATGACGATCATACCCCATATTTCTAAATCCTTTAGAAGTGGGGGAATTTCGTTCGAAGAACCGGTTATAGTAGAGCAGTACAACCTTGAAAATGATATCGTCGAGCTTTCAATATCCGCAATCTTGGAAAAATCATCAAGTGCAAGTACAGAGGACTTGGATTCTCGATACGATTCGGATCATGAACTTAACAATTGGGACGTCACCGAGCTACCAGTGCTTCTCGAGAATTTTCAAGAGTAATGTGTTCATGCCAAAATTCTAAGAATTCTACCCAATGCCTTAGGAATTTCATTGTTATGGGCCTATGTTCTTGTCTATTTCATGTCATCTCTTTGAATGAAAATCTAAAAACTTATTTCGTCTATTTTTGCTAATGATAAGTATAATTCCAGTTCTTTTTGTTCTTCCTTTTTATGTCTTCTTTTTCCATTTCTGAAATGTTGTTCATACTCATGCATTGTTTTTTTTTCTCGCCTTCTTTTCATCCAATAATCCGATTCAGGTTCGAGAATGGTGATTTTGAAAATAAGAGCATAAGCAATAACTTTGACAATCCCATTTTTAGCATAGAGTCAGATGAAAGTGACGAGGATAATTTCAAACCATCTCCGGAAATGTTAAGAATGGTAAAGGAGGATGAAAAAATAACTCAACCATATCAAGAGTTAACGGAGGTGAAAATTTTGGGATTGGAGGGAGAGACGAAAGAGGTCCAAATCGGCACTTCTATGACAAGCCAAGGCCACCGAGAATTAATTGACTTACTCAAAGAGTATATTGACGTCTTTGCATGGTCTTACCAAGATATGCCAGGTCTAGACACTGATATCGTGGTTCATCATTTTTCACTTATGCCCGAAAGTAAACCAGTGCGACAAAAGTTATAAAAAATGAAACCAGACATGCTGGTACAGATCAAAGAAGAAGTTAAAAAGCAAGTAGATGCGGGTTTTCTAGAAGTAGAAAAATACCCTGAATGGGTTGCTAACATAGTCCCAGTGCTGAAGAAAAATGGGAAAGTAAGGGTGTGCGTCGATTACGGAGACTTAAATCGGGCAAGCCCCAGGGATAATTTTCCATTACCCCATATCAATGTCTTAGTAGATAACACCGCAGGACATTCAACCTTCTCTTTCATGGATGGTTTTTCGGGGTATAACCAAATCAAAATGGCTCCTGAAGACCGTGAAAAGATGACTTTTATAACTTTGTGGGGTACATTTTTTTATAAGATCATGCCATTTGGTTTGAAGAATGCAGGGGCGACTTACCAGCGGGAAATAGTAACACTTTTTCATGATATGATGCATAAAGAAATCGAAGTGTACGTTGATGATATGATTGCCAAATCTCGTCAAATGGGAAGATCATACGGTCACTCTGTGAAAACTATTTGGATGGTTGAGAAAGTTTCAGTTAAAGCTTAACCCGAGAAAGTGTACATTCGCAATGTCTTCAGGGAAACTACTTGGTTTTGTCATGAGCAAGGAACGAATAAAAGTTGACCCTGACAAGGTTCGAGCCATCATTAATTTGCCGCCACCTCAAACTCAAAAGGAAGTTAGAGGTTTTTTGGGGAGATTAAATTATATAGCCCGGTTCATCTCACAGCTAACTGTAACTTGTGAACCTATCTTTAAACTTCCTTGCAAAAGTGATGCAGAAGGATGGAATGATGATTGTTAAATTGCTTTTGAGAAGATCAAGCAATACTTGCAAAATCCGCATATACTTGTTCCTTCAACTCTAGGGCGTCCACTCATTTTGTATCTTACAGTGACAGGAAAATCTATAGGTTGCGTACTTGGTCATCATGACTCCTCTGGAAGGAAAGAACAAGAAATATACTATTTAAGCAAAAGGTTCACAAATTATGAGGCTAATTATTTGATGTTGAAGAAAACGTGTTGTGCATTAGCCTGGGTTGCTCATCGGCTTAGACAGTACGTGTTTTACCACACCACTTGGTTAATTTCAAAGATGAATCCAATCAAATATATCTTTGAAAAGCCATCACTTTCCGGGTGAATCGCTAAATGGAAAATGAAGCTCACGGAATATGATATTGTTTATGTTACGAGAAAATCAATAAAAGGAAGTGTACTTGCTGATTATCTTGCAAATCAACCAGTGCAAGATTATGAGCCTATGAAATTTGATTTTCCTGATGAGAACATAGCAGTCATATTAAAAAATGAAGGAAAATCTATGGATCCAGAATTGTGGACAATGTTATTTGATGGTGCGTCTAATTATGTAGGACATGACGGAAAAACTATGCTTTGACTGCACAAACAATGAGGCATGTTCCATGGAAATTCAAGCAGCTTATGATATGAAGATAAAGAAGCTTCGAGTGTACGAAGATTTGTTATTGATGATACGACAACTAAACGGGGAATGAGAAGCTAGAGACTCCAAGTTGGTACCTTATAACAAACATGTAACTAAGCTAAGCCGAACTTTTGAAGTGATCTCATTTGACCATATACCGAGAGAGAATAATCAAATTGCAGATGCACTGGCAACTCTAGCATCCATGTTCACCACAGACTTTAAGGAAGAAGTGCAACCCATAAAAATTGAGAAGTGAGATTTTCCTGCTCGCTGTATGAGTATTGAAGAAGAGCCAGACACAAGACCGTGGTATTACGACATCAAGCAGTATATAAAGAGTGGAGAATATCCATCCAAAGCTTCTGAGAATGATAAATGCACTATTAGAAGATTGTCCATGGGTTTCTTTTTGAATGCTGAAATACTCTACAAAAGAAACCATGATATGGTGCTCTTAAGATGTGTTGATGCAAGGGAAGCGAATCAAATCATAGAGGAAATTCACGAAGGAATTTGTGGAGTTCATGCTAATGGACATGTGATGACCAAACAAATCTTGAGAACAGGATATTATTGGTTAACTCTAGAATCTGACTGCATCAAGTACACTAAGAAATGTCATAAATGTCAAATTTATGTGGATAAAATTCACGTACCCACATGCCCTTTACATGTAATGGCCGCGCCTTGGCCGTTCTCTATGTGGGGCATAGACGTCATTGGTCCCATCACACCCAAAGACTCTAACGGGCATCATTTCATTTTGGTCTCTATAGATTATTTTACCAAATGGTTGGAGGCAAGTTCTTATTCGAGTGTAACCAGAAATGCGGTTGTTGAGTTTATTAAAAAGTAGATAACTTTTCGATATGGTCTACCTGGAAGGATCATCACAGATAATGGGACAAATTTAAGCATCATAATTCATCTCCTTATCGTCCAAAAATGAACAGAGTAGTGGAAGCAGCCAATAAGAATATAAAAAGGATCATAGAGAAGATGACAGAGGTTTATAAAGATTGGCATGAGATGCTCCCGTTTGCACTGCATGGGTACCGCACATCAGTCCGAACATCAACTGGGGCAACGCCATTCTCTTTGGTATATGGCATGGAAGCGATCCTTCCAATTTAGGTGGAAATTCCCTCCCTCAGAGTCTTAATGGAGGCGAAATTAGAAGAAGCAGAGTGAGTACAGACACAATATGAGCAATTGAATTTCATCGAGGAAAAAAGATTGATTTCATTATGTAGAGGACAATTATATCATAGAAAAATGATGTACGCATATGATAAAAAATTGCATCCCCGATGTTTCCGAGAAGGAGACTTGGTGTTAAAAAAGATACTCCCATATCAAATGGATCACCAAGGGAAGTGGACCTCAAATTATGAAGGACCTTTCATTGTCAAGAAGGCTTTCTCGGGAGGAGCTCTCATGCTAAAAAACATGGATGGAGATGATTTACCGCACACGGTTAATTCTGATGCAGTCAAGAAGTACTTCATTTGACCGATCTAAGTATGGAAAAAGTGAAGTTAGGCAAAAAAATGTTAAAAAAAAAGTTGTCTCGAATACTGGAGAAATTCTTCTTTCATTTTTTTTCTTTCTTTTTCCAAACAATCGTTTGTAAACATTGTTCAATATCAATGAAGAGCCTTTTTTCTTTCTCAGTTGACAAATACATATATTTCATATTCTCCTTATTTCTATTATTTCATATTCCTCTCAGTTCTAAGATATCATTAATCACTCTTGAAATAACTCAGAAGCATAAACTTGGTTAGGTGAAAACTAATTGAAAAAAAATTGGAACTAAGAAAAGTGATCTGGGTGCAAAGTAAAATCTAAAAAGTCATCATGAGAAAGGTCAATATGTGCATGAAAAAAGCTAAAGCGCAATTGGAGGATTACCCAATTAGAAGTACAAAAGAGAAGCAGATAAATTATTCACCACTGACATGGAGCCAAATACTAGGGCATAAACTAATAAATAAGGATGTATCATTTTCCTAAAAGTATGCTCGATACTTCATTGTAAATCCATGATCCTAGACCAAGTGATTGTTCTAAAGGGTGTTTGATATGATTAAAAATCATCATATAATTTTCTAATAAAGGTTCACAATCATGCACAGTATGCATGCATTCAAAATCATTACTTTACATTTATGTTCAAGAATTATAATGCATAGACATGCACAACATTAGTTGTTCTGAAAAATTCAGGTGCATGAATCACTTAATGATATTCTTTCGAAATTCACACATGACTTTCCAACATTTAAAACATGCATTAGTCTAGCTTCTGTTGTCATGAGACTTGCATAAGTCAACTTCAATTTCAATTAATATGGTTAAATCAAACCCGCATTGATTCGAGGTCGAAGCTTGTGCCTATCCAGGTCCATTTTCCTTTCAAATATCTTCGGTTAAATCGAACCCGACTTGATCGCAGTCGAAGCCCGGTGTCAGCGCCTGGTCCATTTCAATTAATATGGTTAAATCGAACCCGAATTGAGTCGAGGTCGAAGCTAGGTGTCAGCACCTGGTCCATTTCTGTTTCAAATACCTACGGTTAAATCGAAGCCGCACTAAGTCGAGGTAGAAGCCTGTGTCTATCCAGGTCCATTTTCCTTTTAAAAATCTTCGGTTAAATCAAACCCGACTTGGTCGCGGTCGAAGCCCGGTATCAGCACCTGGTCCATTTCAATTAATATGGTTAAATAGAACCCGAGTTGAGTCGAGGTCGAAGCCTGGTATCAGTACCTGGTCCATTTCTGTTTCAAATATCTACGGTTAAATCGAACTCGCACTGAGTCAAGGTCGAAGCCTGCATCCATCCAGGTCTGTTTCCTTTCAAATATCTCGGTTAAATCACCCCGCATTGAGCGAGGTCGAAGCCTGTGTCTATCCAGATCCATTTCGCTCCCATTCCACTTCATAGAGCCTTATTTAGTCGAGATTTCTATTCCCCAATTTCATATATTGTTTTCTTGTACCGATCAAAATACTTATCCACACCTTTGTACACCTTCTGAGATCATAAGCGTGCTCAAAGGGGGGCAGCTGTAGATACCGTATTTTGTCCGGTCTAATACATTAAATATACATACTTTGTATTTTGGCTCATATAATAGTCTAAGACTATATGTATAATTTGAAAACTAGTCCAATACTAAAATAAGAAAAGTGGTCCAAGGACTAAAAAGTAAAAGGTAAAGAAACTAATAGTAAAAAAGGAAAACCCTAATTTTACCTATAAATAGAGGGGAGGTCTTCACTTGAAAGGGAAGATTTGGGAGAGTGAGGAAGAGAATAGATTTTAGAGAGAGAAAGAGGGATTTTGAGAAAATGGTGAAAAAGTGAAAAAAGGAAAGTTTTCATTTCTATTCATCTTTCATGTTCTCATTTTCTTTTTATTAAGTAGATCAAAATCTCTTACATTTTAGCTTACAATATATTTTGTTCATTCTAATTTATCATCTCTCTTTCTCATACTCATGAATTTGATATTTCTTTGCTTCATCTTCCATATATAGGTTTGTTTGCTCATTCTTTATCATTTCTCCTACTTTTAATCTTAAGTTTTGCTTTCATATATTTGTTTATCTCTCTACAAGTTTGATGATGAGATTTTTTTTTGTCATCAACTCAATCAATGAGAATGTGGATAAAATTTTGAGGAGTATAAAATTAACTCAATGTGAATCAACCATTTAATGGGTTGAAAGTGTACATTTGATTAAAATATCTTCTATGATAATTTCTCATACATAAAAATGCATAAAATGGAGAGTAAAACCTCTATACAAGATTATGCAAATATTTTAAGCCTTTGATTTTTTTATGTTCTTACAAATCTTCTCTTTTTTTTCTTTTTTTTAATTTTTTGACCATCATTTTTTGTGACACTTGTTTAAACTAGTTATCATCCATGATCATTCCTAGCAATGAAGGAAGAAAGGAAAAATAGTAATTAGTGAACTAAGTAGTCCAACAAAAAATGGTATATTTATATTCCAAACAAAAATTATTTTATTTTGAAAATTTTATGGATTTTCTTTAGTGACACTTGCTTAAACTAGTTAGCATCCATGATCATTCCTAACAATGAAAGAAGAAAGGAAAAATGGTAATTAGTGAACTAAGTAATCCAATAAAAAAGTGGTATATTTATATCTCAAACAAAAATTATTTTATTTTGAAAGTTTTATGGATTTTCTCTAGTGACACTTGTTTAAAATATTTTTCATCCATGATCACTCCTAGCAATGAAGGAAGAAAGGAAAATAGTAATTAATGAACTAAGTAGTTCAAAAATAAAAAAAGATGGTATATTTATATCTCAAACAAAAATTATTTTATTTTGAAAGTTTTATGGATTTTCTCTAGTGATACTTGTTTGAACTAATTACCATCCATGATCATTCCTAGTAATGAAGCAAGAAAGAAAAAATGGTAATTAGTGAACTAAGTAGTCCAAAAATAAAAAAATGGTATATTTATATCTCAAACAAAATTATCTATTTATTTTTAGTGACGCTTGTTTAAATTAATTAGCATTCATGATCATTTTTTTTGCTATTTGATTATCATTGTGTGAAAAAATAAAAATGTTAATTAATAGACCATGTAGCAAAAAAGTGCATGATCATGTATGAAATTAAGCATTTTTCTTCATAAATTAATTTATTTTACACATAAAAATTTATCAACAATTTATTTACTAAACAATTATATATATATATATATATATATATACATATATGTAAAAAAATGAAAAATTAAAAAAAAAAGATAGAGGGTGACATCACCCTCTACAAAATGTTTTTTTTCTTACTTTTTTTTTCCTTTTTTTCTTGTTTTTGTTGTTTATGCATATTTTTTTGTTTTTATGTTTGTTTTTTTTCTATTTTTTAGTACATATTATTAATTTGTTGTAATTTATATATATATATTTATTTTTAAATATTTCACGTCTTGTTTCATTATTTTCATCATGCATATTTTTTTTAAAATTTATCATATATATTTATCATCTCTAACATTCATTTTCATATTTTTTAGTTGTTATATCTTCTTATTTATTTATGTATTATTTTCATATGTCACGGTTATATGTAATTATTATTTTATTCTTTTATCATCAAAATTGACGCTCATAAATTAAAACCATAACAATTTGATTTAAATTTTTATAAATTTTTTTATTTAATTTTCACTAAAAAAATCCGACGACGGGTTTTGAGATTTTCGGGATACCAAACTTCTCAAACTATTGAGGTGAGGAGTCATTCTTGGAATACCGAGAATAACTCTAATAATGCTTTGATTTAAAAGGATATAAGAATACAAAAAATAATTTTTCAATGATCTTTGAACCACCCATTAAAAGTAATTTATTTTGTTCATTTTTATGATACAAAATGCATCAAATGGGACATTTAATAATGAATCTCTTAAACCTTTGCCTTAAACTAAAAAATTGGATAGCATTTGATTAAATTTGGTAACCATTTTATAATGGGTGTTGTGGGGTGCTAATACCTTCCCCACACACAAAGGACTCCCAAATCAACTTTGAGTTTTCGTAGACCAAAATTTTCATCTTAAAGTTGGGTGACCAATCACACCCTAAAATGATTGGTGGCGACTCCAAATTTATTTTTCCTTCAAAAAATAATTTTTTTTAATCGTCGCTCTATGTCGCTCGTACGTTACGACAATATTTCTTATTTTGTTACCGCATTGTGTTCTAGTGTTAGATTATAGTCTGTAAGTACTGTATTATAAAACTACATTATTAAATTAAATAAACTTAATATCATCTTGAAATATGTTATTGGTTTCTAGTGCTAATTTATGAGCTGGCTGTTGCCTAACTTGTGTTTGTATTTGTGTCATTGTATTAGTGTTATTCCCCAGGTATGCCCTTTGAATTTGTATTTTTCTTTAGTTGAATAAAATATACCTTTAACCAAATTAAAAAGAATTATCTTTTTATTTAAATTTTAAATTTCTTTTAATATATTTTTTAAGATGTACCTGTATAATCAATAATGACCGAATCAACATGGATGAACGCGATGGCATGTTACGCAAGTGTAAGGCTAATACCCGTGCTCGTCATATTCACTCGTAACAGGGTATAGAATGGATCGAAATGGTCTGACACTGTTAGGGCCCGACACACTTAAAGACTAGCACATTTAACACACGACAGACTTAAGGCACGACACACTTAAAACACGAATGTCAAAATGTACTGTAAGAAATGTTAAGCGTGACAGGCTGCCCGACAGACCTCACATGTGCTAGGATATTTCATGTCGTGCGGGTCAGGCCGACCCGTTCGCACCTCTACACAGGGGCATGTGTCAGTTCATACAAGTCACACTTTTTATTTTTATTTTTTTTAAGTTTATTTTATATTTTATATATACATACATATATTTGAGACCAATTTACGACTTTAGAATAAGATTTTGATGTAATTCTGTACTTCGACCGAAAAAATAAGATTGATATTTTTCTCAATAAATTATACTAGAAATAAAAAATACCAAATGTACATGTGACGGACAAAATACAGTTACTACATTTTGAATTAACTTCCCCATCTAGTTTTCATTAAATTTAACGAACAAATAATGTCATTGTAATGTTTATATACGAATTTTCAATATTCATAATGTTCACATGGATGATGTTTTTTACTATGGCTTCTTTCTCTGCCAAATCAAAACCATTGTCCTAGATTTTCAACCCAGCCCTCAGAGAGAAATTTGACTCTGCCTATGTACTTTAAAACTAAAAACTCCTCCTTTTTCTTTACTTCATGATTCTCTTCGGCTTCATCTATAATATATAAAAATGTACAATCATGTGAAAAACTTATTTTTCATTTTTATCCAATTATTTTTTATTTAATTATAATTTTACCCCTCAATTATACATATGTCTGAATATGATTGGTTTTAGTTTTTAAAAATTCACACCCTTTCTAATAGTTGTTTTTTAAAATAAAACTTAATCTAAAAAATGTATTATTTCAATGTTTTTAAAACGTCACACCATTTCTAATGGTTATTTTTTGAAATAATATATAAAAAAAATCTAATTTACATCCTTAAAGTTTGAACTATCAATAATTTATACCTTTATACTATTTCTTTGATATCGAATACCCTTAAACTATGAGAATTAGCCAGTTATATCCCTCTCCCTTAACTTCCATTAAAATTTAACAGATTTTTTCTACTAATTATATTATTCCGTTCAAAACACTAATTAAACTAATTTACACAAAAGAAAACTTAAAAAACCAAAGGTATGCTATATCTTTTAATTTCCCCATGTTCATTTTTATTAACCATGTGTTTGATGCTGAGAAACCCTTTGAAAATTTTCTTCGTTTCGATATTTCAGAGACACTGATTCTTCTATCCATTTATTTAGAGTTGCTTTTCCTTTGATTCTCTATATATACTGAGGTCTTAATCTGGTTTAAATTTTTCTCTAACATTTTCCAGAATTATCAGTAAGAACATAAGCAAGGGAGGAAATTTGGTCTATCAGTGATTTTGAAAATGGTTTGGATTTAATGTTAATTAGTGTAATGAATTTTGTTAAAGAACCAATGAGAAACCCAAAGGAAGTACTTAGACTCCCAGCTATGGCATGCATTGTTAGATTCAAAATTCTTATAGGTATAAAACATATCTCAATAAAATCTCCAGATCTCATGTTGAACATACCAAGAATCAAATCAATATAGAGCGGAAGCGTACCTGAATCCATGACGATAGATCATTGTTTAGAGCCGAGCGGTTGGCCTTCCAAATCTACATGATTTTCTATCCGAGAGTCTCCTTTGATCAAGCATCTCAGTTTTCTCTCTAACTATGGGATATTAGGGAAAATAGAATAGTTTTCCGTTATCATGTGACTTGGGGACCATAACCACTTATAGATAATACATCTTTTGATATTTTTATTTTAGCCCATCATAAAAATAGAAATTACTCTAAAATCTCTATATATTAAATGATTCACAACCTATATGATACATTAAAACCCCAATTATCTAAACTTTAATAGACACTTTTAATTGGGTTTAACTTTATTTGACAGTCTGCAACACATAATTATTTTACACATAAGTCTAACGTTGGATTAAAGATCCAACAATCTCCCACTTGAACTATATGTTAAACCTTATAATTATGTTTTGCCAAAAATAATTGAACGCGTTCAACTTTGCTGTCATTATCGAAATGTATCAATAACCAATCTGGTCCATCAATCATACCAAGATAGGATCAAAACGGCATCTGTTACATTAATCATAACTCAACCCATCAATAGTCACGTATATCAATACAACTAAATGACATGTATTATGATGTGGATTTGTAGCATTGAAATTTCATGTAATTTGATCTTAACATCCCTATTTCCAACTGGTCCTCCGTAAACTTTAGTGAGATCAAACTATACTTAAATGAGAGTGTGAATTCCAAAAACTTTATTTCTGCAGAAAATAACCTTAAAATATCCATAAACCAAAATGACTGAAAAATATTTCTATATGAAAAGAGCATCTAAAAATAAAATACAAACTCCCACTAGAACTGAATATCCTCACCTGATATGACACACATATGAGCAGTGTGCTCATGAAACACCTTGGGTGGCAATCCCTTAGTAAGCGGATCCACAATCATGGAGATTATTCTGATGTGCTCTATAGACAACTGTCCACTATGATCCCTTTATTTAACAACCAGAAACTTGATGTCTAAAAGCTTTGACTTTGTCGAACTCCTGTTGTTATTATAATAAAGAACTGCTAATTTGTTATCATAAAATAACTTTAGTGGTCTCAGAATACTGTCCACTATGTGCAGCCCCGTGACAAAATTCCATAACCATATTTTATGATTGGACGCCTCATAACATGCTATGAACTCTACTGCCATGGTAGAAGAGGCTATAAGAGACTGTTTAGCACTCTTTCAGGAGACAGCACCTCCAGTAAGCAGAGAAATATAGCCCGACGTAGATTTCATATTATCTTGGCATCCAGTAAATCGGAGGCAGTATATCCAACAATCTCAATCTAATCCAACCTCTAAAAAGTGAGCATGTAATCTTTTGTTCTCTGTAAGTACGCCAAGACCCGTTTAGCTATTTTCCAATGGTCTATGCCTGGATTGCTTAAGTATATTCCTAACTATATGGGTATCACCTAGTTTACAGTCTTGCATGTCATATCTTTTAAGGATATTTTCGATATAACTCTTTTATGATAAACCAAGAATACCCTAAGAACGATCTAGGTGTATTTAGATCCCTAATACGAAAGAATCTTCACCAAGATCTTTCATCTCAAAATTCTTAGCTAGAAATCTCTTAGTGTCGTGAAATAAGCCTATTTCGTTGCTGGCAAGTAAAATGCCATCCACATATACAGCTAGAAAAATATGCTTGCTCCCGCAGAAATTATATTATATACAATTATCGACTAAATTCATCTCAAAGCTGAACGAGATGATCACTTGATGAAACTTAAAATATCATTGTCGAAATGCCTGCTTGAGTCCGTAGATGAATTTCTTAAGTTTGCAAACCATATTCTTTGGGTCACCCGACACAAAGTTTTCTAGTTGCACTATATAGATTGTCTCTTCAATGTCACCATTGAAAAATGATGTCTTTACATCCATCTATGCAGCTCAAGGTTGAAATGCGTCACTAATGCCATTATAATCTTGAAAGAGTCTTTCATAGAAACAGGAGAGAAAGTCTCCTTATAGTCAATGCATTCTTTCTGTGTAAAGCCTTTTGCGGCAAGGCAAGCCTTGTATCTTTCCACATTACCTTTTAAATCTCTCTTGGTCTTAAAATTCCATTTGCAACCAATTGGTTTCACACCTTCTGGTAATGGAAGAACTTCCCACACATCATTTTCCTTCATGGACTTAATTTCCTCATTCATGGCATCGATCCACTTTTGAGAGTTAGAGCTTTCCATGGCTTGATGGAAATTGACTGGATCATCTTCCATCACACCAATGTCAACCTCATACTCTTGGAGAAATACAATGTAATCATCTGGCACTTCACTTATCCTCTCTTTATCGTCTTATATTATGTCATGAACAAGGTCTGGAATACAGTCCTAATCAACGCTAATAACACATGTAGGAATATCAATATATTCCTCTTGAAGGATAAAATCCCTAACCGTATCTCTTCTAGAAAACTCGGCATCCTCAAAGAACCGGGCATTTCCAGTCTCAAAAATTGACCTAGTTGTGGGATTATAAAATTTGTATCCCCAGATCTTTCAGAGTATCCAACAAAATAGCAATTCACCGTCCGTAAGTCCAATTGATCATATGGGGTTTTGGCAGTCGCTATAGTTGGAACTTTGTTAAAGATATGTGTTGCAGCCTTAAGTGCTTCACCCCAGAGTGATTCTGATAAGGTCGAATGACTAATCATACTCTTGACCATGTCCTTAAACGTTCAGTTTCATCTTTCAGCAACACCATTCATAGTGGGCGAACCCGACATAGTGTATTGTGGGACGATACCACATTCCTCTAAGAATTTAGCAAATAGTTCTGGACGTTGTTCACCTGAACCATCATATCTGCTATAATGCTCAACATGACTTTTCAGATCTGACGATCTTAATCCTTTTGTTGAGTTGATTCTCAACTTCAGCCTCAATTTTTTTTAATATGTTTAATGACTGTGACTTTTCATGAATGAGATATATATAGTCATATCTAGAATAATCGTCTATGAATGCTATAAAGTACTGTTGACCATTCCAAACGACCAAAGAGAATGGCCCACGGATATCTGTATGAATAAGTTCTAAGACATCCTGAGTCTTGTGGCTTCAAATCTCCTTTTGTCTATTTGTTTACCCCTTATGCAATTAACACAAACATCAAAATCTGTGAAATCTAAGAGACCTAGAATTTCGTCTGACATAAGTCTCTCTATTCTCCGTCTGGAGATGTGACCTAATCTCTTATGTCATAACGTAGCTAAATTCTCACAGGTTAATTTTCTTTTAGTACCTCGTGTACTTAATTGCAGGGATTCTTTAAATGAAGCAATTGTTTTAGGTAAATAAAGATTATCATATCCTGATAAAAAAATGGAACCAACTAAAATTGAATCACAAAACAAACCAAATTTTTCATCTCCAAAAGAACAAACATAACCAGCTTTGTCTAAAACAGAAATAGAAATCAAATTATGTCTAAAGGACGGTACAATAAAGGTTTCATCAAGATCCAAATAATGTCCAGTTTTTAATAATAATCACAATTCTCCTATTGCTTCAACCTCAACCGTCTTGGCATCGCCTACATAGATGAATCTTTCAGCATCATTTGGTTTTCAGCAATTCAGGTAATCCTGCATAGATATATTGATGTGAGTTGTTGAACTAGAATCTATTCACCACGTGTGTTTAGGAACCGAACTTAAATTAACCTCAGTTAAAACCAAATTAAGAAGCATACATTTATTGTGATAATTGTTGCATTTGTTCTTCCTAGAGGTGGCAACCGGGTCAGTTCGGCCCGCGAAACCGGCTGAACTGGCCCGTTACAATCCATCTCGGGCTGGCCCAATCTTGAATAGTACCAGGCCGGTTAACGCCTGCGGGCCAAGTCCGAGACATCACGGGCCTTGTCTTTAAGGCCCATGGCCCGATCCGGACCGGCCTGGATGCTAGTCCCGGCCCATGAGGCCTAGTGGCCTAAACCGGCCCGGCCCATGAATTCACTTTTTTATCTAAAGAAATGAACAATTATGCACGTAGTGAAGTTTGAACCTTTGACCTCTCCCTTATAAATCATAATCTTTACCAATAGACCAAGACAAATATTGTTAAATATATTGTTTAAAATATATTCTTATTGTCTTTTAACGCATTTTATCAAAACTTCAAATAATCTAGTTTTAAGATAAACGTATTGAATTAAATAAAAATAATATTTTTCATTTAAATGAATATTTTATTCAATGAAAAATTGGATTCATGAAAACTTTAGAATATATTGGTTTAATATTCCTAATATTTTTTGTTCTGTTAATGAACATGAATTATAGATTAATTATTTATTATTTATTATATTTTTAGATTTTACGTGAATATGAATATCACTAGTTTATGAATTTAATAAATAAAATAATTATTTTACCTTTTATTACAAGTTTTTGTATTGAGATTTTACAGTAATAAAATAAAATAATTATAAGAAAATAATATGATTTCCATATAGCTTAGTGGTAATTCCTACACTTCATCTATTCCCCACCAAGGATCAACTCTCTCCATCTACATTTTTTAGAATTAAATCACATTAAAGGGAGGGGGATGGGCCGGGCGTTAACAGGGACCGACCCGTGAACCGGCCCGACTCGCCCCGTGACAGGCTGGTTCAGCAGTTCATTCCGGACAGCCCTAAATTTCAAGCGGCCAAGCTCGTGAACCGGTCGGGCCGGCCCAGTTGCCACCCCTACCTTCAGCTCCACAGAAGAATCAACCATTACCTTCTGAGTTTATCGATTTCTTTTGTTGTTTCTTATGCGGTACTATATCCGCAGCTTCCTTATCCTTTTTCCTTTTCTTTCCACTTGCCCTTATCCTTAGTGGTAGAGGTCAGGCACTTTTATCTTATCATGTTTCACTCTGTCCTCTTCTTGAACACAATGTAAGATGAGCTCATTCAGAGACTAAGTCTCTTTCTGACAATTATAGCTCACCTTAAACTGGTTAAACTGTGTCGGAAGGGATATCAAAACCATATACACAAGCAAGTCCTTAGAGAGTTCAAGCCTTGGTGCTTACAACCTTGAAACAATGTGAGACATTTTCATAATGTATTCATTGATATTACATTTACCCTTATACTTTTTTGAAATTTGGTCTGACCAGAGCGTACTAATTTTTATCTTTTTGATCTTGACAAACCACTTTTCAATGTCTGCAAGAAAATCCTTAGTAGTAGTTATCTTTTCAGATATAGTGCCCATGAATGCTTCTGGAATGGCTTTCTTCATGATCAGCATACACAAGCGATTTAATCTCTCCCACCTTTCCATCTTCCTATTGTCATCATAGGTACTCTTACTGTAAGTGGTGCAGGAGAATTAGTCCTTAACGTAAAATCAAGATCCATGACTCCAAAAACTATCAAGAGATTATCTTTCTAGGACTTGAAGTTTGAGTCAATTAGAACTGAAATTGAATTGATGTTGGTCGTGGTACTAGCAGGAGTAATAACTGAACAGAGAACAATAAATAAAATAAGCTCACATAAATTCTAAATAACAATAATAATTCAAAAAAAGTAACAAATAACCTATCTTAAGACACCGAACACTCCATTAATATTTTGACTTTAGCCAAAATTATTAACTTGTAAGTGATGTCTTGATGTATAAATCAAATACTGCTGATAAAGAATATATCAAACAAGAAACCTTCATAAATATGTAGATACTATATTTTATCTAGTCTAATACTTTAAATATACACTATATTTTTTGACCATATAATAGTTTAAGACTATATGTATGATTTGAAAAAATAATCCAAGGACTAAAAATAAGAAAAATGGTCCAAGGACTAAAAAAAATAAAACAGGAGTAAAATGACTAAAAGTACAAAATGAAGCCCTAAATTTGCCTATAAATAGATAGGAGGTCTTCACTTGAGGGGATATATTTTTGGAGAGAGAAAGAGAGGTTTTGAAAGAAAAGGAGATGATAACTTTTTAGAGAGAGTATGTATGAAAAAAATGACAGATTTTCTAAGATAGAGAGAAATAGAGTTTACATGTCTATTCATCTTCTCTCATTTTTTTTCTTCAGGTAGTTTAAATTTTTTGCACATTAACTAACAATATATCTTGTTCATTATCCTTCATCATCTCTTATCCATACTCATGTATACTTTTTGTTTGTTTTTTTTATATATAAGTGTTTATCCCTCCTCCTTCCTCTTTTACTCTCTATATTGAGTTTTATTTTTATACATTGATGATTTTCTTACAAATTTAATAACGAGATATCTTTGTCATCTACTCAGTTAATGAGGATGAGGATAAAAACTTTGAGGGGTGCAATTAACTCAATGTGAATCAACTCTTTAATGGGTTGAAAGTGTACATTTTTTTGTAAAAATCCTCTATGATAAGTTTTCATACATACAAATGCATAAAATAAAGAGTTAAACATCTATATAAATATTATGCAAATATTTAAGCTTTAAATTTTTTTATTGTTAAGTCTTTTCATTCTTTAGATCTTGTAACTATTTAGTAACATTTTTTTGAACTAGTTACCATCAATGATTATTCATTTGATATTTGATTAGCAATGAATGAAGAATGACATAAACGGTAATTAGTGAACTAAGTAGTACAAAATAAAAAAAAGTGGTATATTTATATCCCAAAAAAATATGTTCTAGTTTGAAATTTCATTGATCATTTTTTTGATGCGATGCTCAGTTTAACTATTTACCGTTCATAATCTTTTACTATTTTAATAGTAGTTATTGAAAAAATGATAATTATTAGACTGCTTAGTAAAAAATAAAAGATATACTTATACCAATTATGTATCTTAGTGTGTGTCTATTTATATATATTATTTTATAAAAGTTTACATTTACATATGTGTAACGAATTTAATCTTAATTTATTTTTTTAATATTATAATTATATTACATTAAAAAATAATGAAAAATTAAATACCATAAAAAAGATTCAACTATCTATAAAAACTGAGGGTTGAACCACCCTCTATTGGCAACAGAGGGTGCGACACCCTCTGTCGGCAATAGAGGGGTGCAGCCCTATGTTCCGTTGAACAGAGGGTGATTCACCCTCTGTTCTGTTCCCCCCTCCCCATTTTTTCAAATTTATTTATTTATTTTTCTATATTATGTTTCCTTTAATTTCCTTTTGATTTTTTTCTTTTTATTAACACATATTGAATCTGGTGTTTATTTAAATTCACATTTTTTCAGTTCTTTTTTTTACATATTCTACATATTTTTTTACTTTACACATCATCTTCAAATTTGTCACATATTTTATCATTTTTTTAACTTTTCTTTTCTCCTTTTTTCTTTATAATTGTTCTTCTTCTTATTTCTTATTTATTTATGTACTATTGTCATATTAGCATGCTTATAATGTGAGTCTTGTCTCATTTTCTTATCGTGAAAGTTAATGTTCACGTTTTTATAGATTACAAATCTTAACAATTAGATTTAAATTTTTTTAATTTCATTATTTAGTTTTCACTGAAAATCCGATGATACACTTTGAGATTTTTGAGATACCAAACTTCTCGAATATTGAGGTGAGGAGTTATTTTTTAGGATATCAAGAATAACTCCAATAATACTTTGATTTTTAAAAAATATAAAAAATAAAATGTTACGAATTTCACACACATACACTAGCCTTGAACCTGAGCTTTTTCTTTAGGATTAGAGAGAATCAGTAGTGAAATGCCTTCATGCAATTGTGGGTATCGTGCAGACTCATGAAAGTTCTCACTCAGGTTGACCCTTTCTGAATACCGTTTGAGGGCATTATTACTCTGTTTGGATAATAGCATGGACAACATGAGAGCCTATTAAGAGATTTTAGAGCCCAACCAAACATGTATTATATTTTTAGAGCCCATCTCATGACCAATGTTTGATAAAAATAGGGATTCCGCTTAAATATTGTATCATGATTAACTTTGTTCATGTATATATGTCTTACACGACTTAAACATTTTTTTCTCCTCCATTGTTTCACTTTTCAGTTTATCTTTCTTCTTTTTGCATACATCCATCATGCTGCGTACTTAGGATTATAAAGAAGTATTCAATTCATTCATATTTTAGAGACCAAGATTTCCACTCTGAGTGGGATAAAAGATCAAGTTACGTTTTCATCTACCATCATCAATCACTAAGATAGAGTTCTTACACATTGACTTGGAAATGTTGAAGAAGATATGGGAGGATTTTTCACTGGAATAGAAAAATTTGTTTGTCGATAAATATGGTCACATTGCTTATCTTCTGTATATTATTGTCAACGCTCCTGTTCTTGAGGCTTTAATGCATTTCTGAGACCCTCTGTACAGATGTTTAACCTTTGGAACAATTGACCTTACTCCTATGATTGAAGAATAGCAAGCCTTACTGAATGCCCCACTACAAAACACGGACAAAGTTTATAATTAACTCACGTTGAAGAGAGATTTATCTAACCTCTTGGGTACTGTCCATACATCTGAAATTGAGAAAATGCTGAAAATTAAAAGGGGGAATGAGAGTGTGCCGCTGGATTACCTCCTAGATCTCACCTAAAAATGTCTTGAAGAAAGATAAGGGTATGACTCTTTATGCTCTGTGTATTTATGGCATTGTGTTGTTTCCAAAGATCTAAGGTTATGACGATGATAAAGTGATAAAACCTTCAAGTTGAGTATGGTGTTAACCTTGTTATCTCAATTCTCGCTGAGACTTTTCGTTCTTTAAATCAGATTTGAGTGTTTCGAAAAGGGAAGTTCATCGGCTCTCCATCTCTTTTATCTATTTAGATTCTTAGCCATCTAAGATGTCCACCATATTTTAAATGTCCTCAAGTTAAATTTTCAAGTCCATGGATGAAGACGAGAATACGCATTGCAAAATTCAGAATAGTCAAATGGAATCTACAGCTTCCCACAAAAGGGGTGTGGCTCTCATACCAATCGAAGTTGAATGATGGGGATGTTATCTAGAAAGCCCATTGGATGCCGTCGACATTGATGATCTATAGAAGGATATTGAAATCAGTTATGGTTCTCAAGATATTGAACAAAAATTACAACAGTTGATCAGAGTTTGGAAAGTAATGAGAAGAAGAATCGGTAAACTGCACAAATGAGTATGAAGCGTGGCTTGAGAATAGAGGCAAAGTAATTATTGCCTTACCAATTGAGTATTTACAACCATCCAAATTACTGGAACCTCATCAGGAGATTGTTAAAAAGAAAGAGCGGGATGAGTTATATGAGAAGAGTCAAAAGAACTTAGCTCTCTTGGAAGAAAACTGACAATTAACAATCGAGGCGAATTTGTCTGACAAACATAAAATTGAAGTAAACAAAACTGAAAGATCTGAGAAACAAGGTTGAGGTGAAAGAATATCTGAAGCGTAAAAACTCAAAGTTGGGAATTGACACTTGCAAACTGAACGACAAAATTAGAAAGATAGCAGAAGGCAATGAGAATTTGTAAAGGTAATCTACAAACAGGAGGATCAAATCATGAAGCTAGAAAGAAAAAATAAGCATGTACAAGAGGTTTTGGAAGAGGTGAAGGGGATTGTTGATAATAAAAATGCATACATCATTGAGTTAGAAGAACAATATGACTCACTATGAAGAATTGCTGATAATTCATAAGTTGATTTAGAGAATAAAAAAGTTAGGAAGACCAACCCAGCAAATGATAGTGAAGAACTATTGAAAGTCATTGCAAGCCTTGAGCACCAAGTTAGAGCCTATCAAAATGAGGTAGAGAAATTGGCATGAAACAATGATGTTAATGTTGATGCACTGAAATATGATTACCAATTGCTACAACAAGAGTACGACTTGATTCAACAACGGGCTGGGCAGGTTGTGGAATGGCTTAAAGGCATGGCTGTGAGAGCGAGTAATTTGGCGAAACAATAATCATTTTTGAAGAGAAGTGTTTTGCCCATCCATCCTAATGGGGAGAATTTGTCTAAGTTTTGGAAGAAATCAACTGGGATTTGGGTCATTTTGGTCGTTTTGTATAAACTCATATTACGAAGTAATGTAATTGTCTTCTACATACTCAAATGTAGTAGATGACTCTACTAATTGAATGAAATTGTGTACTTCAGGACTTTCAATTTACGCAATATCATTTCTCATGAATAAATTTACTTTCATTATTATTTCTTCTTTTTCATTAGCAAAATCTACCATCCCATTGTTTTATTTTTATTTATCTTAAGAAAAAATTTCTTGCTCGTCCAAGTTAGGATAATGGACGAACAAGAAAGAGAGAAATCACGAAAGGAAATGAAAGAATAAATTAGGGAGTTGAAAGAGCAAATGGCCAGAATCTTGGAACTCCTCGCCACTAGTAAGGAAAGTTCATGTCTTTAAGATCCATAACGGGTCAATCATCACACGATCAGCTGCCAAATGGTACTCCACCTTACCCACCTAGTGTGGAGGCCTATTACCAACCAAGTGAATACCCACAGTCTAAAGATAAGATGGACTTTCTAGAGGAGAGATTACGTGCTATTGAAGGATCTTATGTATATGGTACCATTGATGCCACCCAACTATGTTTGATCTCGGATGTAACCATCCAACACAAATTCAAACTACCTAAGTTTGAAAGATATGATGGTAGTACATGGTGGGGGTTTCATCTCACTGGCATATTTGAAGATGGCCTAATGGGGGCTGCATCTCACTAGTATATCCAATTGGATAACCAACATATTTGTAGGTGGAAACAATTAGCTGATGTTTTTTTAAGACAATACAAGTACAACATAGGCATATATCCTGATCGTCTAGATCTACAAAGGATGGAGAAAAAACCTACTGAAGGCTTTAAAGAATATGCTTAAAAGCGGAGGGAATTAGCTGCTCAGGTACACCGCCCTTGTCTGAAAAGGAAATGGCTGCAATGTTTATTAACACCTTGAGATCTCCCTACTATGATAGGATGATTGAAAACGCTTCAAACAACTTCTATGACATTATAGTGATTAGTGATAGGATTGAATATGAGATAATGAATAGAAGAATTTCAAAGGTCGTATCAGATACATCATCCTCAAAAAAGGGGCTGCCGTTGAAGTGAAAAGAATGGGATGTACAGACGATCAATTTCGGGTACCCATCACAACCTGCAAACCTAGGGCTGGGATTTCCAAAGTATAGTGAATGGCCCAAATCTATAACATTATATGTAGTAAATACATCACAAATTTCATACAATTATCATTCTCAGCAATCAACATTTCAAAATAACCCAAGACCCGATTTCAGATCACCGACTCACTAGTAAAATGTTGGTCAGGCTGATCAGCCTCTGAGGGGAAATATAAAGAATCAATGTTTTATCCAATATGATCCAATCTCCATGTCATATACGGAACTCCTACCACAATTGATATGGAATATTCAATTGGTGTCGATTCCTTATGAATCTCTTCAGCCACCATACCCGAGGTGGTATGATCCGACTGATCGATGTAAATATCATGCTAGGATAGTGGGACATTCGACAGAGAATTACAATACATTAAAGGGTAGATTACAAGCATTGATCAAGACTATAAAGTTGAATTTCGAAAGGGCTAATGGGAACTAAGATATCAATTCTAACCTTCTACAAAATCATGGGAATCCTACGATAAATGCAATTGAGGAATCTTTTTTGTATGAAAAGAAGAATGTGGCAGATGTGAGCATGTCAATGGAAATACTTTTCCATTTCTAAAGCGGGGCACATCTACCCAACACACTCAGAGGATGAAAAGGTTTCTAAGAAGCATATGTATGACTTTGATTGCTTGTTTCATGAGAATGTGACTGGGCATATACTTGATGAATGTGCTGATTTAAAATGGAAGTACAAAGGTTGTTAGATGCAAAGATAGTTATAATTAGTCATAAAGGAGAAAGGGAATACCAGGAAGATGACCATTTAGTCCTCATGATAACTAAAGAATTTTTAAAGTAAATCTTGAAGTGTCATCCTATATCTCAAAACCTTTCACAATACATTATGAGGAAAAGTCAACTCACACCACTACATCTCATGCTCTGACGCCCATATCGGGTGCATTTGCTTATAAAGATTCAATAGCAGTACCATGGAGGTACGAATATGAGGTTACTCAAGCGGTAATGACAAAACTCAAGCGCTAAATCCGTCAGACCTCGATCTCCGCATAGTTAATATTTTGGGAGTAGATTGGATGACGAGGAGTGGCAGATGCTACACGTCAGATGTTTTGAAAATGGATAAAGCGACGAGTTTGAAAGGTAAAGGAAAGGGAAAGCCAAAGAAAGTGACAATGGTAATGAGCTCCAAAAAGAGATGTATAGAAGCCAAGTGATAGACCTGGATTAATGGGAGGCACAGAGAAATAAATAGCAGTGTCTAAAGAAGAAGTATGTGAATTTTTTAAGCTCATAAAAAAAAGTGAGTATAAGGTGATAGAACAACTTAACTGCTTACCCATTCGCATATCCTTACTGACATTTTTTTCTTAATTCTGAACCGAATCGCCAGGCATTATTGAAGGTTTTGCATCAAGCATATGTTTGCCACGACATTACGGTAGAAAAGTTGAGTGAAATTATGGAAAAATATTACTGCAACAAATTTTATCATTTTCACTGATGATGAAATCCCTACTTATGGTTCTGGACACACCAGAGCTCCACATATATCAGTGAAGTGTAAAGATTATGTTGTTGAAAAAATATTGCTTCATAATGGTTCATCTCTAAATGTAATACGAAGATCTACGCTATCAAAGCTCATTATGGACATGACACATATACAGCCAAACATGATTATAGTAAGAGCATTTGACGGCACCTAAAGAGAAGTAATCAAAGGCATTGAGATACCAATTTGAATCGGGCGATGCATATTCAATATTGTTTTTTAAGTGATGGACATAACTCCAGCATATAGTTTTCTTTTGGGTCAACCATGGATTCACTCTACTGGGGTAGCACCGTCTTCCTTACATCAGAAACTGAAATTTATAATGGATAAAAAAATGCATTTATATATATGGGAAAGAATATTTACTGGTATCCAAGCCGGCCACCATGCCATATTTTAAGGAGGCAGAAGAAGCATTGGAATGCTCATTTCGATCATTTGAAATTTTGAACACCACGTTTGTTGCTAATGGGAAACTCGCCCCAATGTCAAGCCTATCAAAAGCATCTCAGATGGTGGCAAAGCTGATGATAAAATGGGGGTATGAGTCAGGCAAAGGACTCAGGAGTGAGCATCAAAGCATAAGTATGTTAATTAAATGGGAGAAGAATGAGCAAAAGTTTGGGCTGAGATATAGACTGACCAAGGCTAAGAGAGGGAGAGTGAAAGATCAGTAGAAAGAAAAGAGAATTGCTAGGCTTGAAATAGGGAATTCAATAGGGAAATGACATTCATACCTCATATTTCTGAATCCTTCAGAAGTGGGAGAATTTTATTCGAAGAACCATTTAAAGTAGAGCACTACGACCTTGAAAATGATATAGCTCAGATCTCAATATTCAGGATCTTGAGAAGATCATCAAGTGCAAGTACAAAAGACTTGGTTTCTCGATACGATTAAGATCATAAGATCAACAATTGGGATGTCACTAAGCTATCATCGCTTCTTAGAGATTTAAAAGAGTAATGTGTTAACGTCAAATTTCTAATGTTTTTCCTAATGTCTTCGGAATTTCATTATTATGGGCCTACATTTTTGTATGTTTCATGTCATCTCTTTAAATCAAATTCTGAAAATTTGTTTCATTTCCTTCTGTTAATGATAAATACAATTTCGGTTCTTCTTTTGTTCTTCCTCTTTATGTCTACTTTTTTCCATTTCTAAAATGTTTTTCATACTCATGCATTGTTTATTTTCTTTCTTGCATTCCTTTCATCCAATAATCTAATTCAGATTTGAGAATAGTGATTTTAAAAACAAGAGTATAAGCAATAACTTCGACGATCTCATTCTTAGCGTAGTGTCAAGCGAAAGTTATGAAGATCATTTTGAACCATCTCCGGAATGTTAAGAATGGTAGAAGTTGATGATAAAATAACTCAACCTTATCAAGAGTTAACGAAGGTGATAAACTTGGGATTGGATGGAGAAACAAAAGAAGTCCTAATCGGCACTTCTATGACAACCGAGAGCCGTCGAGAATTAATTGACTTACTCAAGGAGTATATGGAGGTTTTTTATGGTCTTACCAAGATATGATGGATCTAAACACTGATATTGTGGTCCATCGTTTGCCACTTTTGCCCAAAAGTAAACCTGTGAGGCAAAAGTTACAAAAAATAAAACCAGACAGCTGGTACATATCAAAGAAGAAGTTAAGAAGCAAGTAGATGCGGGTTTTCTAGAAGTGGAAAAATACCCTGAATGGGTTGCGAATAAAGTTCCAGTGCCGAAGAAAAATGGGAAAGTGAGAATGTGCGTTGATTATGAGATTTAAATCGAGCAAGCTCCAAGGATAATTTTCCATTACCCCACATCGATGTCTTAGTAGATAACACTGGTGGACATTCTACCTTCTCTTTCATAGATGGTTTTTTGGGGTATAATCAAATCAAAATCACTCCTAAAGATCGTGAAAAGATCACTTTTATAACTTTATGGGGTACATTTTATTATAAGGTTATGTCATTTGGTCTAAAAAAATGCAGGGGCGACTTACCAACGAGCAATGGTAACATTGTTTCATGATATGATGCATAAAGAAATTGAAGTGTATGTTGATGATATGATCACCAAATCTCGTCAAGGGGAATATCACACTTTCACTCTACGAAAACTATTTGAACGGTTAAGAAAGTTTCAGTTAAAGCTTAACCTAACAAAGTGTACATTCACAGCATCTTCTGGGAAACTACTTGGCTTTGTCATGAGCACGGAAGGAATATTCAATGTTGGAGAAGCAATATATTATTATGAAGGAAAGACAAGCAATATATTATTTAAGCAAAAGGTTCACAAATTATTAGGCTAATTATTCAATGTTGGAGAAAACTTATTGTGCATTAGCCTAGGTTTCTCATCGTCTTAGACAATACATGTTATATCTCACCACTTACTTAAAAGATGGACCCAATCAAGTATATCTTTGAAAAGTCATCACTTTCTAGGCGGATTGCTAATTGGCAAATGTTACTCACAAAATATGTTATTGTCTATGTCATGAGGAAGTCAATAAAGCCTATGAAGTTTGATTTCTTTGATGAGAACGTCTCAGACATATTAAGAAATGAAGAAGAATCTATAGAACCAGAATTATGGACAATGTTATTTGATAGCGCATCTAATGATGTAGGACATGGAATTTGGGCAATCCTCATATCTCTTGAGAGAAAGTTTTTTCCATTCACGGCAAAACTATGTTTTGACTATACAAACAATGTGGCAGAATATGAAGTATGTTTCATGAAAATTCAAGTAGCTTGTGAGAAGATAAGGCAGTTTCGAGTGTACGAAGATTCATTATTGGTGATAGGATAACTAAACGGGGAATGGGAAGCTAGAGACTCAAAGTTGGTACCTTATAAAAAACATGTAACCAAGTTAAGCTGAACTTTTGATGTGATCTCATTTGACTATGTACCTAGAGAGATTAATCAAATTACAGATGCACTGGCAATTCTAGCGTCCATGCTTACCGTAGGAAGAAGTGAGTTTTTCCTATTCATTGTGTGAGCACTGAAGAAGAGCCGGACACAAAACCATGGTATTACAACATCAAGCAATATATAAAGAATGAGACTATCCATCCAAAGCTTCTGAGAATGATAAACGAAATATTAGAAGATTGTCCATGGGTTTCTTTTTGAATGGTGAAAATACTCTACAAAAGAAACCATGATATGGTGCTTTTAAGATGTGTTGTGCAAGGGAAACAAATCAAATCATAGAGGAAGTTCAAGAAGAAATTTGCGGTGTTCATGCCAACGATCATATGATGGCTAAACAAATCTTAATAGCAGGATATTATTGTCTGACTTTAGAATCTCATTGAATCAAATACGCCAAGAAATGTCATAAGTGTCAAATTTATGCGAATAAATTCACATACCAGCATCCCCTTTACATGTCATGGTTGCACCTTGGTTGTTCTCTATGTGGAGTATGGACGTCATTGGTCCTATCACACCAAAAGCCTCTAACGGGCATTGTTTCATTTTGGTCTCTATAGATTACTTTACCAAATGGGCGGATGTGAGTTCTTATTCGAGCATAACTAGAAGTGCGGTTGTTATGTTCGTTAAAAATGAGATAAATTTTCGATGTGGTGTACCTAAAAGGATCATCACAGATAACAGAACGAACTTAAACAATAAGATGATGAAAGAATTATGTGAGCAGTTCAAAATTAAGTATCATAATTCATCTCCTTATCATCTGAAGATGAACAGAGCAGTGGAAGCAGCCAATAAGAACATAAAAAAGATCATAGAGAAGCTGACAGAGGTTTATAAGGATTGGCATGAGATGCTCCCTTTCGCACTACATGGGTATCGCACATCAGTCTGAACATCAACTAGGGCAACGCCATTCTCTTTGGTATACGGCATGGAAGCAGACCTTCCAATCTAATTTGAAATCCCCCCTAGAGTCTTAATGGAGGTGAAATTAGAAGAAGAAGAGTGGGTACAAACACAATATTAGCAATTGAATTTCATCGAAGAAAAAAGACTGATTGCATTATGTAGAGGGCAAATATATGAAAGAAAAATGATGCAGGCATATGACAAAAAGTTATGTCCCTGATGTTTTCGAGAAGGAGATTTGGTATTAAAAAAGATACTCTCATATCAAAAGATTACCGTGAAAAATGGACCTCAAATTATGAAGGACCTTTCGTAGTCAAAAAGGCCTTCTTGGAAGGAGCTCTCATTCTAACAAACATGGATGGAGACGATTTACCGTATGTAGTTAATTTTCATGCAGTCAAGAAGTACTTCGTTTGATCGCTCTAAGTATGGGAAAGACGAAGTTAGGTAAAAATTATTTGTTTTCAAAATGAGATGTCTCAAATACTGAAGAAATTCTTATTCTATAAATTCCCAAATCCTTTTTTGTAAACATTGTTCTTCACCAATGAAGAGCCTTTTTTTCAGTTGACAAACATATACACTTTACTTCTCATTATTTCCATTATGTCTTATTCTGCTTAATTCTGATGCATATAGAAAATATTATTAATTATTCTTGAAATAACTCAGAAGCATAAACTTGGTTATGTGAAAGCTAATTAAATAAAAAAAATAAAAGAAGAAAAGAAAAGGAATTGAGAAAAGCAATCGGAGTGTGAGGTGAAATCTGAAAGTCACCACGAGGAAAGTCAATATGCGCACGACGGCGCGATTGGAGGATTACACAATTAGAAGTGAAGAAAAGAAGCAAAATGTGGATAAATTATTCACCTTCGACATGGAGCCAAATACTGTGGCATAAACTAATAAATAATTATGTATCATTTTTTTGAAAGTATGCCCGATAGTTCATTACGAGTCTATGATCCCAAGCCAAGTGATTGTTTTGAAGGGTGGTGGATATGACTAAAGAAATCATCAAATATATTTCTTATAAATGTTCACAAGCATGCATAACATGCATGCATTCAAAAACACTATTTTGCATTTATATTCAAGAATTACAATACATAGATATGCATCACATTGCTTTGTTTTAATACAATTCAAGTGCATGAATAATTTCATGACAGCTTTTTAAAAAAATCCACACATGACTTTTCAACATTAGTCTAGCTCTGGCTACCATCTGAAGCTTGTATTAAATCAGATCAAACATCACTTCACTTCTTTGGTTAAATCGAACCTGAATTGAGTCGAGGTCGAAGCATGTGTCTATCAGGTCTGTTTTCCTTTCAAATATCTTTGGTTAAATCGAACCTGAATTAAGTCGAGGTCGAATCTTATGTCTATCCAGGTCCATTTTTTTTCAAATGTCTAACTGGAATTGAGTCGAGGTTGAAGCATGTGTCTATCCAGGTCCATTTTCTTTTTAAATATCTTCGGTTAAATCGAACCCAAATTGAGTCGAGATCGAAGCATGTGTCTATCAAAATACATTTTCTTTTCAAATGTCTCAGTTAAATTGAACTGACATTGAGTCGAGGTTAAAGCCTGTGTCTATCCAGGTCAATTTTCTTTCAAATATCTCTGTTGAATCGAACTCGAATGGAGTCGAAGTCGAAACCTGTGTCTATCTAGGTCCATTTTCTTTCAAATATCTCTAGTTAAATCGAACTTGAACTGAGTTGAGGTCGAAGCCTGTGTCCACCCAGGTTCATTTCTTTCCAAATATCTCTGGTTAAATCAAACACAAATCGAGTCAAGGTCGAAGCATGTGTCTATCCAGGTTCATTTCACATTTCTATCATTTCATAGAGCCCAAATCAGTCGAGGTTTCTATTCTCCTTATCCATATAATCTTTTTTTGTACAGGTCAAAATGTTTTTCTACACCTTTGTACACCTTCTAAGTTTAGAAGTGTGAACAAATGGGGGTAGTTGTAGATACTGTATTTTATCCGGTCTAATACTTTAAATATACCTACTTTATTTTTTGGCCATATAATAGTTCTAAACTATATGTATGATTTGAAAAAATAGCCCAAGGACTAAAAATAAAAAAAAATGGTCCAATGACTTAAAAATAGAAAATGAGGAAAATGACTAAAAGTAAAAGTGAAGCCCTAAATTTTTCTATCAATAGAGAAGAGATCTTTACTTAAGGTGAGGTCATTTTTGGAGAGAAAAAGAGAGGTCTCGAGAGAGAAAAAGATGATATCTTTTTAGAGAGTGTGTGTGAGATATATGAGAGATTTTTCAAGATAGAGAGAAAGAGATTTAATATTTCTATTCATCTTTTCTCATTATTTTTCCTAAGGTAGTTTAAATTTCTTGCACATTAACTAACAATATATTTTATTCATTATTTTTCATCATTTCTCATCCATACTCATGTAGTGTATACCATTTGTTTCATTTTCTATATATAAGTGTTTATCCCTTCTCATATTTTACTCTTTATCATGAGTTTTTTTATGCATTGATGATTTTCTTATAAATTTAATAATAAAAAATCTTTGTCATCAACTCAATCAATGAAGATAAGAATAAAGCCTTTGAGGGCTGCAAATTAACTTAATGTGAATCAACTTTTAAATGGGTTGAAAGTGTACATTTGTTACAAAAATCGTGTATGATAATTTTTCATACATAAAAATGCATAAAATAGAGTGTTAAACATCTATATAAAGATTATGCAAATATTTAAGCTTTAAATGTTTTTCGTTCTCACACGTATTTTCATTTTTTAGATCTTATTGCTATTTTAATGACACTTGTTTGAACTAGTTATCATCAATGATCATTCCTTTGCTATTTGATTAGCAATGAAAGAAGAAAGAAAATAATGGTAATTAGTGAACTAAGTAGTCTGAAATGAAAAAAATGTGTATATTATATCCCAAACAAATATTCTATTTCAAAATTTCATTGATCATTTTTTTACGTGACGCTCGGTTTAACTAATTACCGTCCATAATCTTTTGCTATTTTAATAGCATTTATTGAAAAAAGAAAAGAAATGATAATTAGTAGACTATTTAGTCGAAAATAAAATGTGTACTTACATCAATTATGTATTCTTAATGTCTATATATATATTATGAAATTTACATTTTCATATGCATAAATAATTTAATCTTAATTTTTTTAATATTATAATTATATTATATTAAAAAAATGAATATAAAAAATTAAAAAAATTAAAAATAAAATAGGGTTCAACCCTCTTGGAAAAACAGAGGGTGCGCCAAGGTGATTCACCCTCTGTTTCTCCCTTCCCCATTCTTTTTTCTTTTCAAATTTCTTTCTTTCTTTTTCTATTTCCTTTTTCCTCTAATTTCATTTTGATTTTTACCCTTTTATTAACATATGTTGAATCATATGTTTATTTAAATTCACATTTTTTTCACTCATCTTCTTTTATATATTTTACATATCTTTTTACTTTACACATCATCTTCAAATTGTCATATATTTTATCCCTTTTAACTTTTCCTTTCCCTTTTTCTTTATAATTATTGTTCTTTTTATTCCTTATTTATTTATGTATTACTGTTATATATTGTCATGATTATAATATGATTCTTGTCTCATTCTCTTATTGTTAGAGTTAATATTCATATATGTTTCGATTATAATATTAATAATTAGATTTAAATTTTATTAATTTTCTTATTTAGTTTTCCCTAAAAACTCCGATGATGAACTTTGAGATTTTTGGGATACCAAATTTCTCGAACTATTGAAGTGATGAGTTATTTTTGAGATATCGAGAATAACTCCAATAATGCTTTGATTTTTAAAAAATATAAAAAATAAAAAGTTACTTTTCAATAATCTTTTTACCACCCATTAAATGTCATTAATTTTGTTTCATTCAAAAATAAATTTCTTTCACTTTTATTTATTTATTCACTTTTTTTATATAATTTGAATGGCATTTGATTGAATTTGGTAACAATTTTAATAATGGGCGATGAGGTGCTAATATATTCTCCACACACAAACGACTCTCGAACTAATTTTGAATTTTCACAGACCAAAATATTTTATTTTAAAATTGAGTGATCAATCATGTCCTAAAATGATAGGTGGTGACTGCAAATTTCCTTTTCAAAATGATTTTTTCAATCATAATTCCGCGTCGCGTGCACGTTATAATAAATTATTAATGAAATTACTTTTTTAAATTACATATAAAAAATTTTGCAATATTGCACGGCAAATAGTGTTGCCCTGCAAGAGTAGAGTTGTATGCAGGCAGCTAGGTGCTCTAACTGCATGCATGTAGCTAGGACGACTAGAGCAATGCATGCAAGAGTGATACAGTGCGATGCAATCACTGCATCACTAATGCTTGACTTTTTTTTTCAAATAATTTATTTATTTCAAAAAAAATTAATTATACCATTTTAACTATGGGTATTGTCAAGAAAATAGATTATGACCGATGGGCATTATTCAAATTTCTCTTATAAATATTCACACCCTCATATAATTCCTTCAACACTCACTCTTTAACTTAATTCTCTTTAACTCTCTCTCTCATTCTCATTTCTCAATTCTCAATAACAATTTTCTATAGATGGACAGTGAAGATAGTTCGACAACAACCACTAACAAAACCTCAAAAACGTCAAGGCGAAGTAAAATAATGTATCATTTCATTATGGTGAATCATGTGGTTGAATTTATTACCATCAAGTGCAATTATTACGAGCAAAGTTACGTCCATCGAAAGCTTGGAGAAATAAGCAGCTCGATGAGGCAGTGTTGTCGTCATGAAGGTGATGGCTGCAACAACACTCGACAGTGAAGTTTTCTTTGAAACTTTCAACAACCGTTTCCCTACTAACTAAAGTTGAATGATTGGATTCGTCACTGCATCACTAATGCTTGCCTTTTTTCCAAATAATTCATTTATTTAAAAAAATAATATATTATACCATTTTAACCGCATTGTTAAGAAAATAGATAATGACCAATGGGTATTATTCAAATTCTCCTATAAATATTCATACCCTCATATAATTCCTTCAACGCTCACTCTTTAACTTAATTCTCTTTAACTCTCTCTAATTCTCATTTCTCAATTCTCAATAATAATTTTGTATAGATGGACAGTGAAGGTAGTTCGAAAACAACCACTACCAAAACCTCAAAAATGTCAAGGCGAAGTAAAATAATGTATCATTTCACTATGGTAAATCATGTGGACGAGAAAGTTGAATTTATTACCATCAAGTGCAATTATTACGAACAAAGTTATATCCATCGAAAGCTTGGAGAAATAGGCATTTTGATAAGGCATTGTTGTCGTCATGAAGGTGATGGCTGCAACAACACCCGACAATGAAGTTTTCTTTGAAACATCCAACAACCATGTCCCTACTAACTAGAGTTGAATGATTGTTTCTTATTTTATTTCCGCATTATGTTCTCATGTTAGATTGTATTTGGTTAGTAGTATAATATAACACTACATTATTAAATTAAAAAACTTAATATTATCTTGTTGTATTCCTCAGGTTTGTTCCTTGAATTTATAAATTTCTTTGGTTGAATAAAACATACTTTTAACCAGAAAAGAATTATTCTTTTCTTTAATTTATAAGCTTATGTTAATATATTTTTTAAGAGGTAACTATAAAATCAATGACTGAATCAACACGATTGAACGTTATGTGAGCGTATTAATACTCGTGCTTATCACATTCACTCGTGACGGCTGGTCATTTATCTACTTACTATACTTATATTAGACAATCTATGTCATTTTTTCGATAAAAAATAGCCACCAAACCTCCAAACTCATGCGCCCCAGGCCTAGTCCCGCTCTCACCTAACCCGAACTCCCCCTCCTCTCCCATCTCCAAGCCCACTCCCCCTTCCCTCCTTCACATCCCGCCTCTCACCCACTCCCATCCCCACCCAGCCCACTCCCCTACCTAACCAATCTCCTCACTCATTGGATCACCAATTTGTCCCTCACTTTCCATATTTACCCTCATTTCTCTATCAATAAAATTAATTAATTAATCAATTAATCTTTTGATCGTGATCACAGATCTAGATACTCCACCCACCAACATTATCACCTCACATAGCAGCATCAAAAGGACCATTTTCTCAAGATCTAGGTGGGGTGGCACGTGCAAAACAACTAATAACATACTAATACCAGTAATGGAAAATATAACAAACAAAATAGTCATATTAATAGAAGTTTTAAAACACTAATACCAGTAATGGAAAATATAACAAACAAAATAGTCATATTAATAGAAGTTTTAAAACACTACGTCTATACACACATCTATCAAAGAAAACATAAAACATACAATCATTTTAAACCACATCTATACACACCATAGATGCGTAGTCACTACAAAAAATCCTATAAAAGTCATTATCAAAATGGTTTTAAACAAAGCCCTACACATCACCATTCAAAAGTAAGAGCAGTGAATAAGTTGACTCTCTTAAAAAAATTAATTAAGAACAATTTTTTAATCAGTCCAAAAATCATGAAACACGTCATTCAAGAGTGGTGGTTATAGTAGTGGCTGTTGAGCTAGAAGCTCGAAGAGTGTTTGAATTGTTAGATATATGTTGTACTTCATAACTCCTTTGTCATACCCATTACACATAAGAAGGTCGACTGAGGTTTGAGCTTAAAATATTCCATTTTTTAGGTGCATTCCTAAGTCAATTCAAGTACCTAAATGAGTGAGCCCCAGGAACCACATAATGTGCTATGATGTACATTCTACATTTTCTACATACAATGTTTATGACAAAAGCCAAATCATCTACTTACAAAATAAATCGTCTGAGTATCTTTACTATCTTAACAAGAAAAGTAAGACGTAAGACGGTATGCATACTCAAACCAGTGTACACAGAAATATTCATGTCCACGAAACAATGAGAAGGACAACCTTCATAAGAGCATGACCATGGCATCAAAAACCTGTTGAAAAGCTTTAAGCGCGTCTTTGAATTTTCCGATGGAAAGATGAGCTTCGCCTCTCCTATAATAACCATGTTATAAGAGAATGTCAGATCATAGCTAAGCTGTAAACTTCAAAAATAAAAAAGACATCACACTAACAGTTGCAATGAAAAGCATACCTTAAATAGTTAGGATCAACTTAAAAAAATAACATAGTAATTGCTAAATTTAGGATTTGCTTCTTCGAAAAACCTGTGTATTCTGTTTTTAAAAGTTTTAAAAACACCACAATGTTAAACAGAACAAAAGAATATATACCAAACACAAAACACACATTAAAATAGCAGCTGGATTGGTTTTAAATAACAGGCATGGAAATAAACATGAAAGAAATAAGATCATTAGAGAAAACATGTCAAGAACACCGTAATCACAACTCCACGAGCATATAGAAACAAACATGGCAAGAACACTGTAGAACCAAAAAAAACTCTCACAAGTGAAGACACAAAAACATTTCTTATTCGCCAAATGAGTAACACATCTAAGATTCACTGTAAGACAGTCTCCAGAAGACTAAAATTTTGAGATTAGAAAATATAGAAAAATGAGTAAATGAATTGGAAACAGACCAGAAAGTTGGGGAAAATTAACATCAGCATGGTATAAAAATAGAGAAATATCAAATAGCAAGCATGAAAGGAGAATTTTATACCAAAAATTGTTAAATTAAATTCAATCAAGAATACTTACAAGTGATTTCGGTGAAGTACTCACCCAATAAGACTCAGATAAGTTGTCGTAAGCTGTAGCTAAGAACATTGCTGGACTTACACTTTGCACATTTTGTTCATAACCTTTTCTTCTCAACATAAAGTTAGCCTATCAAAACTGATCATGATTAGTTGCTCAAAAATTGAGAATAAAAGCCCGGAATCATGAGAAGCAAAATAAATAAGCAAAGAAACAAATCATAAGATGAAAGAGTCTATAATTGTTAAGAAGTTGTACTACAACTTACGAAACCATACCATACTCAAAATTGGTTCAATTTTTAGAAGCTAAACTGTTACTAAGATCAAGACCGCTTAGTCCATCTGATGTAGTTGTGTTATTCAATGAAATATGTGCCCTTCTATTACTTCTAAAGGTATCAAAATGTAAATATTTAGATCCCATGCATATATTCATAACCTGATCATTTTACAGAAGATAAAATAACGTCTACAAATTATCATATACATGATGGCTCTATAAATTAGAGAGGTTTATGAACTCTTTGACCTAAACATGAACACAAGGGAGAATTGTCTCAGGGAATTAAATTGATAATTGTAAAATACATGCATAAGAAAGTGATCCATTAACATTTCGATGATGACCTGCATATGAAAGTTAATATTATAAAATATTCAGCAGACACCTCATGCTATATCTATCCAGCATTAACATCATATTTAGATCTGTCTGTTAAGTTCTCACAAGGCTTCATATGAAAAGCTAAACTGTTAGTAAGCTAAGATAGATCATACATGGAAACTTAATCGCGACAGATTAAAGCATTTTCTGTAAACTTAAACGCATACCATATGGATTCAACACAATAGCCAGCGGGAGGGTGATTTTCCAGAGTTTATTGCAAGAGAAAGTCATATTAGAAAAATAAGAAATGGTCAAATTCCATAATTCTACCATTTATCTCCTCCTCAATTCTACAGCAAATTAAAACAAGGAGAAAGCCACAACCAGTAGTAGTAAATCCAAGATTCAAAGACTGAATAAATAAATAAAAAACCACAAAACCAACCACAACTATATGATACAAAAGGCATGCCCCTAATAAATAAACCAAGATGAAGAGAAGCAATTTTTAAGCGTGAAAAGATTCCCAACGGTAAATTCTGAGCGACAAAGTTGAAGTTTTGATTATCTAGGTCTAAAGAAACACCTTCAATGGCTTCCAAATTTTACTTGATTTAATATATCTTCTGCGTCCTGACCAAAAGCTTTGGTCATTCAACAAATTTCACAAAAATACTATGAAGATCCACCAAAATAAAAAGAAAACTTAGCAAAACACCTTCAATGGCTTCCAAATTTGATTTGATTTAATATCTCCTGCGTCCTGACCAAAAGCTTTGGGTCATTCAACAAGTTTCACAAAAATAATATCAAGATTCACCAAAAATAAAAAGAAAAACTTACCAAAGACTTATCAAGGATTTGCTGTCATTCCATCTTCTTAACTCCCCTCCCAAATCTCTCCTCTCAACACGAAATCCACATGCAATGAGCTTCAAGCTTGTGATTCTTTCACAGATTACTCCTCCTTGCTCAAATATTTAAAAATCCAACATAAAAGTCATAAATTCAAAGTTTCCAAATTTAAGCGACAAAGTTGAAGTTTTGATTACCTCAGTCTAAAGAAACACATTCAATGGCTTCCAATATCTCCTGCATCCTGACCAAAAGCTTTGGGTCATTCACCAACACAAAAATACTATCACGATTCATCAAAATAAAAAGAAAACTTACCACATTTACAGAAGTTCCATTGGTTCCATCCCTTCTCATTCTCGATTTCATTTCCAAATTGAACACACCCCAAAACCTAAACCAGTACAATCACAACTGCCGATCCTTAAAGAGTGACGCACAAACAAGCAAAAAATTGAAAAAAAAGGGGAGAAGTCAAAGAATTAGGGGAACCCACGTGAAAAGCAGAGAACATGAAGAGCAGAAGAGATCAAAGTTAAATTAAGTGGGTGAGGTGTCAACATAAAAGTTAAATTAAGTTACAACGCCATAAAAATAAAGAAAATGAATTAGAAAATAACAACACAAGTTAAATTAGGCTGCAAGTGAATGCGCTTAGTTCTAAAATGAGGATGTGAATACTAAGATGAAAATCAACAGAGGCATAAAACATACAAAACAAATAAATCGGAACTCAACCAAACAAAAGAGCTCAATCAGTAAAGACCTTGCCTATCAAAGTAGTTCCAATAAATGGAATTAACATTTCCAAAGCTAACGCTAAAGCAAAAAGTAAATTCTTCATTATAAGTTCAATCAAACATAAATTTTCCATAGCAAAAAATGCAAGGAAACAGAGATTTCAAACATATATAATCCATGACGTGGCAAATGAATTTATTAAATTATCTGCATGTGTAAATAATGCAAAATCCTAAAATTATAAATCTAATCTAATTTGTGAACCATATATCCAGCAAGTTGGTGGGCTCATAATCCATGCCACCATATAGCAAAACTCATATAAGAAATCAGATTTAAAGTAAATGACTTTGCCAAGAAAATCAATAAGAAAAAGAACACAAAGAACATTAGAATTCAAATATAAAATTGATTTAAAAATTAATACTTATAGCCAACTACAACAGAAAAAACATCAAGTTACATAAAGCAGAAAATAGTTTTCTAATGAAACCAAAATAAACAAAATCCATGAAATGGATTACATCATAACTTCAAACTAAGAAGCTTTTCTTCTCATCCCCAAAATCAGATTAATTTAGTAAAAAGTATTCTATGGAGATGATGAATCATTCATTGCAAACTTCTCTGTAAATCATAATTATATCCATATCTTCTATAATTTTTTGAGAGAACGATGTTCATTTCTTTAACGTCATTTGAAACCAAAAAAATATTAAATATTAGTTACTGAAAAATTAGTTATGAGTAACGAAAAATGATAAACAATGGGAGAAATTGGAGGGAGGTTACCTTGATCTCCCAAGAAGAAAGCGGCTGGTAGTTGATTTGAGTGTTGAAACCTCCACAGTAAAGAACAGGAAAACTTGGCGGTAATGATGCGATATGTTGCCAAGTGAGCAAAGCGCTTCGTCTACGGGCACGAGGACTGAACTCGTCCATGCTTGTATTTACTATCTGAAATGAAAATCCTAGTCATTCAACTCATTTCAGTTGGAATATGTGGAAATCACGTCAAGGAAACAAACGATTCATTCTCGTGTAAAAAAAGACGTGTAATAGATAATTAAAAACGGAGAAAGTAAAATGATAAGGATATAGCCCATGTTGCAATCGACGGAGCAACTGCACCCATGACATGCTTCCAGGGACTGATGGAGACTCTGATACCAAAACGTTCCACCTTCTAGCACCTCTACCTTCATTTATATATCGCAAAAACGAATCAAATCATATACATTATTAACACATTGGAAAACAAAATGGGTGTGAATGTGTGAGGCAGAAGTAAAAAGGTAACATTATGAAACGTCACTGATATTTCTATGCTAGAAATTATAAAAAAAAAAAGAGGAACATGAAGGAAAACAACAAAGTAGTAAACTTCATCCTATGCTATATTTCCTCCACATCTCCAATGAAACTAAACAATGAAAATGAAATCTTCTATAATTTCTTTTCTTTTACCACATACTTGACTCTTTTCTCCTCTTAATTGCTGTTTTTTCTTTCTACTCTTTTCATCATAACTTCATCGTTTGAAAAATCAATTATGGGATAGAATTATCAACTAGCTCTTTACATCAATTGAATATTCATCAAGAACTGTTTCAGCTATTAAACGAATAAGCCAGGTCATGTTATGACCTTTATTAAAAGGCACATGACAATTTCTCATTCATTATCTCCTTGATTTTGATCTTTTCCCTTACCCTTCATACTTCCAGCGACTTAAGATTAGGAAATAAAATTAACATGTAAATATCTCATCACAGCCTAATTAGTTTACTAAGAAATCACACTAAGTTAACAAATATTCATTAGAGACAGATGCCTAGCAACCCCTGCTGAAGATAATCCAATTGAGACTTTACTGCTAAATCACAAATTGATGTAAAGAAAGAAGAAAATATCAGTAGAGAAATTTAGCAGGATTGCGAAAAACTTAGTTGAAATTATATTATAATCAATTCAATAGTCTTATTTAGAAACAACTGACCCAAACACTAACTATAAAAGGAAATGGAAACCCTAAATTAAACACCAACTAACAACAAAACGGAAAAGGGAAAGGAAAAAATTCCTACAAAGTTGTACTAATCACAAACTGAAGTTTAAAATCTACCAAAACACATCTCCAATTATGAACAGAAGGTTATCATTCTCCAAGAAAAAAAAAAGACGAAGCTAAAACCATCACAAGACAAATAAGAACTAAACTAAAAACCATACACACACAGCCAAAACCCAGAGTCGGTTGTTTCTTGCGACTATTCCATCATATCTGACGGCTTAAGTAGTTCTTGATGGTTTTTTCTTTGTCGTTGTTCCGGTGATGGAAGTTTTCATGGTAGTGACATTTCGTTGGCAGCGATGCGTTCCTCGCGGTTGGTGATGACGGCGGCGGTCATGACCACAATTTTCCAGATTCGGTCGTCGGCTAATAACATTTGTATTTTTTAAAATAATAATAATCATACAAAAGAAATAAATTTTTTGAATATATAATAAATGAGTTTACCGTTCTTCGCTTCCGGTTGTAGCCGTTTTCACTTTTACTTTCGTTTCTACTTCCGCTTTTTTTGTTGAGGGGATGTTTGATTTGATTTAAGCGTTTTGGGAAGGGATTTCTTGAGTTTTTTTTCTCAACTCTCAATTAAAACATCAAATGTAAAGGAAAAAATTCATGGTCTTTGAGAATTGATCGTGAATTTCCTAGATTATAATATGAAAATAAAGAGAATAATTAAAAGAGAGAATGAGAGAATAACAACACCATGATTTACGTGAAAAATCCTTAAAAGGAAGAAAAATCACGGGGAGATTTTGATAGTATTTCATTATGGAGAAAGGGTTTACATAATGCAAGCTGCATAATCAGCTTGTTTCTTTTGGGCGTTAAGAGTTGTTGTCTTCTGTTTGAAGTTGCATCTTGCCTCTGTTTATAGGCCTTCAATCGGTTACATAGAATCTGATACAGCTTATCTAATTCTATCTGAAAATAGGATCAATAAAATATTCTCTTAGATCTAGTTTATCAACATTAACAACTTAGTAAATCTCGACCGTCTGATCAATCTAATGGTCTTGATTAGATTTTCTATAGATTGTCACGTTGGCGATCCATGTACTTTCGTCTGATTGATTTGTTCTTCATAACTACCTAGTTGATTCTACGATTCTCGATCTATCTTCTCTTCGATTAAATCTTTGGTCTAAATCGTACCACATGTCATGTGAAATTTTGTCTGTTCATGCACTTAATATCACGCTGTCAAAGTTGATTTATTTTTATTCATTTTTTACTAACCTGCTAATCAACTTTTAATGGTTAAATTATTACTTTATCATAAAGGCTGCATTATAGATTTACCTATAAATATTTAGGATGAAATAACTAATTAATAAGATATAAATAAAATAATAGTATAAGTGTTTATTCCAGAATAAGATTGTGAGAACATGACCGTGGGAGAGTAAAATATCCGAAAAATAAAGATTATTTTGTATGTAAAAATTAAGAATGTTACAATATAATAGTGAAAATGTTAATTACTTTGTTTATTGATGCAGTATCCAAAAAATGTTATATATATAATTGTCAATTTCTAATTTTATCTTTAGAGTAAAATATATTTATTGATAGTTATTATTTATTTATAGAGGGTATAGTTTGGTAAAAATAATAAGAAATTAAAATGAGAAATATCCGGCATTGAGATAACCCTTAATTTTGGAGGGTTTAAAATATCTTTAAAATGAGAGAATCTTTACATTCCATCAATGTTAAAGCCCTCCAAAAATTTTGAATCAAACAAAGGAATGTCTTACTTGTCCTCACTTTTCAAGTATGTTGCTTAATATTACAGTATGCCAAATGTGTCCTAAGTGGTGTCTGATGACTTTTTCCTATCTTGGGGACTATCCTCAACTTTGGCGAGGTAGGTTGGTTGCTTGATTACTGGATCTACCCAAGTGAAACCAGATATTAACAATGTTTTGTTTGACCCCATGAAAGTGACATACCTTTTTACAACGTAGAGACAAGGACACAAGGAGAACCAACTCGCGATTTGTCAATTTCACAAGCTTCTAGTGCTTCAAGGGGCTCAGTAAAAGCAGCAGGCGAAGACAAAAATGAAAAAAATCACCGAAATGAAAAGGTGAAATTCGAAGGAGAGAGACTTTAGAATGAAAGAGAAGTCGAACTCGAAATGTTTGGTTAAAACACACTGAAAAGATGTGAGATAATATGAAAATGAAAAGATTAAAGAAACGTGAAAAGTAAAAAAATAAAAGTATTAGAAAAGGGTAAAAAAGTAAATAGAGATATTATTGAAGGAAATGATTTGGAAGAGAGAATACCTTCTTTTTATCGTGCACTCGTGGATATCACATGTGTCATATTAATACTTAACACGGTACATCCACGTTTCGTCGAATTATATACAAAAAGAGTGAGAAGAATTACATTGAAATGTACAATAAAATCATATGGCCAAATTGAAAGTTTTGAAAACACGATATCTAAATTAAAAAATGAGACAAACTATAAAGGTCAAATTGATAATTTTTTATTATAAACTACCTATACATAATCGAATATAATACCACAAACTTTGAATACTTGGAATGCTTGAGTAAAGGAGTAAAAACTCGATAGTTTATAAAGATGAGAAATTGAACACTTAAAATTTTGAGACTTACAAAATAATAAAAGGAGAGTTTGGGAGCACTTTGAAAGTATGCGACCAGACAAATTATGAATTTGAGGAAAAATAGGGTATATATAAAAGAGATGAGGGAAGGGTAAAAGAGAGAGGGGAGATGAGGGAAGGGTAAAAGAGAGAGAGGAGATGACAATGTATTGCTATCAAAAGTAACCTTTTCCTCCAAGTCATTGGCAGGTGTTCTTGGATATTCTTTAGCCTTTACTAGTGCTGTATTTTTTTTTTTGGCTTTAAGAGTCACTTTCCCTTATTCCTATATTAAAATAACAGTAGTAAATAAGAATCTAGTATGTATAAAACATTAATAATTCTCATAAACATTTTATGTTATATTGACAGTAAACTTACAATAAAAATATCTTAATTAAGTTCAACTCTCTGTCTATAATGTTTTAAATTCAGTAAATAAAAACAAAAAAGCTAAGCATAATCATGATTATAAATAGTAAACTAAAAAAAATCTGTAAACAGTAAAATTTAAACAAAACATGTTCGTTACTTAAACTAAACGAAATAAGTAAACTAAATAAAATCAGTAAACACTAAACACAAACAAAATCTATCAAAAAATAGTAAACAGTAAACAAAAGTATAAAATCTTGCATGCATAATATTTTTGCTAATTTAAATAGTAAACTAATTTAAAGAATCTATCAAAAATATCTCTCGGTGTTCTCCGTGTCCTTCTTAGTCTTCAAATTTGCTTTGTCTTTGCAAAAGTAGAGAAATCATAAACCCTAAGTGTTTGTATCCTAAAAAATGCTAGTATTTTTGGAATATACTTGATATTCCGATGATGGATCTTTGTGGAAAAAGGAAAGAAAATGCGGGTTTTGGTTTTTTGCATATAAGAAAATCTATGGTTAGTTTATACAAACCNTATATATATATATATATATATATATATATATATATATATATATATATATATATATATATATATATATATATATTATGTATGTATATATATATATGTATATATGTATGTATGTATGTATATATGTATGTATATATATAATGTATGTATGTATATATACTGTTAGTATATAATTATATATTCTTTATCCATTTGTTTGGAATATTTAGAATATAGTATATAAACATATATTTAGAATGGTATATAATTGCATACTATGTTGTACTGTATGATATCGTTTGTTATATGGTAAATTGTCATATACCATATAGTATAAATTTATATAGTATTTTATGCAGATTTTTGGTATAAAACAATCGAATAAGATGGATTTATACTGATGTAGCGGAAGCCACGACAAAATTCTAACAATACCAAAAGATGTTGAATCGCGCATGATTTCTAGCAATCGATCTTCCAAAACCTGTTGAATCCTAATATTATTAGGATTTAAGTAACAATTCTGTTAATTCGTAAGAATACCCAAAATTGAAAATAAAGGATAACAATTTTTCTCATTAAAATGTCAGGACTGTCTAAAACAACCGCATAAGATGAATTTATACCACTCTAAAAACCCTAAAAATGAAAAAGAGATGGTAATCACAAAATGCCCAAAATTACGACCGAAACAACTTTCAGGCCTCCAAAAGTGCTTAAATCAATGTTTTTGAACCCGAAACTAAGTTTTGATATGATATCTTATCGCCAACGTGGTTCCACCAGAATCAAAAGTTACACCCTCCGGAAGTTGACCTGTGTGTGCTACGATCCATTTGTTCCAAAAATTCTAAAGATGCACCGTCTGCATCATATACCTTATGGTGTATATTTACGTATTGTGTTAATTTCATCATCTTCCTTTTATAGCATGTAGTCTTAAACTATGTTATTTACTTATTTGCTGTTATTCTTTTTTTAGGTCAGATGGTGAATATTCCAATTTTTATATTTTTATGATGGGAAATTGGATGATGCGAGAAATTACATTGACTACAAGATTAAGCCAATGATGGTTGGTAATGATGGGAATTGGAAGTTGGATTAATACCTATAGTATATGTCTTCTACTCACATGTTAAATACTAATTAAAACAGAAGATGAGAGAAGGCACCTACTGCAACCAATACAGATTTGTTATACATTTACCGTATATAGCAGAGATTCGAAAACAGATACAAAGACAAACATAGATGGTTATACATTGATTCTTCAAGAGCTAGATAAAATATTGAAACAATTCGAACTAACTCCAAATATTTTTCTATGTTTTAAGATGGGGGAAAGATTTATGCAACTCCCAATCGTTCAATCCTTCTTGTTCCTTCTTCAATCGGCTCAATATTGAATCAGATCTGCCTCTACCATCTACTCCCTTAATGAGTTTGATCTCCCTACTCAGTACTCCACTCAATGCCTTTGTTTTTCTCTTATCTTTCTTCGAGTAATTACGCTTTATGTTTCTTAGTTTCATATCAGAATTCAGATCCCCAACACAAAGCCAGAGCCATTCTCTCGTTCAGAACCAATCTTTGTGGAGCTTGTCTAGGTAGGGAAGAAAATTTCTAGTATTATTAAGTTCAGGCAAGTAAGAAATTGAGTTAAAAAATGGAACTTGTCTATGTAGGTATTATTATTCTGAAATTTTCTAGTATTATTAAGTTCACGAAGAACGGATATTCTTGGAGCTTGTCTAGGTAGGTATTATTATTAAGAAAAATTCTAGTATTATCAAGTTCAGAAATTGAGTTCTAGTATTATTAAATGGGTAGTTGGTTACAAGCATTCTGAATTGTTCTAGTTTATTAGTTAGAATCACATGGAGCCTATGGATTTTAAGACATTATATATTTATAAAGTAGCGCAAAACATGTTTTTGTGTTGATTTTAGTTAGAAATAGTTGTCGGTTTTTTTTGAAGGACCAAAGCTTTTTAATTTTATAATTATTAATATATAGTAGAATTTTACGATCCTCGATCGATCCTCGATCGATCCTATGATCCGATCTGAGAGCCTCCTCCACCGATCTGAGTAGAAAATATGATCCTCACAACCTTGCTAATAACACCATTTCTACGAAGGGTCATATATCCAGTGAGGCCAATATCATTAGTCAACATTATTGGCTTTTGCTTGGTGATTTTAATATGGTTAAGCATCCTTCTGAGTAAATCTGAGGGGGGGGGGGGGTCTAAGGTGTGTGATGAGGGATCCAGTAATTTCAATGCCTGTTTAAACCATATTGAAGTTAAAGACTTATGTTTTGGTGGGTTTAAGTTCACGTGGACTAACAACAGAGATGGTAACAACACCATTATGAACAAAATTGATAGGGCAGTTGTGTATGAGCATTGACTTTCCTTGCTTTAAAACTCTAATGGTGTTTTTCTTAGTCCTGTTATATCTAATCATTGCCCTGTTGTTTTACATGTTAAAATGCAAGCTTGCTGAGCTCCTATTAGTTTCACGTTTTTTTATTTATGGGTAGATAGAGGGGAGTTTTTACCTTGTGTTTCCCAAGGTAAAAACTACTCTCAAAACTCTGAACAAAATCTGCTTTGAACAAAACCCACTTCTCTAATATCTCTGCTAGAGCCTTGGAGGCTAGAGAGAAATTGGAAGCTGTCCAAAATGAGCTTTTCAACATTCCTCAGGATCAGACCTTGCAGTCCACCAAGCATGCTGCTTTCCAAAACTTTATTTCCTTGAGACATGCTGAGGAAAGCTTCTTGAGGCAAAAAGCCATAGCCCAATGGATCTGTCTTGGTGACAACACAACTTTCTTTCATAAATTGGATAAAAGGAACAACATCAGATCCAAACTTTTACAGCTCAATGATAAGCAGGGCATTTCTCTTAATAATAAGGAGGACATCAAGAACCATGTTGTTTAGTGCTACTCTACCTTGCTTGGCTTTGAGAATAGGGATCAATCTAGTGACTGGAAAATCGTGTAGGTGATCTACCCTAAAAAGTTCACTGATGTGCAAGCTTCCAGCCTTACCGAAACTGTTATAGATTGTGAAATCAATTAGGTGGTTTTCTCTTACAGCAGCTCAAAAGTGCCTGACCTTGATAAGTTTACTGCTGGTTTCTTCAAGAAAGCTTGGGATGTGAAAGAAAGTGATGTGTTAAAGCTATTTTATTCTTCTTTCAGCATGATGTATTGCTTTCCCAACTGAACCATACTGCTATATCCTTAATCCTTAAAACTACTCAACCTCAAAATTTAAATGATTTCAAGCCTATTTCGTGCTGTAACATGGCCTATAAGTATACTCTAAGTTACTGGCTAATAGTCTTAAAAGGGTTCTCTCCTATCTAATTAATGAGAATCAAAATGCTTTTTTTCCTATGATAAGGATTGCAGATAACATATTCTTGTCTCAAAAGATTGTTAGGAACTATCACTGAACATCTCATACTATCAAATACGCCATCTAGGTTGATATCATGAAAGCCTATGCTTGTGTAAGCTGGCACTTCATTGAGAGATGTTTGAATGCCACCGGCTTCCTCATGTCTACACCAAGTGGACCATGGCATGCATAACCTCTACTATCTTCTCCATCAACTTGAATGGTGAACTCTATGGCTATTTTAATGATCTGGCCATCCTAACAATCATGTTTACTCTAAGGGTAAAATGGTGTGAAGTCTATTCTCCAAAAGAGAGTGGGGGTTTAGGCCTAAGGGACATTGTCACCTGAAACTACGCTGCTACTGCTAAACATATTTGGTTCCTCATAACTAACCTTGCAGGTTCTATTTGGAATAAATGGTGCTACAAGCAACTGATCAATGAGGGACTGTCTTTACTGCCAAAATCCCTTCATGACTGCTCTTATATCTGGAGAAAGCTTTTAAAAGCTAGAGACTGGTTCACTGAGTTGTGTGAGGTCAAAATTGGTAATGGTATCTCTACCTCCCTTTGGGGTGACCCTTGGCATCAGCTTGGTGTTTTGTTCAAAAGGTTTTGAAGATATGTGATTTCTCATATTGGCTGGGATTTTGACTCTTATAGAGAGCAAGGAAACTTCTTTGAACATGGACTCCCTTGAGGTAGTGGTAAGCTTCTTTGACTCTCAGATGGTGTTTTTTTATTGATTCTGCCTACTGGTCTTTAAAGCAACATAGTAGTAAGGTTAGCCTATAACATCCCTAAACATAGCTTTAGCAACTAGCTTGCTTGTAGGAACAAGCTCTCTACTAAGGACAATCTTGTTGGATGGGGCATTAATATGGATTTTGACTATGTTTTGTATATAAATAGGTTGGAGTTTAGGGACCATCTGTTCTTTGATCGTTCTTTTGGTCAAGCTATCTGGACTGCTATCACTCAATTATATGATCTCCAAAACTTTTGCTTAAGCTGCGATCACAGAATTGAGTGGTTAGCCCAGGTTACTAGTAGGAAGGATCGTAGGTCCTTAATACTTAAGCTTGCTTTTAATTCTTCTGTGTATAATTTGTGGATGGAGAGGAATTATAGGATCTTTGAACGTAAAATTAGGGATCTTAATACCCTTAGAAAGATGATGGTTAATACTGTGAGGGAAGGACTTGGGGTTGATTTGAGACTTATATTTTACTTTTAATTAGTATTTAAGATTTAAGATTAAAAATTAGGAGAAAATATCTTTAAAGATGATAATTAAAACAAAATAGTATAAACAAATTTATATGAATAATTAAGATAATAAATACAAAATGGTGCAATTTTTTTTATATTAATAATTGAGATAATAAATACAATGTAAGGGTAATGTAGGAAATTTAAAAAAATTGGAGGTAGTATTGTCAAAATATGTTTATCCTACTTTTACACTTTTTATATATAGTATAGATATAGATAAGAATGTTAGATGTTATATTTTTTTTCATTAATTACTTCATGCAATATATTTATTTTCTGTAATAAATGTAACTACTTGATTGTTTCTGTAAAACCCTAAGTTCTACTAACATGAAATTAACTCATATACACATATATAAGTGAGTTTCTAGCTCCTTGCTTGGGCTGAAATGTCCAGCTTGTCCCTGTAATCTAGGCATATTTACGCAGTGGGCTGTGTCTTGGAAGTGGGAGATGGACTGTAATATTGGGCTGTCTAAGGGTTATTTTGGTCATTTATGTATTCTCAATTGTTCATTGAATCTGAGCCATTTGTTACTTTACCGGGTGGTGTTTCTTTGTGTTTTTCGTCCTGGTTCTTCTTGTTTGCTCGTTGTTTATGGTGGGTAAATTTTCTTGTTCTTCTTTCTTCTCTGTATCTTTTCTTAGCTTTCGTCTTTCTTTTGCCTGGTCTTTTTTAGGGTCTGTTTTTTTTGTCTTCTTTTGTTTTGCTTCTTCTCCTCTGTTCTTCTTTTCCTTCTACAAAACATAAACTTTGTAGATCTTGGTTCTTCTTCTTCGCGGATTCTTCATTTTTTTTTGCTTCTTGGACGACGATTTTGCTATGCTTTTTTTCACTTCTTAATTTCGTTGTTAATCAGTGTTTCATCTAGTTTTTTTTTTAAATTTCTAGATTTAAGCTTTACTCTTCTGTTTCATTTTTGTATTTACTGTTTTCTTCATTGCTTCGTTAGAATTAGATCTTTTTTATCTGTATATCGTTTCTCTGTTATGTAAAACAATATGTTATATTTCTAAGAAAAATAAAATGGTTTTAGTTAAATGCTCATTGATCTTCGAAAATAGTTTTAGATAATTCACCAGGTAGGAATTTATTATTAGATTTTTAGTATTTCAAGATTATTTTATACAAAGGTTTGATTTATTTTTTCGGTGAGGTCTAGAAATATTGATTGGATTACAGATGTCTGCTTACTATTATTTAGTGAATGCTAGATTTTTGGTGAGCATGTTTTATTTTTTTGGTTATTTGCTTTGTTTTATTCCGCACCTACTCTGTAAATATCTATCTTCTTAATCAGCGTGTTTTGTTTATGGTATTTTTTTAAATTTAGGGTATTTTGTTAGGATATAGTTATTTTTAGTCAATCGGTGGTCATTGTCAGATCTATGCAAAATGAAGCACTTTCAGGCTCCAAGGCACCCAAAGCGTTGTTCAATCAAAGATTTTGGTCAAGCCAGAGCAATTTTCAGTCAAAAACGCTGCCGAGATCTGTCCCACACACCACCACGTGCCGTTAGCGACATAGATCTTGTTATGTAATCTGTTTCCAGTTTTTGGGTAGACCTAACCGATGCACAACCTGCTGTTTATGAAGGAAGCCCAATAGGGAGCCGCTATTGGCCCACAGACCAGCCGAAGAATCCACAGACGCATGGCCCATGGAACATGAGCGCGACTCGTGGGTTGACCCATGACCTAAGCAACCGGCAGCCTGGCACTGCGCTCTTCACCAGGCCAGCCCATGCATCCAAGGCCTTTCCTCCACGGCCTTCCCACAGAGGCAGCCTAAGCCTCACCTCCTCATGAAGCTCAACCTAGCCCAATGCTCTTCATAAGCCACATTTTGCAGATTTAATCCATGTCCAACAAGCTTTCCTCAAAATAAAATAATTGATGCAGAGCTGATTCCCAAACAATCAGTACAATATTAAAGGGAAGATTTGTTTAAGTATTATTTATTATTTAATACAAAAATTCTCTTAGATTAATTTACACAATTTAATGTGCTCTTAATGTTAGAAAAATAATGCAATTATTTGCATCAATATTATTAGACAAAGAACGAGTTTCAAGATTCAGATGCAGACATCATAGCTCGGATCTGCATATTTTCTCAAAATTAAGAGTCACATCGATGATTTCCATTAAAATTGTGAGATTTGATCCATGAGCTTTCAAAGCTTTCACAACAAATTTCAGAAAATGAATTAGTTCAACCTCATTCAAAATTCAACGACGGCGATACTACCGTTATCAAAGCACGAGTCGTCTAATGCAAACATATGAAAGACATCAAATTTCAAGCTAAGTATTTATATTTAAATTATTACTTTATCTTTAAATACATATATTATCCATTAAAATATATTTACACAATCGTTATAGCATGTTAAATTAGTAGGAATTAATTCTACACTAATTGAGTAGGGCATAATTAACTGGCTCTCTATGTTTAAATTTTATCATGCTTTGATGTAATTATAGAAATTATATTTATCCAGTTTAGGTAATTTGTTTTGATAAAATTCATATGTTGACCCTATTATGGATAACATGAAATGTTGTTAATGGTATTCAAACTGACTTGATGCACGTATTGCATGATGAATGAATTTTTGAATTTTCAATTCTAAATTTTGAATTTAACTTTTCTATAGCTATATATATAAAAATCTCTCTTAACAGTTGATGAAGGAAAATATAAATTTTGATATGTATATTTTTTGGAGACCAGCCCTTTCCTATTCTATATGCCAAAGAGTAGGAAAATAAAATATGAACAAACAATGAAAATAGAGACGTCCTGACTACGGGAACGGGAAACGTTGAGAACGGGTAACGTTGTGACAACATGAATGGGGAATGTTCAGAATGGAAAACTTCATGGCCATGAGAACGAGAAACATTGTGGCAACGGCAATGGAAAAGTCGTGGCAATGAGAACAAAAATGGCAATGGGTACGACATTGAAAATGGAAACGAATTGGAAGCCAAAACGGAAACGGTATGACAACGGAACTAGAAGTGAAAAAAGATTCAGTTTTTAGCTAATGGAAGAGAACTTTATGGAAAATCATACATCATTTAAATATGAAGAAATTAGCTTCTTGAAGAATTTTGTGAAACTTAATTTTGAGCTTCGGGGCAAAAGTTATGGCAATTTTCATACAAGTTATTCGGAAAGAAGATAATGCAAAACTATCAATTTCAGAAATTAAGATGCAATAGCTGGGGTCAGCATCAGAAATATACAAGAGTCTACTTCTTGGATAATTTTACATAATTCAATTTAAAGCCCCGATCAAAAGTTATGATAGTCTCAGTACATGTTGTTCAGAAACGAAGATTACATAGAATAGTGAATTTAGGAAATTATACTGTTTCAATTGGGACCTGAAAATATGGCAAATCATATATTATTACGAAGATATGGAAGTCTATATCTTGGTAAATCTTACAGAATAGATTTTGGAGCTCACAACAAAAAGTTATGATGATTTTCATAAAGGCTGTTCGAGAAAGTAGAATATGCAGAACCTTAAATTCGGAAATTAAACTGGATTTACTGGGGGCCAACTACATGATGAACCTTATATCAACGGAAATATACCGAAATCAACCTCGTGAAGAATTTTACAAGAAATAATTTGAGCTCTCGATCAAAAGTTATGGCAGCTCTCGTTAGTGCTATTCAGGAAAGTAAATATATGAATATTTCTCAAATTTATTTTTTAAGCTGTATAAATTTTATATTATTACATAGAAAATAATATATCATTAGCAAAGTATGTATATCTACTTCTTGAATAATTTTACAGAACTCGATTTGGATCTCTCAAACAAAAAGTATGACAATTTTTGTGAAGGCTGTTCAAGAAAGAAGAATATGTAGAATGGTCAATTTCTGAAATTAGACTGTATTTGATGGAAGCCAACTTGACGGTGAATATTACATCATCGGAAAGATACAAAAGTATACTTATTGGTGAATTTTACAGAATTCAATTTGGAGATTTTGATCAGAAGTCACAGAAAGCATATTATGTAGAATGGTCAAATTCGTTACTTAAACTGTAACAACTGGGAGCCAATTACATGACAAATTATATATTATCGGAAGCATATGAAAATAAACTTCTTGAAGAATTTCATGGAATTCAATTTGAAACTTTAGATGAAAACATGGCATGATAACATGCAGATTGCTTACAAGACAAGGCATCAACAATGGAAATTAGGGTGTGAGTCCTTGAGAGCAAGAAGTTCATAAGTCATGTTCTCTAAAGGAACTAAGGGCGTAAGTCCTTGGGAGGGACAGTTCGTTAGTCCTACGCTCAGAAGGAACTAAGGGCGTAAGTCTTTGGGAGAGGAAATTCGTTAGTCCTACGCACAGAAAGAACTAAGGGTGTAAGTCCTTGGAAGGGGCAATTCATAAGTCCTACTCTTAGAAGGAACAAAGGGCGTAAGTCTTTGGGAGGAGTAATTCATAAGTCATACTCTCACAAGGAACTAAGGACGTAATTCCTTGGGAGGGTCAATTCATAAGTCCTACTCTTTGAAGGAACTAAGAGCGTAAGTCTTTGAGAGGAGTAGTTCATAAGTCCTACCCTTCAAATGAAGACGAGGCCATAGTTTTTTATTTGAACCTAAATCTTTGGGAGGGGACAACTCGTGAGACATTCTCCTATAATGTGAAAAATGCAAACAGGTCCATGGTTCTTTGTTTGAACCTAAGTATTTGAAAGCGGACAATTCGTAAGTCCCTTCTCTCATAATAAAAATGAGGTCATGCTTCTTTATTTGAACCTAAGTCCTCCTCTCTAAAGAAAATGGCAGTTCGTAATTCTTTTTCTCATAATGAAGATGAGGTCATAGTTCTTTATTTGAACCTAAGTCCTTGAGGAAGCATGTATATAATAAAGAAATATAAGTTTTATCTCCGGGAACAAATTTCACAACAGAACATAGTTATTCTCAAGAGAATTGGGGGCCAAAAGTTTCCTAAGTATTTAAGAATGAATTACGTTGAAAGCTTGAAGTCAAATTTTGATCCCTAAATTTTGCTAAATCTTTGAATGAAGTACAACAAAAGGGAGTTCAATAGAAGAAAAATTTCACAGACAGAGTAATTCATATTGATCGAAGCAGAAGTACAAAAGGAAAACAAGGAAACAATAGAAACTCTACCAACAAATGTGGAACATCAAACTCAAACTCATGCGATGCAATTATGAAATGGTACATTTGCTCCTTACTCATATCAATTATTATGTTCTTGTACAACATTCTTATCACAGATCCTAATGTAAGAGAAAAGGGAAATGAAAAATGAAGAAAACGGGAAATTTTTTATCAATGAGCCTGCAGTGACAAGAACAAAAAGGCATAACAATAAATGAATGAGAAATAATCATCATCAACAATAAGCTGAGAAATAATTTACTCGACAATCATAAAACATCTGTAAACGGAAAGAGAAGAACATAACGTCAAAAAGAAAAGAAGAAGTCGTCAGTAGATAGTCAAAAAGTTTCTTGAAAAACTACATCGCACGTTTTCAAGAAGCGTGTAAGAACAGAAACGAGCAAGCGTAACGTCAAAACAAGAAAATATGATCATTACACATCAATGAACAGAATTTCGTTGAGTGCAATGGGGGCCAATGAACAGATAAAATTTCACATGACACGTGGTAAGATCTAGACCGAAGACTCCATCGAAGAGAAGATAGATCGAGAACCGCAGGATCAACTAGGCGGTTATGAAGAACACACCAATCAGACGAAAGTACATTGATTGCCGATGTGACAATCCAAATAAAACTAATCAAGACCATTGGATTGGTCAGACGGTCAAGATTTACTAAGTTGTTAATGTTGATAAACTAGATCTCAGGGAATATTCTGTTGATCCTATTTCTAGATAGAATTAGATAAGCTGTATTAGATTCTATGTAACCGATTGAAGGCCTATAAATAGAGGCAATATGTAACTCCAAATAGAAGACAACAACTCTCAACACCCATAAGTAACAAGTTGACTATGCAGCTTGCGTTAGTAAACCCTTTCTCCATAATGAAATACTATTAAAATCTCCCCGTAGTTTTTCTTCCCTTTAAGAGTTTTCTACGTAAAACATAGTGTTGTTATTTTCTTATTCTCTCTCTTAATTATTCTCTATATTTTTTATATTATGATGTAAGGAATTCATGATCAATTCTCAAAGATCGTGAAATTTTTCCTTTACAATGCCCATATCCAAATAATACAGGTTTTTCATTGAACTTTCACAGTGTTATATTAAGTTCCCATATCCAAATAATATAGGTTTTTCATTGAACTTTGACAGTGTTATATTAAGTACCCATATCCAAATCACATAGGTTTTGCATTGAATTTTGCAATAATTTTTTCCCATGTCCTGATCATGCCACAAAATATACGCACGCAAACAAAATTTTGCACATGAAGCACAACTATGCAAAATTTGAACATAAGATAAATTGTTTGTCTTGTATAATAAGTGAAACTACACATCATACAAGCTCATGGAACCACAGTAACACAATGGTGCAACATAGTACGGGACAGGTTGGCTGGAGATACTTGAACCCGATAAGCTTTTATGAGATATTTTGAGAATCTTTGTCCTTGAAGCTTGCTGAAATAGAAGTTCTCTATAAAACCAACTCTTCTGTCATGTTCTAAAATTTTGAGAAGTTCAAAAAATCATTGAATAGAGGATGATTTCAGAAACTCGTTAAAACTTTGACAGTTCTCGCTGATTTCATAGTAGGGGAAGAGAGAAAAATTTTGTTTTCTCTTTCAATCATTTTTTTGAAAGCCCACACTCAATTCCTACAAAAATCCTTGAGAGATTTACTTCTGACTTTAACGAGTGTTTTTCGGTGTAAGAACGAAGAACGCGAGATAGAGAATTGCATCCTGCCAAATCAGAATTTCTCCATTAATTGAAAATGTATAAATTGTTTCAATCTTTTCTTGATACGTTTATATGATTATGCATGTACATTGATTAGTTTTGTGTTTAATTGGATTAAATGTTTGTATAAATTTTTTTTGATATTCCGCCGATGAACTTGTCACGGTTCATTAATTTTTCTTCAAAATCTAAAACCCGATCCAACAATTGGTATCAGAGTCTATGGTTTTTGAATATGCTTATTTAGTATTTAAACGTGTGTGTGGCTGAATATGATGATATTGACATATAATTTTTCTACGATAGATTCAAAGCATGTTTGAATGTGTTTTATGAATAGATCCTGATCGATTCATTGTAGGTATTATTTTCAATTTTAGAGTTGATGTACGCTAAAATTATGGCATAGGATTTTAAGTAATTTAATTTTGCAAAAGTTGTATCATTAAATTTCATGTAAATCCATCATGAATGCATTCTGATCATATTGGCACACGAATCCTGATAAGCCACACGCACCTTGAGGTCTACCTTCGCGCACCGCGCCGTGCCTTGTGTCGTCACTAAGGTTTGTGAAACCCTAGGCAGCAACATTAGGGTTTAGGAAATCCTAGCGCGCGCAAGACCATGTTGGGTCTTGGATTGGCATGGACCCACTATGCCTGTTGAGGTTTTGGACTGAACAAATGTTGTTTGGCCTAAATGATTCGCAAGAACTTGAGATTTTATTCGAAGCCCAATCTTGTCCCTAAAAACTTTTTTAATTTGGTAATTTTTAGCACTAATTAATTATAATTGTTTTGTAAATTATTTTAAAATAAATCAATTGATTAATTTACTTGGTAATTATTTATCAAAGTAAAAATTGTTGAAAAATTAATTTTAAATGAAATTTAAATTTTGAAAATAGGTCTGAACATTGGTAAAGAGTTACAAAAGAGATGACACTTCCTAAAGTTGAAAGAGACAATTACAGAGACCATGAAGAATAGTTTTTTTAATTATTATAATTTATTTATTATTCTTTTTATGGGTTCTAGTTAGAAATGAGTCGTTGAGAGTTTTTTAATGTATGGTTTATTATTAATCTCACATCCTCATATAACATGCCATATAAAAATAAGGATATTGCAACATCAAATTTTCATGAGCATGTACATGCATCATTGTAGTTTGAATTTATAATGAGTTATATATTATTAATACAATGCGAATTTTATAAGAATTATATATTATAAATTATGATTTAAAATTTATAAAAGTTTATAATTTTTAAAACTTGCTTTTCAAATTTATAAAGAGTTATAATTTTTGAAAAAGCAAAGAAAAATCTTATTTTTCAAAAACTAAGTGGAAGAGTCATTTATGTTGAAACGTTCTCAAGGTCCCCAATACAAACTTGATCGTCACACGAGAAATGGTTTAGAGCAGCCCTAGCGGCCCTCTCTTCAGTGGGAGAAGCTTGAGAGTCATGTCACTTTGAGTCATCAAGTTTCCTGAGAAGCTAAAGCTTGTAAAGGAAGTGGTGAGGCAGGATCGTTCCTAGACGGACTGTTAGCTCATAGCAACCTTTAAAGCCGATGCTTTGGTTAAACACTTAGACCAAATCACATTTAAATCTCTCATAGGAGCTAGTCAATGGGGCTATGGTGACCAAAACCATTAATGATTGGTTGAGCTAGATGTAGTGACATCTTGAGAAGCGTTAACCAAACGAAAAGAGTCTCGATGCGATAGGAGGCAGCTCAGGTGTTATCCCTAGATGAGACGAGCTATCGTTGTTGATCGTGACATCATGAAAAAATATATTTTTATCATATTTTTAAAATATTTAAGTATTTGTTTCATGCATCATACTTTTTTAAATGATTAAGTATTTATTTATACTACTTTATTTATTCTTTTATGTAATCATGTCATTATCCATACTGTCAACAATATTGAAAGCAGACAAACTCACTAGTTAAAATTGCATGGATTGAAAACATAATCTTGATAATGTGTTGACGGTAAAAAAACACAAGTTCATGCTCACCACCCATTGTCTCCTTGAGCCTATTCCTGAATCGACTGAAGAGGAAAATGATTCCTATGTCTCCTGGTTGCATTCTGATGAGATCGCCAGGTGTTACATCTTGGCATTAGTTAGAAATTTGTTGAAATAACAACATTAGAACATGGAGACCTCCGCTGATATGATTTTGAACATCACCAAAATGTTCAGAGATTTGGGTCATCAAGCCAAGCAGATTAGTGTGCTAAACATCATGAACTACCGGATGAAACCCTGAACTCCTATCAGAGAATATATAAAGTTGATAATTAGTTATCTAAATGAGGTGGAAATCATGGGAGATGAGGTAAGTGGTGAGACTCAAGTTGATATGATTCTCGAGACCATGCTAGACATTTTTTAGAACTTCAAACTTAATTATTCGACGAACAAGTTGAGGTACTGTCTTTTGGAAGTTATGAAGGAGTTGCAAGCTGCTAAGACCCTATTTCTGAAGAAAAAGATGAAGAATGGAGAGACAAACTTTACTGAAAGTAAGCGTTCCACCTTTGGCGCCAAAAGAAACGCAAGAGTGATCTGAAGAAAGCTAAGAAGGAAAACTCAAAAGTTGTGAAAGTGAACAAGTCGAAAGACAAGTGTCATCATGATTGCAGAGTCACTGATCATTAGAAATGATTAAAAGACTCGCAAAGGATGGTCCACTATAAACTTTAAGCATGGGATCACTACCCACATGTGAATCCTACATAGAAGGTAAAATGACCAAGAAATCATTTTCAACGAAGGGTGAAAGAACTCAATGTCTTGATCTCGTACATGGCGATGTATGTGGGCCATTGAATATCCAAGCAAGAGGAGGTTATGAATATTTTGAAACCTTCACAGATGACTACTCACGTTTCGGACATGTTTATCTAATGCGTGAAAAGTATGAAATCTTTCAAGAGTTCAAAGAGTACAAGGCTATGGTTGAGAAGCAATTAGAAAAACAAATCAAAACACTACGATCTGATCCTAGCGGAGAGTACTTTCTAGGAAAGTTCAAAGACTTTCTTAAGGAAGAAGATATTCTTTCTCAGCTTGAAGCACCCGGCATTCCAGAACAGAATTACGTGTTAGAAAGAAGGAATTGAACTCTATTGGATATGATTAGATTCATGATGAGTTATTCATCCATATCAGATTCATTATAGGAATATACCTTGGAAACAACGGCATATATTTTGAACAAGTTCCATCAAAGATGGTGCCTACTACACCATATGAAAGATGGAGTGGAGGAAAGTCGTCCGTAAGCCACTTACATTCTGAGAATGAAGACAGGAAAGTTGTCTAGTCGATCAGAATTATGCTTGCTTGTTGGATATCCCAAGAGAACGAATGGATACTTCTTTTATAGTCCAATCGATGAGAAAACATTCGTAAGCACGAATGCACATTTTCTTGAAGAGGACTACATAAGAAGTGTGAAGACAGAAATTACACTTGTGCTAGAGGAATTATTAAGTGGGAGGACACTGACTACCCAATCAAGACTTGTTCCCGATTCAATAATGGGAGAACCATAACAAGAGCCTGAGCCTACAGAGCCTCGACGTAATGGAAGGGTTGTGAGACAACTTGACACACACATGTCTTATGAAGATGCCTTGATGGTAACCTTAGAGAAGGATCATGATGAACCTATTTTCTACTCGCAGACCATGACTGGTCCTGAAGCAAACCTATGACATGGCACCATGAATGTCGAGATACAATCGATGTACTCGAATGGAGTCTGAAAGTTTGTAGATCCTCGTGAAGGGGTAAAACCCGTAGGATGTAAATGAATTTATAAGAACAAGAGAGAGACATGTGGAAATGTAGAGACATTCAAAGCTAGACTTGTAGCCAAGGGCTACACCATTGACTATGAGGATACCTTCTCGCTGGTGGCCATGCTTAAATTTATCAGAATCCTCATATCCATTGCTACTACCCTCGATTATAAAATCTGATGGATGGACGTCAAGACTATTTTTCCTGAATGGAAATCTTGAAGAGCGCATTTATATGGCTTAACCAGATGAGTTCATGGAGAAAGGCCAAGAGGGCGAGCTTTCAAACTGCTGAAGTCCATTTATAGACAAACATCCCGATCGTGGAATATCAGATTCGACAAAACTGTCAAGAACTTCAGTTTTGAGCAGCTAGTGGATGAACCCTGTGTGTATAAACTGATACACGAAAGGAAGGTGGTTTTCCTGGTTTTATACGTGGACAATATTTTACTCATTGAGAATGATGTAGGAAAATTGTCTGATGTCAAGATTTGGCTTGCAAAGCAATTTGATATGAAGGATCTTATAGAAGATGCTTTTGTCCTAGGTATTCAGATCTTCCAGGATCATAAGAATAGACAATTGACACTGTCTCAAGCATATTATAATTATAAGGTGATGGATCACTTCAGTAATCAAGACTCCAAGAATGGATATCTTCTCTTTAGGCATGGAGTTAGCCTATACGAGGAGCAATCTCTAAAGACTCCTCAAGAAGAGGATTACATGAGAAAGATTCCCCATGCATCAGTCATAGGAAATCTCATGTATGCAATGCTTTGAAATATGCCAGATATTTGCTACACCGTAGGCGTGGTGACTCGTTTCCAATCTAATCATAGACTCGAGTATTGGAATGTTGTCAAGCATATCCTCAAGTATCTTAAGAGAACGAGGAACTACATGCTTGTGTATTCAAGTACTGATCTCAATATGATAGGTTACACTGACTCTGGTTTCCAAGTGGATAAGGATTCTAAGATGTGCACATCAGGATCGATATTCATCCTGAATGGTGGAGCAGTGGTATAGAGAAGTATCAAGCAATCTTGCATTGTTGATTCTACCATGGAAGCTGCGTATGTGGTGACTTGTAAAGCTGCAAATGAGTCTATCTAGCTTAGAAAGTTCCCAAAGAGTCTGGAAGTCACTCTAGATGGTGACAAACCCATGGCATTTTATTGTGACAATAGTGGAGCTGTAGCAAACTCGAAGGAACAAAAAAATCACAAAATATCCAAACACGTAGAACAGAAGCACCACCTCACCAGAGAGATAGTTTAGTGAGGAGATGTTCAAGTAACACACATATCAACGGTCAACCTGGCAGATCCATTCACAATGACTTTAAGCAGTAAAGTCTTTGATGGACATCTAGATGGTATGGGGATACGAGATTGTACACGCCTACTTTTGTCCAAGTGAAAAATTGTTGGATTATGTCCACAAAGTAGGGTGTAATAACTATTTATGGTAAATAATTGTTTCTTTGACATTTATGAATTACTGAATTTTATGAATAAATTGAAAACTTCCTTTAATAAAAGTGTGTTTGTCATATACTTAAGTCCTGAAACTATTATCAACGTAAGAAGAATAAAGACCGAGCGATCTTTTAGACTAACTGTTCTGAGATAGTTCACAATGTCATTCGCAGTCTTAGGTTGACTGGGCAACAAAATCCAATTATGAATGTTAGATTGAACCAGGGGATGCCGGTCTCGGGCCATGAGAGTGTAAGCTCTAACGGTTGACCAATATTTGTTATGAAATATGTTTAATAGACCGATAACAAATTAGTTTAGAGTAAAATTATTTATCTAGATCTAAATCTATTTGTTACACCTGAAGGGTATTTTCATAATTACCTTAATTTTGAGGTGAATATGAATCTTGACCTAGTTACTTGCGATATTTGATATGCCAAAGGAGTGAGTTCAAATTACCGGACAATACCTCAGGTGTTGGATCGGCATTCACCTATGTTGGAGTTACGTCATTCAAAGATATATAATTCATGACGAGATTGCAATAGCAACAATAGCACCTTATGCTTTATTTATGAATGAGTGAATAAATAAACAAAACCCGGTACTCGATGACATGAGTCATTCAATTAGACATGATGATCTATATGAGACATTTCACTGAGATGTCTTTTTAATACACGATAAATAAAAGAGTTAAGGAAATAAGAACTAGAAGGGTAAAATGATAATTTTATATCACACTCTTGTTACTCATATCCACGAAGGGTAATATTATGTGGACTGTGAAATATAAAAATTTATTTACACCAACAGAAAATGTAGCGCGCATGAATCGAAAATTCATTTGGCATCAGACTTATAGTGGAGTCGTACGATGTCGGGATTAAATAGGTCAGAAATTTATGGAGATAAATTAGCCGTGTATTTGAATCCCATAATTTTATTCATGTGGGTTCATTTGGTCTCAACAGTAGCTGATAATGATAGGAATGAGAAACAACGACAGTTGGATCAAAAACATGTTTTGGACCAATGTACACTTCCCGAACCCATATGAGATATGTGTCATCACTAAATTAGTGAAGAGAAAAATTAATTTTCAAATTATTTATTTTTGTTACTTAGTAACTATTGAATAATTAGTAAATAAAAGAAATTAATTAATTAATTGATAATGATCAAGTTAATTCATCAATTTGGACTAATGAATCTGAACACCATTTTGGTTATAAGGAAGATGTAAAAATCGCACACCGCAGTGTAGGAATAGGGAATATTTCAACTTTATCATATAAGGGATCACATCTTTATCCCTATTTCTAACCTATCCCTAAGTGTGTTAATTAGAGCAAACAAAGGATTCTCTCCTACACACATATATGTCGATTCACAGTAGGGGAAGAGGGGAAAATTTTGTTTTCTCTTTTAATCATTGTTTTGAGAGTTCACACTCAATTCCTCTGAAAATCCTTGACAAATTTACTTCTGACTCTAACGAGTGGTTATCAATGTAAGGATCAATTGATAACTCTGTTAATCTCAAGAACGAAGAACGCGAGATAGAGAATTGGATCCCACCAAATTAGAATTTCTACATTAATTGAAAATGTACAAATTGTTTCAATCTTTTCTCGATATGTTTAAATGATTATTGATGTTTTACTGATTGGTTTTGTGTTTAATTGAATTGAACGTTTGTATGAAAGTTTTTTGATATTCCGTCCATGAACTTGTCACGATTCATTAATTTTTCTTCAAAATCTAAAACCCGATCCAACAAACTATACCATTGTATAAAGAGAAAAGTGCATGCTATCAATAGCGAATCTACCAAGATCTTTTCAGGGTGAAGCAGCTGTGACAACAGTTGATATGATTAATCTTTCTCCATCAGCATCATAAGATTCTAAAGTGTCACAGAAGGTATGGATAGGAAAGGATGTTTTGTACGACCACTAGAGAGTGTTCAGTTGTAAATTCTTTTTGCACATTCTCAGGGATGAAAGATCGAAACTTGATAGCAAGACAAGGCAGTATCTTCATGGGCTATGGGCATGATGAGTTTGGCTATCATTTGTGGGATCCAATTGATCAGAAAATAATCAGAAGTTAAGTGTATTCCTTAAAGATTTGACTATTAAAGACATTGAAATAGTAGAGAAGCCTCACCTAGTTCTGATGATTTGATTGACTTAGATTCAATTCCTACATCTACAGAGGATGGTGATAGTATGGGTATTGATGGTCATCGTACTGATGATGAAAATACTGACGAGGCAGAAGCACATGACGTCAATCAGAATTAGAAATAGCAACAAATGAGACTACTCATGTACGAAGATCCGGTAGAGTACGACAGTCGGCAACCAAGTATTCTCCAGACGAATACTTATTGTTCATTGATGGGGGTGAGCCAAAAACTTATACAGAAGTTGTCAATGATGCTACGAAAGGGAAGTGGTTGCAAGCAGTGCAAGATGGGATGAAATCCTTGCATGAAAATCACAGTTACAAGTTGGTAAAGTTTCCTATGGGAAAAAGAGCATTGAAGGACAAAAGAGCATTGAAGAACAAATGGGTGTACATATTGAAGATTGAAGAAAATAGCTCATATCCAAGGTACAAGGCAAGATTGGTTGTGAAAGGTTTCAGTCAGAAAAAGGGTGTAGACTTTGAAGAAATTTTCTCGCCTATAGTGAAAATTTCATCCATTCGAGTTGTTCTAGGCTTAGACGTCAGCATGGATATGGAGATTGAATAGCTTAACAAAAATGTGTTTAGATGATAACTTGATAGATGACAGTGGTATCCCCGTCAAAACTACAGCATGGATATGGAGATTGGGGCAACCAGAGGTTTTTAAGGTCAATGGGAAAGAATGCTTTGTCTATAAATTGAAGAAAAGTCTATACGGGTTAAAGCAAGCTCTAAGGCAGTGGTATAAGAAGTTTGAATCCTTTATGGGGGAGCATGGGTACAAGAAGACTTTGTTAAGAAATTCTCTGACGGTAACTTTATCATCCTCTTACTCTATGTAGATGATATGCTATTTGTTGGTGCATATAACAGTAAAGTGTAATAGTTGAAGAGATAATTCAATGAATCATTTGCAATGAGAGATCTGGGGCACACAAAGCAAATTCTTGGCATGAGGATCAACTGTGAAAGAAGATCAAAGAAGATGTTGTTATCACAAGAAAAATACATTGAAAAGGTGCTTGAAAGGATTCACATGGATAAAGCAAAACCAGTTGGTGCACCTCTCAACAGTCATTTTAAGTTGAGTTTGAAACAAAGCCCTTCGACAGACATAGAGAAGGAAGATATGGATAGAATCCCATACTCATCAGAAGTGGGTAGGTAGTTTGATGTATGCCATGGTATGTACGAAGTTGGACATAGCTCATGCAGTTGTATTTATTATTAGATTTATATCAAATTCTGGTAGAAAACACTGGGAAGCAGTGAAATGGATTCTGAGATATCTCAGAGGTACTCTGAGGCTATGTTTATCATTTGTTAATGGGATACCAATACTTGATGAGTTTACAGATGCAGATATGGCCTGTGACCTTGACTCTAGAAAGTCAACACGGGATATCTGATTACTTTCATAGAGAAAGTAGTATCGTGGCAGTCTAAATTAAAGAAATTTATTGCCTTATCAACAAATGAAACTGAGTTTATAGAAGTTAATAAAGCTTGCAAAGAAATGCTATGGACGAAGACATTTTTGCAAGAGTTGGGGTTCAAGCTATAGAAATGCGTAATGTACTGTGATAGTGAGAGTGCTATTCACCTTAGCAAGAATCTGACATTTCATTTGAGATCGAAACACATTCATGTGAGGTATCACGAGGTATATGATAAGTTAAATAAGAAACAATTGAAGATTCAAAAAGTCCATACAAATGATAATAGGTCAGACATAATGACAAAATCCTTACCCAAGGAGAAGCATGAGATAAGAAGAAAGCTGGCGGGCAAGATGCCCACCTCCAACTAGTCGGGAGGGCGAATTTCTTGGATGTCCCTCCCTTTAGAGGAAAGTTGTGTCCATTATCCCAAGGAAGCAAAAGCCCAAAAATTATGGCCTACATTGACCTTAGAGTATATGGTACACACAATGAAAACCCATTTGTGTTATGGTTTTTACTACGCTAGACTTCTAATTGAAGGATAAGTCTTAATCCTTTATGTTACCGCCTAAAGAAATCCAGGTATCATTTCACTATGGTGACTCCTGTAGATGAGAAAGTTGAATTTATTATCATCAAGTACAATTATTATGAGCAGATTAATGTCAATCGAAAGATTGAAGAGATAGGCAATTGATGAGGCATTATCGTTGTCATGAAGGTGATTGGTGCAACAACATCAAACAACAAAGCTTTCTCTAAAGCTTTCAACAATCATTTCCCTAATAACTAAAGTTGAATGATTGTTTGTGTTTCTTATTCTGTTACCACATTTTGTTCTAGTGTTAGACCATAGTCTATTAGTAGTATACAATAACACTACACACTACTAGAAAATAGGGTTTAGATGATCGTGAAAATCCATCATTAAAACCCTTTAATCATCAACCAAGTACTAGCACATTAAAGGAAAGGGAAAACTGACTGAACAAATAAGCAATATAAACATGCTGGCACTACTAATGGATTGAACCAGACTCATTGCAAAGTTTTGTTGGAAAATGGCCCAATTTCACACTGTAAAGTAGTAAAACAGATTATGACATAAACAAAATCCATTGCATTGATAAGGATCCAAACCAAAATTCCATGGAATTTTGTGGCTTTAGCCACACAGAAAAACAAAATTCCTCCATTTTCTCCCTTTTCATCTACATATGTTCCCATAAAAAAACTTATCCAACCGATCCTAATAGAGAATGGGAAACAAAATGTACCTCTAGAACTTGCAACGCATCTATCATCTACCATAAAAATTGCAATAATGTAGAAAAAAAAGGGAAAAAGAGATGTTTATACGATCAATTACATCATCTAGCTGCCGCAATAGCGTATATGTTAACTTCCAGCTTGGTTTAAGAGAAAATATTTATTCTTCAAATTAGTAAAACAGAGAAGCTACTCATTTTTTTCCACCGGTACCCACCTTTAGCAAATCGGGAATCTCCTCTCTCGAAGTCATGAGTCCAATAAGTTTTCCACCAACAATATCCGGTATAGCTGAAGTGATAACCTATCAAATTCATAAAAAAAGAGTGAAATGCCTGATTAATCTTGCCATGAACAGATAACAAAAGGTTGACATTGTAATGGATTACCAATAAAAAAAGACCAGAAGGAGAAATTCTATTGACTTCTTATGTTTAGATCCTGCTAACTTGAACAAGTGCATCAGGGCGAGATTCAAAACCAATCAAGTGAACATGGCCTTCAAGTGCATCAACAATGTCTAGTAGAACTTTTCTTCTATGTTGTGAAGACATGGCCTGCAAACCAAGATATCTTGAGTTAAATATGAACTCTGAACTAGAATGGACATATAGATAATGTATTGAGTTATATTGCAACAAAGGAAAACTATCAGTAAAGACTTCACATTGGCCAAATTCGTTGATTGAGCTCAATAGATGAGCATCTTGATGAAAGAGTGTGCCAACACGTTCTCCTCGAAGGATTTCAGTAAAAGAAAAGAACTTCGATTTCTCTGTAAAATGCGTAGAAATCAAGCTTATGTTACATGTCAAAGTGCATTGACAAAAAATGTACCTGGTAATGACCACAAGGGTGCCACCTTATGATGTACCGAATGACCAGAGCCTTTTCTAGTTTCCCCTCCTTTTCCTATGAAAAAAATCTTTCTGAATGGTCAACAAGCGTGCTCTGCATTCATATATGTATAAGCCTTCCACTGGCTGAGTGTGCATGCACACACATGCATGTGAGAGAGACGTAAAGAGATGGAGCAAAGACAATAATTTTAAATATTTTTATATACATATTGAAAAGGCTTCTCTCATTTTTTTAACATACCAAGCAATAAAGCATTTTAAAGAGCAAAAAAATGATTTTTTGCAGATCAATACCTCTACCTCTTGGAGCATGTGTTGCATGTCTCAACTATATCACTTGTATTACACAAAGATGATGATGAAGCCATGCCACGAGTATCGAAGTCCATAGAGTTCCTTTTTCTTTTATAGAAAATGGGACAAACGGTAAAGAAATGAAAGCTTATAAATTTACACAGTTAATGCATTTATCATTTAAATAAACTTACAAAAATGCATTTATCACTTAAAAATGGTTCAAGCAAATTAAATTTGTTGAAGGATAGTATAAATCCAAGGGTACTGGAGAGTATCTCAGCAAACAAAACAAATTACCATTCTACACCAATCTTTTGGAAGTAAAAAACCAATCATATGCACCATGTAAATACAGAGAAATATTCAAAATTTATGTTCAATGGTTATCTTTTTACCTCTTGCTCTTCATCTTGGAATTAAATATGGTTATTTGTTCTACCTTATCTTACATTTTTATGCAGAAGCTAAAAAAACAAAGATATGAAACAAATAGACATGCCATGCATATGTCTTCCTCATTAAATATGAGCAACAAAGGCAATAAAGTAGAATTTAAGAAAACTAAGCAACCAAATTAGGTATTTTACATTAGCAAAGAAACAAAAAGAAACGGAAAAGTAATCAAGTTTTGAACAAGACAGCAGCATCAAACAATTCATCAGCTAAGTTAGTAGCGTGCATTATTTCAATGTGAATCAATTTCTCAAGCTAGAACTGCAAAACAAGTTGAATATCATATTGTGTGCTAACATGGCGTATATGCTATGTTAATCCAGGGCATAGTGCAAATTATACGTACGTTCAAATTTTGTAGATTCTGAATAGCTACTCACTATTCCCAGTTTACTAAGCAAGAACAAAATATAGATTTTTGTATCCCTACCTACACCCATACTCAGAATGTACACATTGCAAATTCTGCCTCATTAAACATATGAGTCTTTCATTTTACATAATTCTATACTGCTGAAGCAAATTAAAACAAAACGTAAAAGTCTACGAAAAACCAACAGCAGATGTAGAATGAGAAACTAAACGATTAGAAATAGGCACCAGTACGATATGGAAGGATGATAGGAGGAGCTTGAAAATAAGCAAAGCTGAAGTAATTTCTAATTCCCCCGTTTCAAAAGCAATGTCAACAGCTAAGGTCTCATCCTCTATCATTGAGAGCTCCTCGATCAATCTAAACCCAAAAGCCCATCTGTTCCTTTTTCTCTTTTTCTTTTTCATTTCATAATAGATCTCAATAAAAACAAATTAAATTGAAAAAGCCCATCACATGAAATTTAAAGTAAAACAGAGAATTAGGAATTCACCCTAAATGAAGAGAAGTTGGGGAATCGACCTTTGAGAGGAAGCCATGGCAGATGGCTCAAACATAGATCTTCTGCAAAACGTATTCCATTAAAGTAGAGAGAGCTACATCAATGATTGAAAAACACTGTTGCATGTTTTTTTATACATCGAAATAGTGATTCAAGAGACAAAATGAAAGATTCAGAAAAAGAGATCAAACCTGAAAATCAAAACCATGGCTTTTATGGTTGAGGCGATAATTGAGGATCTCTAATCTTCGATTTTAACTTCTACAATGAAAACTAAAGAATCAGAAGAAAGAGAGATAGAAGCTAACCCTTGTTCATTTCTGTTTACAGAAATCCAAAGAATCATAAGAGAGAGATAGAAGCCAACCCTTGCACATTCTCTATTCTTGAATAGAGAGAGATGGAAGCTATTCAAGAGAGAGAAGCTGGTGGATAGGCTATGCTCTCTCTCTTCTTCGACGAAGGTAAGGCCTAGCTAGGTTGTGGGTTCGTTATAGAGAGAAGATGGAGAAGAAGATGAAGTGTGCTGAAATGAAGAGAGAGAGCGCTGAAGAAGGCTTCGTTGCAAAGAGAAGATGAAGGAAAGAGAGAGAGCACTGAAGAAGGATTCATTGTAGAGATAACATGCTGAAGAAGATGAAAGAAAGAAAGAGGGTTGTCAATGTGAAGAGAGAGGGATAGGTCTAATTTTAGGCGGGTTTCTTTTTTTGTTCCCGCGCCCCTATCCCTGAAAAATTGGCTCTCTTAGCGTTTTGACATAAACGCAATTGTGGCGTGCTATAAAAGCACACAATTGTTGTAGCGTAACGTACTTCAAGTAGAGAAAAGATATGAAATCACATAATAAGTATACATTACAGTAACAATAACTTTCAAAAAAATCATCTTATACTAAGAAAAGAAAATCTTGTGGGTGTGAGAGACGTTATTGCAACCCTGATGATGAAGAAGAAAGATTAATGTCATGTTTCTTAACAAGTTGCATAGAAAACATGAGTAAGAAAATGTATAACTATTTTAAATCAGCTTAAACAACATTGAACTAAAAAATTATTACTTTAAACATCATGCAGGTTGTAAGGAGAGAAAGAGATCTACACAAACCTCCCATTCGCAAGACTAGATTCACATCCAAGACCACTATTCTTGGCCCTTCGATCAAATGAACACAAATTTTGAAATTTAACGCCAACTGTAGTCCAAAATATATATGCATGAATTATCTCCCAAAAACATAGTTTTCAAAAAAGTTCCAATCACAATACAATCACCTTTACTGGTACTGGCATAAGATGAGTTTGATTCTGCTTTTGCTTGAATTGAATTTTCTCGTGCTTTAACCTATATTAGAACAAGAAAGAATAGACACGAAGGATGTTATTTTTTTTGTAGACTCATAAAATAGAGCGCCACAACACAGTTCCTTCAATTTCGCAACTCATTATTCTTGACACTTCCATGAAATGGAACTAAATTAACCAAGACCTTTACGTTATGACCTTTAGTGTGTTTAATTAGATGGGCTTATATTGGGAAATCTTGCTCTTATAGCTCCCATAATTTATAATTCAAATTCCTAATTTAAACTTAAATAATGTACATGAAACCTTGAATACAAGATTTAGCAAACAACTAAATTGACATAGAAAATTAATGTTTATATATACCATACATAAATTTGGAACTTCAATCACTTCTTTACATCACTTTTTATCTTTGTAGTTTCTCCATATCTTTCAGTCATTTTTTAAATGTGATTTAAATTTTCAACGTGTAGTATTTCCCTTACGCTTCTAACTTTTCAACTCATAATTTAATTCTTGGGAAAATGATTAAACTTGTAACATTTATCCTACCAAGAGCGATTTCCTCAACGAGAAATTCACAGTCTTAGTGCCTGTTCCATTTGAAACCCTACGAAATACATAAAAGACACTCCATGAGAGTTATCCTTCAATGTAAGATAAGGGAAGTAATAAAGGGATTAAAAAGAGAGAAAAAATTTCCACTTTTTAAATACTCATTACTTGTTATTTCTGTGTGGAATTATATTTTTGTAACTATTTTCTGGTTTTCTTGTATTGATTCCTCTAAAATATTGCCATATAATGCCAAGTGAGTATAATATTGCTCTTTTCTTGTTTAATTAATATTTTAAGAAATTAAATGTTAGAAAATTGGTCTTATCAATTATGTTTCATTGCCATGCCTTATCTGTTAAAAAGTAGAAACTCAATTGATATCATTTTGCTTAAAAACATTGCTAGTCTGTTTCATGAATGACACCTCTCATTAGTGTGAATACATGATCTGTCTATACTGGTGTAGAATTCTGTAAGAGGTTATGTGGTGTATCTGTTATCAGGAGGTAATGAGTTTGATTTCAGATTATCCAATTTGATGAAATATCCCCTTTTAGATTTTTTTTTCATTTTTATTGACATCTTTGATATATAACAGCCTAATGCTTCATCGGCTTGAACTACCATAAAATGAATTGTACTTCATTTGTTTGAAGAGAACCTATATCTTATTTATAACAAAAAGATGCCTAATTCTTTTCGGTTTTTAAGGTTTTATTATGTTTACTGTTCTTTCCAAGTTAAATTATTGAATGAAGTAAAAACTATAACCGACACCAAGAGTTTTCTATTAATGAAAATATTTTATAGTTAGTTTTACTTATTCTCTTTAAAATGCATCTGGTATGCTATTTGATTATATTAATCACATGCCTTATCTATTTTGTTGATTTATGGGCTATTCTCATTGTGTGGGGTTGGAAGTACGTTTTTGAATATCTAAAACTGGTTATTGACAAAGAGTTTATCTTCTTCTGGAAGAACAGTAAGTCATAGTACCAAATTTCAAAATTCTCATGTTATTTCTCTATTTTATTATTGTTATGTGGATAAAGTTATATTGAATTTCAGATTAAATTAACAAAAAATTGAAATACAAAGAGTAAATTAACAATTGAAAAAGTATTGTGGAAGGGAGGAACTGTGAAAATTGAGACAAGGATAAACAAAATAGAGTAGATACTATACAAACTGGTAGAAATTTCAAGTCCATATGCATGGCCCTCGACGAAAATGAATAAATTTTGGTCATAGGAACATCTGATGGTCTTATAAATTGACTTTTTGAAAAGTTATGAGTGAGTTATATCTTATCAGTTTTATTTTCATTTCAAAATAACTGATTCAGAAAAACTTCCAACACGTTTGTAGAATAGTTCTATTAAGCATATATCAAGTAATTTTTTCTAATTGAAATGCTTCAAAATTAGTGCAGAAATGTCCAGTTTTGTAAGTGTAGGGACTAATCAGGCTAAAAAATTATGTAAAGAGGTGATTGTAAAATAATTTAAACGTCTTTACATTTTGATATTTATTCTTAGTATATCTAGCAACAATACTACCGCATGAAATAGACATAGAAGCAATGGCTTCAGTTCACTGGTGTGCCTTAGCAGTTAGTGAAGTGGATTAGGATTCTGATAAAATTTTGTTCCCTATATACTCATAGGCATCACTCTTAAGCAACATTCACAATAGTATTTATTACTTTTACATCCATAATCAGTTTAGTTGCTATGTTTTTAATGGTCTCAATGTAATAATTCTGTCCATTTTTTTTAATTACAATCAACAATAGCCTAGATTTTCCCTTACACCCTGTGACCAAATTTTTGTAATGCATACATTATTTATTTTCTCTAAGTAATTTAAGAAGCATGTACATGACTAGATGAAAATGAGATGTGTTTATGATGAACGAACAAAATTTATATTCGGGATATTGTCATTTATCTCCATTGTTTTTTTCTTTTCTTTTTTTAGATTTTCTATATTGTCGCCAAGCATCATAATAGATTTTGGTTTTTGCATGAAGTCCCTGAAGAGATCTTGAAGAAATTAAGGACCTCTACGTAAATTACATATCGGAGATGAGAAACACATTGCTACTTGTTCTACTACTTCTGCTGTAAAAAGTACCAGAAATGTGTTTTTAGAGTGTCTAGAAGGGATTTGTAATGAAAAAAAGAAAAGAAAAGAATATTCATATGTAGTGATATTAATGAATGAGATATTATTTTGAAAGAGAATTTAAATTAAATTACTTTATATATTGATGAATTTATTAAGTATGTGCAAAAAAATGGATAAGGAATATGAAAATGATCAAGTGTGTGAAAATGTCTAAGGGTATGAATAAATGACTAAGTGCATGAGAATAGTTAAGTGTAGCAAAACAAGTACATGAAAAATGATAAAGTGAAAAAATTACCAAGTGAATAAATCTGCGTGCATGTGGTTAAGTTCTAAAAATGGCTAAGTATATGTGAAATCTACTTAAGTGTATTAAAATATAGCTAAGTGTATAAAAATGTGTGGAAATTGTTCAGTGTGTGAATATAGCAATGACACTTAGTCTAAGTGTGTGGAAAAATGTGTGGAAATTGTTAAGTGTGAATATGACTAAGTGTATAAAATCACGATCTAGAATTTTATATGGTGAAAAATGATTTCACTTGACACTTGTCATAAAATCAAAAACATAATCAATGATACATTCATACGCTATTATGAATAAGTGTTTGATTATTTTGACAATTCACTTCTTAATTGAATCAAGTTTTATATATGAGTTAAGGTACTTAAGTGTATGTAGAAAATTGTAAAAATTGTTAAGTGTATGTAAAAATGCCTTAGTGTATGAAAATATGGCAAGTGTGTAAAAATGACTTAGTGTCTAAAAAATGACAAAATGTAGCAAAACAACTACATGCAAATTATAAGTATATGAAAATGTATGAAAATGACCAAGTGTGTGAATATATAATTTATCGACTATGATAAAGTTAGTGAAAATGTCTAAGTGTATGAAATGATCAAATGTGTGAAAATGACTAAATGTGTGAAAATAACTAAGCGTATGAAAATGTTTAAGTGTGTGAAATGGTAAGTTGCGGAAATTGCTAAGTGTATGAAAAATGATAAAGTGTATGAAAATAACAAAGTGTATGAAAATAACAAAGTGTATGAAAATAACAAAGTGTATGAGCAACTACATGAAAATGTGTGAAAATGATCAAAGTGTAAATATAGTTAAGTCCATGAAAATGACCAACTGAGTACGTGGCGATTCGCCATAGGGAATGTATGTGAAAATGCCTAAATGTATTTAAAAATGCCTAAGTGCATGAAAATATGAATAAGTGATAACACAAGTACATAAAAATGACAGGGTTAGAAAATTACTAAGTGAATGAAAATTATCAAGGTGTGTGGCTAAGTTGTAAAAATGGCTAAGTGTAGAAATAAAATCGCCGGTATAGAATCAAAAATCACCGCTAAAGACACAAAAACCACTGCAATGACATTTGGCCTAGACGGCATATCACCTTCTCAGAGGCAATTTGGCCACTGATAATGTGGCGTTTGGGTCCCAAACGTCACTGAGAAAATGGTGTTTGGGAGCCAAACACCATCAGCAGGCTCTAAACGCCACTGAGAAGATGGTGTTTGGCCCAAACTTCATCAAAGGCTCTAAACGCCATGTGGTGATGGCGTTGAGAGCCAAGATGTGGCGTTTGAGCTCCTAAATGCCATCTTCTCAGTGACGTTCGGGCTCCTAAATGCCAAAATAAGGTTAGATTTAGAAAATATATATTATAGGGTTATAAATTAAAAACTAAATGAGGTTATTATTTTAACTTTTCTAGGGTTATAATTATAAAATAAAATGTTAAATTTTAAATTTCAATATTTAATTTCAACCTTTCAGCAGATAAGTTCGATTTAACAGTAGAATTCAACATTGGGGTTATACATGTTCGTCAAAGCGATAAATATGATTTACTGACTATCATAACATCACGGCCTTTAATTATACATGGTGAAAAATTGTCTCTTTTCATACTTGCACAAAAACACAACAACATCATCAATACCAACCTTTATCGAGTTTATGAATAAGTGTTCAATTGCTTCAGAAATTCATACTTAATCTAATATAATTTCAAATAATAAGTGAATATTGTGAATGTTTGCATTGAGAGAATGAGTTTTTTCTATTTTTATCAGTGATTTGCTCGGTGTACAATAATTAATTAAAAAATAATAATTTTAGAGTCTATAGTGAAGATGGCGATTATAGCTATTTGAATGGTGATTAGGGCCATTTCAATGGCGTTTAGGGACCACTATGGTGATCGCCTATCCAGGTATGGTGATTAGGAAGGGCAATGGCGATTGAAGCCAGTTGAATGGCGCTTGGTCATAAAGATGCAATTAGCACTTTCTAGAAGGCAATTGTGGGCTTTTGAGTGGCGATTTGGACATGATGAATGGCGATTATAGTTTCAGGGGATCAACAAATTTGTAGAGGGTACAATAAATGCTTAAGATGTTCACCAAAATTTAAAAATTAATTTTCTTCGAGGTGTCCTTCTAAAATGTAGTGGGGGTTCACCATAAATCTAATGGTGTTCACTTCCAACATTGGAGGTTATACATGTTCGTTAAATAGTAAAAAATTATGATCGATTAATGTAAGACATAATAGTGTGTAAAATGATAAATGTAAGACATAATTGTTGAAACAAAGAAAGGGATCTAGAATTTAGATCAATATATAATTGTACTACATACTTATTGATTTTGATTCTATACATGAACTGAGATTTAGGGTTCTACATGATTGTTAAATAATAAAAAAATTTATTTTACTTGATATTTGTCATAAAATCACAACAACATAATCGATAATACATTCTTAAGCGTTTATAAATAAGTGCTCAATTGTTTTAGCAATTCATTATTTAATTCAAATCAAATTTAAAATATAAGTGAATGTGCTTAATGTTCGCATTGAAAAATCAAAAATCTTGAAAATTTTGTTTGTGATTCATCGAGTATACCCTGATCAATTTTAAAAAATCAAATTTCTTGAAAATATGTCGTAAAAATGTCCTAAAAACCATTGTATTTATGCAAAATCGAAAAAACAAAACAAGAAACTGCCAAAAATTGAAAAAAACAATCGCCAGGAACCACTGGTATAGGGACAAAAACCGCAAGTATAGGATGCTGAAACCACCACTATAGGGTAGAGAAACCGCCAAGATAGAGCATAAAAAACATTACATTAATCTGTAGTTAAGTATAAGAAATTTATTTTTAAAAGATTCAATTCTTTTGTTATTTTTGAGTTAGATTATTTTAATTCTTTTATTTCAAATTTAATATTTTTATTTCCTTTTAAAGTTTATCTAAGATAACTTCCTTTTTCTTTCCTTTAACTTTATTAAATTTTTAATGCTTTGTGAAAGACTTGCAATATTGTTATTATTAGACTTAGTATTTTATTTCTTTAAAATTACATTTCTTAGTCTTTCAAAGGAATCTTTTTTTAATTATGGATCTTTAATTTTACTAATTAAATCGAATATGAGATTTTCTTGTTCTTCATTTTAATTTATGGTGATCTAAAAAAATTTAAATTAAAAAAAATTAACTGGAGACTAACTGAACCTTGTGTGGCCCAGATTACTCTAAAAACAATTCAAATGCCACAATGGACTAACATTTATGCCGGAGAAAAACCCCGGCATGATAGAAGTTTCTTTAATAAAAGTAATTAAGTTTGACCATATCTTTGGGCTTTTGTTTTAAAGAATCGAATAACCCTTTACCAGATGAACTTAAGAAATTTTGTTCAACTGAAGTAGATATTAAATTTTCTTCTCTGTTAAAAATTTGACCATTTTTTCGGCTCTTGTTTATGGTTACTTATTCCACAGTAATAGTCACTGGGTTAAGTTTAAATCATAGCCATTAATTGAAACTGAGGGGGTAATCGGTTACTTGTTGAATAGGTTTACTATTTACAAGGTTTTTCTTTTTGCGTAAAACTAAAGACTAAAGGCCTACTATAAGCCATAATTACAGTTAAAACCTTCATGTCTCCACAAATCTTCTTATTTCCGAGCACTGCAGAGGCTGCATGTTGTAGTTAAGTCTCATTAAAAGCCTAGAGCTTGATGGCTCTATTCCGCCAGAGCCCAGCTATCGATCTTTTATGACCCAATCCTAAAATACTAGAATCATATTTAGACTGACATTTAACTTCTCGGTTGGTCGACGAGCCGACAACAAAAAGCTAATAAATTAATGGGATTTCCCTAATTGATCACTGTCACTTCCCCTCTCTCCTTGACCCTTCTCTCATGTCTTTTATAGATACCCCATTTTTCCTCCATTATTTTTATCAAATTCATACTTTCTCTCCTCTTATACTTTCAAAGTGCTCCCAAACTCTCCTTTTATTGTTGCAATCTAAGTACTTAATTTATTATTTCTTCGGTCTCAAGATTGTAAATGCTCAATTTCTCATCTTCACAGACTATCGAGTTTCAACTCCTTTACTCAAGCATTCAAAGTTTAGGATATTATATTAGATTATGTATTTAGGTAGTTTATAATAGAAAAATTATTAATTTGACCATTGTAGTTTGTTTTAGTTTTTAATTTGGATATCGTGTTTTCAAAACTTTCAATTTGACCATATGATTTTACTTAACATCTTAATGTACTTCTTCTGTCACTCTTTGTGTACATAATTCGACGAAACATGAATGTGACACGTTAAATATTAATGTGACACATGTGATATCTACGAGTGCACAATAAAAAAAGTATTCTCTCTTCCGACTCATTTCCTTCAATAATATCTCTATTTACTTTTTACTTTTTCTAATACTTTTACTTTTTAATTTTCACATTTCATTAATCATTTCATTTCATATTATCTCACATCTTTTCAGTGTCTTTTAACCAAACATTTCGAGTTTGGTTTCTCCTTCATTCTAATGTCTCACTCCTTCGAATTTCACCTTTTCATTTCAGTGATTTTTTTTCATTTTTGTCTTCGTCTGTTGCTTTTACCGAGCCCCTTGAAGCACTAGAAGCTTGTGAAATTGACAAATAGTGAGTTGGTTCTCCTTGTGTCCTTGTCTCTACGTTGTAAAAGGTATGTTGCTTTCATGGGGTCCAACAAAACATTGTTAATATTGGTTTCACTTGGGGTAGGTCAAGCAATCAAGTTGCCTCAAGCAACCAACCTACCTTGCCTTGAAGAGTGTAGTCCCCAAGATAGGAAAAAGTCATCAGACACCACATTGTTTGGTTCAAAATTAGGCAAATACCTGAAAAGTGAAGACAAGTAGGGCATTCTTTTATTTGGTTCAAAAATTTTGGAGGGCTTTAACATTGATGGAATGTAAAGATGTCCTCATTTTGAGGGTATCTTAAACCTCCAAAATTGGGGTTTATCTCTATGTCACATATCTCTCATTTTCTTTTTTATTATTTTTACCAAACTATCCTCCATAAATAAATAATAACTATCAATATATATATTTTGTGCCAAGGATAAAACTAAAAATTGATATGTGTGTGTGTGTGTGTGTGTGAAGAACAACAATTATACATATATTGAAGTAAATAGTAAATACACCCTATCAGATTTGGCTCTGATACCAAAAGAGGCAGAATTTTGTATAATTTGAATAATTAAGACTAGGTATTAAGGATGCAAGAAAAATAATAAAATGGTATTAAAATGTAAGATTCAAGACTTACACAAATTTGTGAAAATTAGTTGGCAACAATTAAATAGTGCTCCCGCTCACTATTTAATGTTGAAAAAAAAATTACAAAAGAGGAGAGGAATAAGGCTTTGTTTACTAAACAAGTTTTGCTCTCAAATAGTTAAGAGTTGAAAATAAGTTCTGAGAAATAAATGAGAGAGGACTACCTATTTATAGCCAAGTAAAGTGGAGTTCATCAGGAACCCATCACTTACCTGAACTATTATATTCTACAAAAGTAAAAATATTTTATTTTCTACTTTTGTCTACTTTTGACTAAGAATAGTAAAAAACATAAATAGTTGTCTAATTATTTGACAACTAGTACAATAATTACATAAAAGACAAATTACAAAGATTTTCTCGATAATTATTATCTCGGTCTTTGTGTCTTCATAATTACCCTGTCATGATTGTTGTCGTTGAAAAGTCATTGTAAATATTGTTGTGCATTGGATTTCTTGATATTTGCTATCTTGGATTCTCGTGCGTTTATTATTGATTGTGGAAAAGTCATCACTGTTATCCTTTGATAATTATTATCTTGGAAGTTGTGTCTTGACTATTGATTGGAGAAGTCATTGTTGCTATTGATAATCTTGAAGATCATTATGACTGTTGCATTATGCTGAGATGTCATCATGATATTTCTTCAAAATTACTTAATCTTTTAATTTTGATTATTTTAAATATTGGCATTTTGTCAAAGATAAATTCTTCTGTTCATTCATTGATTGATTCTGAATTTGTTTATTATCACTGAGATTGATATTATTGATGGGACCTTCATCTTCTACGGAGTAACCTTTCTAGATAATTGGATTTTTGGTTAAATTGGGTGATTTGACTCTATTGATGATTCAGAGTCAGAATCAGTATTATCTTCAAGGAAGAGAAGCATTTTTTGCATTAACTTCTGTTTCACTTTGGACTTTGTCTTCGTGGCCTTTGATTTACTCTTTAATGAAGGTTTGGATTCAGGTTTTGATTTAGGATTGGAAGAATCTGAACTGGATTGTTTTATTTGTGGAGCCAGGTTAATGGGCTCATTAATTTTTAATGGAGCTTAGGTAAAAGAATTTGCTAGTCTTATAATGGGATGGACACTTGCAAATTCATAATTGATGAATGTAATAATTTTTTAGGTATTCAACTTATCCCACTATTTAACATATTACTCTCTGGTCAGAATTCAATTTTCAACCAAGTATTGTCATTTCAAAATCCAAAAGATTTTGTATTTTATTGCAAAACAAAGTATTTGGGGAAAGGAAACCTCAATTGGTGAGGGCTTGTAAACCTTTAAAAATAAATTGAAATATTGTTGTGAGTCAATTGAAAAAAGTTGTAAGATAAGACCATGAATGGACCACCATTTTAAGAACCAATTTGAAAAATCAATTTTGAATTTGTTATCAAGATTTAAAAACCAAAATTGAGAGAAATCACTATTTTAATGTGAGAAAATTATGTGTCATGCGTCAATATAGTCAAAATATTTATATTATTTTTTATTTAAAACTATTTTGGAACTTGAAGGATGGATTCTCCAATCCTCCATAATTATGATTCTGAGGAAAGAGAAAGAATGGTAAATGATTGTTTCCTCAGAATTTCTAATTGGGCTAATTTTTATGGATTTTCTTTCTAAGAGAATATTTTTGTAGAAATTGAGGTTTTCCTATTATGTCGAAGGACATAGGGGAATTTGGAAATGAAATGGGTTTTGGTAATTTGAGTAGGATCTTTCAAATGAACAAATAGAAGCTCAATATGAAAGATATTTTCAGTGGTCATTTTTTGAAAATCAAATGATGATTTCTTCTATTTTGAAATTGGTTGATCGGATGATTGGACATGAAAAGTTTGAGGAATTGGGCCAAATTGGTTGATCAGGGTTGATTGGTGTTTGGGTCTGATGGATCCAAGTATTGTTGATTGAGCTTGGTTAGGAGTAGAAGACTCCTTGTTGATTTGGGCCCTGAGGGCCAATTATTAAGTTAAAGACTCTTCTATTATCATACCATTTATCATTCTTACGTGAATTTTGGAAGTGATATTGATTCTTTTCCTTAAGAACTCTACAACATGCATATGTCCTTTTTGAAACCCGCCAGGCATGACGAAGAAAGTCTCTTCCAGTATAAAAAATTCTTTGATTGTTTTATTTGGAAATTTAATTTTAAAAATTGCTTGTCCTAATTGGTTCATAGTTAAAATTTTGTTGTTATCATAACACATTTCATTATTCTTGTGAAAACCTACCTTTCCACATCTCTCATACCATTGAATTAATATAGCATTTAAGTCATGCTTCAACCCAACATCTTCTAAAATTTTATCAAATTCATCAATCCAGTCATTTTTAGGATATTAAAATCTATTATGACCATAATTAATGAATGAAGATTTTGAGCAAAAAGAAGCTGCTCCTCCATTGAGCTTCTTGATTTAAAAAAATGTTGATTGAGTATTCTAAGTTCTACCTTTCCGTATTCTAGGAGACCAGAACCCTCAAATTCCTCCATTGCAAAATTGTGGAATGATTTTCTACAAATGATTATAAGTAAGGAAGTCAGAAATTAAATTATTAATGCATTGGATGAATTGAATATTGAAATTAAAAATGCTAAAAATAGAATGTTACCTAGCAAAACTTTGTTTGAAACATGTTTTGCAGATTTGTAATTAACCAAAATAATTTTTGATTTAATAATACAAATTGATCAATGGGATAATAGAATTCAAATCCTGAAAATCTAATTGATTGAAATAATTTAGTTTTTTTTGCAGAGATAATTAAACTATTTTGTCTAATAAGAATATTGTTAATGTAGACAATTAAGAAATTAGTGAATTGGTTGAAAGTTTCATTTATTGCACTTGGAACATTTCTAAGATCAAATGGCATTATTTTCCATTTATAACAACCAAATGTAATTTTGTTTTTAACAATTTCATTTATCTGGTTTTGCCAAAATTCAGATTTTATGTCATACTTAGAGAATATACCAATATTTCCAAGTCTGTTGATTAAGTACCTTTATTTGGTTTTGGATATTTTATCCATTCCAAAACACTGTTAAGGGGCTTGTAAATTGATCACTAAATGAGGACTTCTCACTCAAAGATTTTAATTTGATTTTGAAGAGCAGGATTTTGAAGTTGTTCTTCAATTCTCTTGAATTTTATTTCTTCCTGTAAAAAGCACAATTGTTTTTCTTTACAAGAAATCAAATTTATGAAAATAAAATTTTGTTTTAATGTTTTCAATTTCTCATTGTGAGAAAAAATAAAGAAATTCTAATTTAACAGGTCCATCCATGTGATAAGTATTTATCCATCATGCTCTGTGGTTAAAGGATACAATAGAAAAATGAATGATAAACCCAAAATAACTTTTATCACCCATATGTTTTACTAAGACAAATGATGTTTTGAAACATACGCTGTTTTGAAAAATATGAACTTTGAGAATTTCATAATTGATATGCATCTGAGTATAATTGGCAGAAGACAAAAATACTCTCATCTTTTTGAAGCACTTGGTAGGAATGAGTCTTTTCTGCATACAATTTAAATCAACTCCTGAATTAATCAAGGCCATTGAAGTGAAATCAAAATCTTGAATAATTATTCTGACCATTATGTGTTGTTTCTTGATTTTGATATGATTAAGAATTTGGATGAAGTTATCATCATCTTAATTATTGATAATAGGCTCTTCAAGCTCATTATCAGAAATTAAAATTTTACTTGGTTCTCCTAATTCACTTGATTCATGAACTTTAATTAAACTCACCATTTTTAAAATGTTTAATTCTTTTGTTATTTCTAATTAGAATCTTTTAATTCTTTTATTTTAATTTTAATATTTTTAATTTCTTTTTGAAGTTCCTGTTGAGTAACTTCTTGTTCCTTAACCTTATTGAATTTTTTAAGGGTTTGTGAAAGGATTGTAGTATTGTTATTATTAGACTTAATATTTTCTTTCTTAAGTATTACCTTTCTAAACATTTCAAGATATTCTTGTTTTAATTCTTATTCTTCAATTTTATTTGAGACATTAATTTTTTGACAACAACTATCCCTATACCCCATTGAGATGTTAGAAGAATCACTTTCAGAACTTAAAGAGTTAATTTTAGAAGATTTAGAGGATTCAAATTCTTCTAAATCTCCATTACTACTTTCATAATATTCTATTGACTCTATGATTCTAAGCATTTCTTGTTTATCTTCATCAAAGAATTTTAATTGACTAATTTTATTTTTGACTTGACCAGTTTTAGAAAAATGATCATTCTAACCACATTTGAAACACTTAATTTTACTTTATCAATAAATTTTCTATTGAATTATCTTCTAGAATAATTTTTATTCTTAGAAAATTGTTTGTCAAAATTTTTATCTTTTGAAAAGTATTGGTCAAAATTTTTATTTTTATTTTTGTCTTTATTTTATCCTATGATGCCTGGGATTCCTTCTAGGACTTAAATATGATTTTTCCTATTTTTATGGGAATGAGCAATAGCGGGTAAACCATATTGCTTGAAGAAATCGCCTAATTCATATTTGGCAGTTTTATTTTCTTTTTTAATTTTTTTATTAATTTTCATGTCTACGAACATTTTTAGACCTTCCTTTTGTATTATAGTAAATATTTTATCGTAGATAAGACTATTATAGTCTATATTTCCTAAGTCATTACTAAGGACTGTCTTAATTTTATGGGCAAACAAATTGGGTAAGCCATTAATGAAATTTTCTTTCCAAAAGGGCTTATTGCTATCATCCCTTGTCGCTACTCTAGACAAAAAATATATTTTTGTACCAGTCAAACTCACTTAGGGTTGGACACCTAAGATTGGTCAATTGATCATTGATAAGCGAAGTAACATTATTTGACGTTCCAATGAAATGTTCAATTATTGTGTAAAGGAATTTGTTTCCTGTGAGATGTTTTTAATGCTGAAAGGAAGATATTCTTGGATTCTTATATGAGATATTTTTCTCACCAGGAATAAAGCATTCATATTAATCCTATGATTAATTGATTTATTACCTCATTGTGAAGTAAATTGTGTATGTTAATGTAGCTGTTGGCTACCATCGTCATGTGCTTGTAATTTATTGAGAACTTCCTATTGAGAAAGTCCATCAATGTTCCATTCGAACAATTTCTATACAGACACAGAAAATTGATTAACTAAAGAATTTTCAGTAATTTGAATGTCAAGAGGAATTGGCTTTTTATGCCACTTCCTTTCCAATTTATTAATTTCTAAATTCTTGAATGTATCTTTAATATTATTAATGTTTTAAGATTCATTATTGTGGAAGATTTATAGGTGGATTCTGACCTATGACTTTCTGAATCTAAAATATTGTGTTGATTAATTACCTTCAATTTTTTAGGTATATTATCAATAATATTTTCAAATTTTGAACTATTTTCTTGGTAATAAATTTTTAATTCTTTAAGCAGTTCATCAAGGAAGTTTTCATGCCTAATTTTAAATTGTGATCTATTGTCTTGGTTAATAACCTTAATAGAGAAATATGGTAATGGTTTAATTGATTTATTCTTTAATTCATGAAGCATTTCATCTATTTGTTTATTTAAGGGAACAATATTTAAAGTGATTTTTTCTGAAAGATTTACTAAGGATTTTTCTTTCAGGGATTCATTAGGTTTAGGCTCATGAAGATCATCAACCTTATTTTCAATATTGTCTTATTGTTTTCCTTTTGTGATTGGACTTTGATTGGGTTGTTCTTCCTTTAAAAGTTTGAAAGGAGAAGCAGTGATCAAAGAATTCTTATGATTAATTATAATTTTCTCAAGAGGAGAATGACTTGTAGATACTACACTAGAGTCTTTCTCGACCCATTTAGATTTTGAAATTACATTAATATGTTTCTCATAAATATCCTCGATATAATCAAGAAAAAATATGTCAACTCTAAATTTTTGCATGACTGTCTTCCATTCATCAAGTATGATTTTTTTATCCGTATTATATGAATCTCTGAATTTATTACGTCTATTTAGATTGGGTAGGTCATTATTGTGTTGGGATAGACTTTCCCAATCTAGTTTGTATTCTTGGCTCAAGGTGCCTGAATTCAAAACTAAAAGTTTAGGATTAACAAGATGAAAGATTCCTTGAAAATATGATTCTGTGGGTGCTTCAGGTTCGTCAGGTTGTTCAGACTTATTATCCAAAACTGGCTGACAAACTTGGGAACTTGTGGCTATGCCTTTAAGTCTTAAATTTTTAATTTTTATTCTAATTGTTGAATCCTAAATTCTTGATCATTTTTAACAGATGATCCAGAAAAAGAATTCCTAGGGGTACTGGACTAGCTTTACTCTCTAATTTAAGGATTAGAACTAGATGATTGGAAAATGATTTTAACAGTACCATTCATGTACTGCTGGGTGTAATCGACATCTTCAATTCTCTTTGAATTGGAGTGAGTTGGTTTTCATTGGTTAAAAGCCAATTGGTAGGCAAAGTAATATCAGAACACCTAATTGTTTTAGGTACTCTAATATTAAAAATACTTTGGCGGGGTTGAATCAACGAGATTTGATTTTTTTGGACTCCTATTGATGGCTTGAAAATTCGTATTGGTTTTGATAACTTTGTAATGTATTCTATAAATTAAAGTTAGGGGTGGTGTACCTTCTACTACTTGGTAACCATGACTTTTAATACTTAAAGTTAAAAATTTTAGAATATTCGGGTCTGCTAAAATAACAGACAAATCTGAAAAACAATTAAAATGGATTTGACCATTACAAAGTGAGGATTCTATTAATCCTAAAATACTATCATTAAAATTTGTGAATCTTGCATCTCGCAAGGCTAACAAGACAAATGTATTTAGGCCTCTCATTGTGAGTTGTTTAACTCCAATCTAGACTAAACCAAAATGAAAGAAATTATATCCTTTTTCAATGTGAGATTTTATTGAATTGGGGGAAAGTAATTGACAAGTTTCATACTCTTTCCCAAGGCATAGATTTTTTTAATTTTTTTTTACATAATGACGAGGCTTGAAAGAAGCAACAGACCATATTGATTTGTAGATTTTTTTATTAGAAATTTTGGGTATATTCCATACCCTATGATCTACTTGATCATGTGCTAGGTATTCAAAGTGTTCTTCATTCATTATGCCAGGTATTATATTTATTGTAGACTTATTACTACTAGAAGAATTACTTCTAAATAATCTACTCATTGCCAAAAAAATAACTAAATTATTCTTATGATTGATTGAAAATTTCATACTGTATTTTGATTACTAATTTGTTTTGACTTCTACAACCTCCTATTAGGTTCACTCTTCCAACCTGCCTCTACAATCACCCCACCCTTGGGATTTACATCTCTAAAAGGTCTTACTGAAGTGCCTGAAACTAACCAAATAGAAGCTGATATGTCAACTTCTGATAAAACAAATTCACAAATTAGATAAACAAATACTACATTGAAATAATAAAGAATAAAAATAACCAGCCACTTGACGGAGAGTGAGATTAGATAAAAGCAATTATTCAGGTAAGCAATTGATGAACAACAAAAGCAATAGCCAACCATAAAGGCGGTGAAGAATAATAATTATACAGATAATTAAGTAAATAGTAAATACACCCTACTAGGTTTAACTCTGGTACCAAAAAATGTGAGATTGCATATAATTTAAATATTTAAATACTAGGTATTAAGAGTGCACAAAAATAGTAAAAAACTGTATTAAGATGTAAGATTCAAAACTTACACAAACAATAAAGTTTATTGACAATAATTAAATAGTGCTCCTGCTCACTATTTAATGTTGAAGAAAAAAGAAGAAGAGATTACCAAAGAGGAGAGGAAGAAAGCTTTGTTTCAAAACTAGTTTTTCACTCAAATAGTTAAGAGTTGAAAACAAGTTTATGAGGAACAAATGGGAGATGACTGCCTATTTATAGCAAAATAAAGTGAAGTTCACCGGAAATCCATCACTTACGTGGACTATTCTATTCTATAAAAGTAAAAATATTTTACATTTCTAATTTTGTCTACTTTTGACTAGAAATAGTAAAAAACATAAATAGTTGCCTAATTATTTGACAACTAGTACAATTATTATAAGAAACGAAAAATTACAAAGATTCCTTGATATTGCTATTCCTTGATATTGCTATTACAAAGATTCATTGTGACTATTGCTTGTCTTTGAAGACTATTATGACCTTTGCATTATGCTCTGGTGTCACCATAACACATATTCAAAATTATTTGATTCCTTGATTTATTCAAACATAGGCATTTTGCCAAAGGTGAATTATTTTTATTTATTACTCATCACTGAGGTAGATATTATCGAATGGGTCTTGTGAATCCTGGAAGGGATCATAAGCCCACTGTGGAAGAACATGAACGTGTGATTTTCCCTTCAATTTTTAGGGGGGGACTACAGACATTTGTCTCTTATCATTTTTAATTAGATGATTCGACTCTACTAATGATTCAAAGTCAGAATCAGTATTATCTTCTAGAAAAAGGAGCATTTTTTGTATTAACTACTACTTTGATTTAGATTTAGTAGCCTTAGCCTTTCCTTTTAGAGAAGGTTTTTTAGGTTTGGATTCTCGGGAAGAATTAGATGATTTGAGTTGGTTTATTTGTGGGATTTGACTGTCTGTCTCCTTAATTTTTAATGGGGCCATTGGAGGTGGTTTGATTAATTTCAATTGTGAGTAGATATTTGGAAATTCATCATTGATGACGGCATAGATTTTCGGAGTATTAAATTTGTCCCACCATTTAACATAGTATTGACTAGTGAGAATTTCTTTTTCGACTGAAGCCTCGAACCCAACAGCTTCGACAGACATAGCTCCTAAAAGAGAAAGCTTTCTGCTTAGTGCATCAGCAACTACTGCCACTTAAGGATCCATGTGATATTGTATTTATTTTTGAAGTAAATTATTGGTGGAAAAGAAACCTCAATTGTTGAGGGTTTGAATAATTTTAAAAACAAATTGAATTTATGTTGAAGTTCAATAGGGAATATTTCCAGGACAAGGCCATGGATAGACCACCACCTTAAAAACCATTTTAGAAAATTGACCATAATTTTTTATTAAAGTTCAAAAACCAAGAAAGAGAATTCACTATTTTGATGCAAGAAAATTATTTACCAAGCACAATATAGTCAAAATAATTGTATTATTTTTTATTTAAAAAGTGTTTTAACCCTGAAAGATGGATTTTTCATTCCTCCAAAGTTATTATTTTGAGAATCTAGAAGGAATGATAGAGGATATTTCCTTCTATACTAGTTATTGGATTGATGTTTACTGATTTTGTTTCTAAGAGAATTTCTCTATAGAAACTGAGATTTTTGTCTTTGTGTCTAGGAAGAAAATGAAAGTCTAGAAGACAATGTGATTTTTCTATTTCAATGGGATTTTTTCAATTAGCAAATAAGGTTCAATGTGAAAAAGATTCTTACTGGGGGTCTTCCTGTAATATGGAGATGACCTTTTGTATTTTGTGGTTGGTTGGTTGACCAATTATGGGTCGAATGGTTTAGAGACTGTAAATGGGTCAAATTGGTTGACTAGTGCAGATTGGTTGTTAGGTCTGATGGACCCGAGTATTGTATTTTGGGTACTTCTTGGAGCAGAAGGCTCCCCTTTGATTTGGGACTTAAGGGTCAATTTTGGGGTCGAGGACTCCCCTTTAACTATTTTCTTTGGGGCTTGGGGCCTAGACCTAATCTTGTTGTCCCTACAAAAATTAACGGGTCAAGAAGTTAGGAACTGAGTTATTAATACCTTTAATGAATTCAAATAGTAAAATAAAAAATACTGAGTATGGACTGCCATCGAGCCAAAACTTGTTTTGAAACAATATTTTTAATGCCTTTCTAATAAACATATTTCACAGATTTACAGTCAATTTTTAAAATGAATTTTTTATTAAACAAGTCATCCTGGAATTTATGTGTACGTAGGAAAACATATAATATTTCCTTTTTAATTGTACTATATGTGATTTGTGATTGAGACAACGTTCCAGATGTGAACCTAATAATCTGTTCATGTGACTTTGGAGAGATTTTCTATAACAAGATACTTCCATATCCCATTTCAGAATCATAAGTCAGGAAAATTTTAAATGAATTATTCGAGGGGATGCCAAGACAAAGGAGTGTCTTAACATGAGTTTTAATTTTTTTTAATCAGATTGGTATAGACAGATGTCCAAAGAGGAGGATTCTTTTTTAGCCTTTCAAAGAGAAGCTTGCAATCAATTCTTAATTTATCACAAAATCATATATGTAATTTAAAGATCCTAGAAATCTTTGTAATTGTGTTTTGTCTAGAATTTCATCAGGGAACTTATCCACAAATTATATTACTCGATCAATCTAACCTTAGATTGAAATAATCTAATTTTACTTGCAGAGATAACTAACCATTTTGATTTATTATCCTAGCAAATGATTCAAGATGTCTCTATTGTTGTTCTATTGACTTTGAAAAATGAGAACATCATCCATGTAAACAATTGAGAAGTCAATAAATTAATTAAATATTTGATTCATTATATTTTGAATTTCACTGGGTGCATTGTTAAGACCAAAAGGTATTACATTCCACTCGTAATGATCAAATGGAGTTACAAATGCAATTTTATATTTGTCATTTTCATTATCTGTATTTGTTAGAATCTAGATTTCATATCAAACTTAGAGAATACCACTGCATGTCCAAGTCTGTTTATCAAGTCCATTTTGTTTGGTATTGGATATCTTATACATTCCAAAACATTATTAAGGGGCTTATAATTAATTACTAAATGAGGAACTCCTCATTCAATTTCACTAGCCTTCTGGACATAAAAGCTCGAGCGGGACCGAGGAGATTTGCTCCTTCTCATAATATTTTTATTGAGAAGTTATGTCATTTCCTTTTTGCAGAACTCGAGCATTTCAAAATTCATTTGAATTGGTCGTGCTTTGGTAAGGATATTTTTCTCACCAAATCCTTTAATATAAGGAAGACTGATAGTATATTGCTTCCTGTGCCAGCAAGCATTAGGAGTATTAGAACACAATTCTTTACAGATTTTTTGTTTGAAGATTTTAATTTGTTTTTTAAGAGCAGGATTCTGGAGCTATTCTTCAATTCTTTTGAATTTTAATTCATCCTGTAAAAACACAATTGTTTTTCTTTACAAGAAATTATATTTATGGTTTTAGAAACAAATTTTTCTTTTAAAGTTTTCAATTTCTCATTGTGAGAAAAAGAAAAAAATTCGAATTTAACAGATTTATCTGTGAGATAAGTATTTAACCCATCATACTTTGTGGTAAAAGGATACAACAAATAAATGAATGGTAAATCTAAAATGATTTTATCAGTCATTTTTATAAGACAAATGGTATTTTGAAACATAAATTATCTTGGCAAATATGAACTTCAGAGATTTCGTAATTAATATGCATTCAAGTACCATTGGCAGAGGACAAAGATTCTTTTATCTCCTTGAAGTACTTGGTTGGAATGAGTTTTTCCTGCATACAATTCAAATCTGCTCCTGAATCAACAAGAGCAATTGTTGTGAAATCAAAATCTTGAATAATTATTCTAACCATTATGCGACATTTCTTATTTTGATGTGATTAAGAATTTGGATGAAATTATCATCGTCATGATTTTTGATAATAGGTTCCTCAACCTCATTATCTGAAATTGAAAATTTACTAGGTTCTCCTAGTTCACATGATTCATGAATTTTTATTAAACTCTTTATTTTCAAAAGGTTTATTTCTTTTGTTATTTATGTGTTACAATTTTTAATTCTTTTATTTCAATTTTAATATTTTTAATTTTTTTCTGAAGTTCCTAAACAGTAACTTCTTTTCCCTTTCCTTTAACCTTATTGAATTTTCCAAGGGTTTGTGAAAGGCTTGCAGTATTGTTATTACTGATTAAGTCCAACAAAAGGTTTTCTTGTTCTTTATCTTTGTTTAAAACATTTATTTTTTGACAACAACTATCTCTTTACCCCATTGAGATATTAGGAGAATCACTATCAGAACTTGAAGAATTATATTAAGAGGATTAATGGGATTCAAATTCTCCTAAATCTTCATTACAACTCTCATAGTATTCTATTGTTTCTTAGATTTAAACAATTATTGTTTATCTTCTTCAGAAATTTTTAAATGATTAATTTTATTTTTGACTTGATAAGTGTTAGAAAGATGATCATTCTTGTTACATTTAAAACACTTAATTTTACTATTATCAACATATTTTTTATTGTATTTTCTTCTAGAATAATTTTTATTCTTAGAGAAATGTTTGTCAAATTTTTACTTTTTGAAAACTATTGGTCAATTTTTATTCTTATTTTTGTGGTATTGTCTCCTATAAGGCTTATGATTCCTTCTAGGGCTTAAATGTGAATTTTTCTGTGAATTTTTCCTATTTCTCTGGGAATGAGCAATAGCGGGTAAACCATATTGCTCGTAGAAATTGCCTAATTCATATTTGTCAGTTTTATTTTATTTTTTTGATTTGTTTATTGATTTTCATATCAATGCACATTTTTAAAATTTTCTTTTGTATTGTAGTAATTATTCTACCGTAGGTGAGACTATTATAATTTATATTACCTAGGTCATTACTAAGGACTATTCTAATTTTATGTGTAAACAATTTGGATAATCCATTAATGCATTTTTCTTTCTAAAAGGGTTGATTACTATCATCCCTTGTCATTACTCTGGAAAAAAATATATTTTTGTACAAGTAAAAATCACTTAGGGGTGGACACCTAAGATTTGTTAATTGATAATGGATACGCGAAGTAGTATTACATGGCATTCCTATGAAGTGTTCAATTATTGTATAGACACTACTATAAAATGGGGCTTAGATGACGTGAAAACCCGTCATCAAAACCCTTTAATGATGGGGATGCGGCTGTCATCTATCGGGCTGTCATCTATCGGGCTGTCATCTAAACTCATGTTACCAAAAACTATCATCAAAGGTGCCACCAAAACACTTTCGATGATGGGGAATCCCCGTCATTATAGGTACCGCATAACATTTTATATTTTTGGTCTAATTGGTTGATTTGACTCTATTGATGATTCAGAGTCAGAATCAATATTAGCTTCAAGGAAGAGAAGCATTTTTTGCATTAACTTCTGCTTCAATTTGGACTTTGGCTCAGTGGCCTTTGATTTACCCTTTAAAGAGGGTTTGGATTTAGGTTTTGATTTGGGATTGGAAAAATCTGAACTGGATTATTTTATTTGTGGAGCTAGGTTAATGGACTAATTAATTTTTAATGAAGCTTGGGTAAAAGGATTTGCTAGTCTCATAATGTGATGTACACTTAAAAATTCATAATTGATGGATGCAATAATTTTCTGGGTATTCAACTTATCCCACCATTTAATATAATACTCTCTGGTGAGTATTGTCATTTAAAAATCCAAGCTATTTTGTATTTTATTGAAAAATAAAGTATTTGGGGAAAGGATACCTCAATTCGTGAGAGCTTGTAAACCTTTAAAAATAAATTGAAACATCGTTGCAAAATAAATTGGAAAAGATTCTAAGGTAAGACCATGAATGGACTACCATTTTAAGAACCAGTTTGGAAAATCAAATTTGAAATTGTTATTAAAATTTAAAGACCAAAAGTCAGAAAAATCACTATTATGATGCAAGAAAATTTTGTGCCAAGCATCAATATAGTCAAAATAATTATATTATTTTTTATTTAAAATTATTTTGAACTTGAAAGATGGATTCTCCAATCCTCCATGGTTACGATTCTGAGGGTAGAGAAAGAATGGTAAAGGATTCTTTCCTCATCTATTCTAATTGGGCTAATTTTTATGTATTATGTTTCTAAGAGAATGTCTCTGAAAAAACTGAGATTTTTGTGATTATTATGTCCAGGGATAAAATGGAAACTTGGAAGGAAATAGGATTTTTCTATTTTTGCAGGGTTTTTCAAATGACCAAATGGGTGCTCAATATGAAAGGGATTTTCACTGAAGGTTTTTCTAAATTATTGGGATGATTTTTTGTATTTCGTGATTGGTTGATTGAATGATTGGGCATTGAAATGTTGAGTAATTGGGTCTAATTGGTTGACTAAGATTTATTAGTAATTGGGTCTGATGGACCTAAATAATACTGATTGGGCTTGGTTAGGAGCAGAAGACTCTATTTTGATTTGGGCTTTAAGGGCCAATTGTTGAATTGAAGACTCTTCTATTATTGAACCATTCATCATTCTCATGTGATTTCTGAAAATGATATTGATTCGTTTTGTTAAGTCAAACGCATGTCTAGGATTTTTTTGAAATTCGTCAGGCATGACAAAGAAAGTTCTTTCCAATATAAAAAATTTTATGACTGTTTTATTTGAAAATTCAATTTTAAATATTGGTTGTCCAAAAAGTTTATAGGTAAAAATCTTCTGTTATCATAACAGATTTCATTATCTTTGTGAAAACCTACTTTTCCATTCTTTTCATACCATGGAATTAACATTACATTGAAGTCATGCTTCAACCCTATATCTTCTAAAATTTTATCAAATTCATCAATCTAGTCATTTCTTATTAATTGATGGGATTTTTTTAGCAAAAAACGGCTTCCCTACCGTTGAGTTTCTTGATTTTTAAGCAATTTTATTTGAGTATTCTAGGTTCTATCTTTCCATATTCTGATAGGTCAGAATTCTCAAGTTCCTCCATTGCAAAATCTTGGAATGATTTCCTGCAAAAGATGACAAATAAGAAAGTCAAGATTTTAATTATTAGTACATTGGATAAATTAAATATTAAAATCAAAATTGCTAAATATAGATTGTTACCTGGCAAAACTCTGTTAGGAATTAATTTCAAAACATTAATTTTAGATTTCAAAAGAGATCTTTGATTTAATAAAACAAATTGTATGATTTGATTAATGAGATAATAAAATTCAAATCCTGAAAATTTAATTGATTGAAATAATTTGAGCCTTCTTGCAGAGACAATTAAACTATTTTGTTTTATTATCTTGGCAAACAAATTAAAGCATTTCTAGTATTGTTTGACATATTCACTAATGTAAACAATCAAGAAAACCAACCAATATTGTCTAATAAGAATATTATTGTAAACAATTAAGAAATCAATGAATTGGTTAAAAGTTTCATTTATTATACTTGAAGCATTTCTAAGTTCAAACGACATTATTTTCCATTTATAACTACCAAACACAATTTTTCACTCAACAATTTTATTTGTCTGGCTTTGTCAAAATCTAGATTTTTTGTCAAACTTAGAGAATACATCAGTATTTTCAAGTTTGTTGATCAAGTCCCTTTTATTTGGTATTGGATATTTTATCCATTCCATATTTTTGTTAAGGAGCTTGTAATCAATTACTAAGTGAGGAACTCCTCGTTCAAAGATTTTAATCTGATTTTGAAGAGCATAATTTAGAAGTTATTCTTCAATTATTTTGGATTTCATTTCTTCTTGTAGAGAACCCAATTTTCCTTCTTTACAAGAAATTAAATTTATGAATTTGAAAACAGATTTATGAATTTGTTTTAAAGTTTTCAACTTCTCATTGTGAGAAAGAATAAGAAATTTGAATTTAACATATTCATCGATAAGATAAGTAATTATCTCATCATATTATATGATAAAAAATACAACAGAGAGATGAATGGTAAACCTAAAATGATTTTATCAGTCATATTTTTTACTAAGACAAATGATGTTTTAAAACATACATTATCTTGGCAAATATGAGCTTTGAGTATTTCATAATTGATATGCACCCGAGTACCATTGGAAGAGGACACAGATTCTCTTGTCATCTTAAAGTACTTGATTGGAATGAGTCATTCTTGCATACAATTTAAATCTGCTCCTGAATCAACAAGAGCATTTGTAGTGAAATCAAAATTTTGAATAATTATTCTGACTATTATGTGTCCTTGATTTTGACGTGATTGAGTATTTGAATGAAGTTATCATTGTCTTGATTGTTGATAATAAATTATCCATCCTCATTATCAGAAATTGAAGATCCGCTATGTTCTCCTAGTTCGTGTTTTTTAATTATATTTTTTATTTTTAAAAGATTCAATTCTTTTGTTATTTCTGAGTTAGATTATTTTAATTCTTTTATTTCAAATTTAATATTTTTATTTTCTTTTAAAGTTTATGTAAGATAACTTCATTTTCCTTTCCTTTAACTTTATTGAATTTTTTAATGCTTTGTGAAAGACTTGCAATATTGTTATTATTAAACTTAGTATTTTCTTTCTTTAAAATTACATTTCTTAGTCTTTCAAAGGAATCTTGTTTTAATTATGGATCTTCAATTTTGCTAATTAAATCGAATATGAGATTTTCTTGTTCTTCATTTTTATTTAAAACATTAATTTTTTGTGAATAAATATCCCTACTCCATTAATATGTTAGGAGAATCACTGGCAGAACTTGAAGAGTTAATTTCAGAATATCTAGAGGATTAAAATTCTCCTAAAGTATCATTACTACTTTCATAATATTCTATCGAGTCTATGATTCTAAATAATTCTTGTTTATCTTTCTCAAAGATTTTGAATTGGTGAATTTTATTTTTTACTTGACAATTGTTAGAAAGATGACCATTATGGCCACACTTAAAACACTTAATTTTAATTTTATGAATAAATTTGTTATTGAACTTTCTTCTAGAATAATTTTTATTCTTAGAGAATTATTTGTCAAAATTTTTATTTTTTGAAAAGCATTTGTCAAAATTTTTATGCTTATTTTTGTGGTATTGTCTCCTATTAGGCTTGTGATTCCTTCTAGGGCTTAAATGAGAATTTGTCCTATTTTTCTAGGAAGAGCAATAGTAGGTAAACCATACTACTCGCAAAAGTTGCCTAATTCATATTTGGCACTTTTATTTTCTTTTTTAATTTGTTTATTGATATTCATATCAATGCACATTCTAATACCTTCCTTTTGTAATGTAGTAATTATTGTACCATAGGTAAGACTATTATAGTCTATGTTTTCTAGGTCATTACTAAAGATTGTTCTAATTTTGTGTGCGAACAAATTGGATAATCTATTAATAAATTTTTCTTTCAAAATGGGTTGATTACTATTATCTTTCCTTATCAGTACTCTGGACAAAAATATATTTTTGTACCATTGGAAATCACATACAGTTGGACACCTAAGATTGGTAATTGATAATTGATGCGTGAAGTAATATTACTTGGTGTTCCAATGAACTGCTCAATTATTGTGTAAAGGCGTGTATTGATGGCATCATGCTTTGTTTCCTGATCCTCTCCAATAATTGAGGTTCCTTCAGCATCAAAGGATAGTATTTTTGGATTCTTCTTTGAGATGTTTTTTTTTTCACCAAACCATTCCTGTGAATCCTGTGACTAAAAGATTGATTACCTCATTGGGAGGCAAACTGTGTGTGATGATGTAGCTGTTAGCTACAATTTCCATGTGCGGCAACTTGTTGAGAACTTTTTGTTCAGAAAGTCCATCAATATTTCATTCGTATAATTTCTCTGCAGACACAGAAAATTGATTACTAAAGAATTTTCAGAATTTGAATATCCGAAGGAATAGAGTTTTTAGGCCATTTCCTTTCTAATTTATTAATTTCTAAATTTCTAAATGATTCTTTAATATTATTAATGTATGAAGATTCATTTATTGTGGATGATTCATAGGTGGATTCTGACCTATGACTTTCTGAATATGAATTATTATGTTGATTAATTACCTTCAATTCTTGAGGTATATTATCAATAATTTTTAAAGATTTAATTTCATATAATTTTAAATTTTTAAATGATTCTTCAATATTATGATTTTTTGAAGATTCATTAACTGTGAAAGATTCATTAGTAGATTGTTGATAATCAATTTTTAATTCATTAAGCAGTACATCAAGAAATTTTCCATGCCTAAGTTCAAATTTTGAACGACTGTCTCGGTTAACAACCTTAACAGAAGAAGATGACTCAACAGATTTATTCTTAAATTCTTGAAGCATTTTATCTTTCTTTTTATTAAGGGGAACAATATTCAAAGTGGTTTAATCTAAATGATTTATTAAAGGTTTTTCTTTCAGGGATTCATTAGGTTTAGGTTTATGAAGATTATCAACCTCGTTTACAATTTTTGTCTAATTGTTTACCTATTGTGATTAAACTTTGATTTGTATAATTGAGTTGTTCAACAATTTGTTTATTATGTTCTTCTTCCTTTGTAATCTTGAAAGGAGAAGCCGTGATTAAAGAGTTTTTATGGTTAATTATGATTTTTTCAGGTGGTGGATGACTAGCAGTCACTACACTGGAGTCTTCTTTGACCCATTTAAATTTGGAAATTACATTAATATTTTTCTCATAAATATCCTTGATATAATCAAGAAAAAATATGTCAACTCTAAATTCATGCATGAATGTCTTCCATTCAGCAAGTATGATATTTCTTTGATCCATATTATATGAATCTTTGAACCTATTACGTCTATTGAGATTGGTTTGGTTATTATTGTGTTGGCTTAGACCTTCCCAATATGGTTTGTATTCTTGGTTCATGGTACCTAAATTTAAAACTAAAAGTTGAAGATAATAGGGTGAAAGGTTCCTTGGAAATTCGATTCTATGGGTGCTTCAGGTTCGTCAGATTGTTTAGTCTTATTATCAAATACTGACTAACTAACTTGAGAATTTGTAGTCATTCCTTCAAATCATAAATTTTTAATTTTTATTAATTATTGTTCAAATTGTTGGATCCTAAGATCTTGGTCATTATTAAATGATCCAGAAAAGGAATTCTTAGTGATACTAGATTGGCTATACTCCCGAATTTGAATATTAGAACTAGAAGATTGGAAATTAATTTTAACAATACCATCCACGTACTGTAGGATATAATCAACATCTTTAATATGATGTTTAATTTTATTAGAAGAAAGTAATTGATAAGTTTCATGCTCTTTCCCAATAGCATATATTTTTTCAATTATTTTTACATGATGCTGAGGCTTGAAGGAAGCAACAGACTATGTTGATTGTAAATATTTTTATTAGGGATTTTGGGTATATTCCATACCCTATGATCTACTTGATAATATGTAAGGTATTCTAAATGTTCTTCATTTATTATGTCTGGAATTGAGGTTATTGTAGACCTATTGTTAATAGAAGAATTACTTCTAAATAATCTACTCATAGCTCAAAATAACTAAATTATTCTTATGATTAAAAATTTCATATTGTATTTTGATTACTAATATGTTGTTACTTCTACAACCTCCTATTAGGTTCATTATTCTCCAACATGACTCTATGACATCCCTACCCTCAGGATGCTAACCAAATAGAAGTTGATACGTCAGCCTCTGATAAAATACCTGTCGATCGCTTCTTTGACGTCTTTATACGCTAATGCGAAAAGTCAAGGTAAACCGAGTCTCGCTAAAACCATTCACAGATTAGATAAACAAATATTACAGAGAAATAATCAATTATAAAAATAATCAGCCACTTGGGTGGAGAATGAGATTAAATAAAAGTAATTATCCAAGTAAGAAATTGATAAACATCAAGAGCAATAACCAGCCATAAAGATGGTGAAGAACAATAATGAAGCAAATAGTAAATACACCCTACAAGTTTGTCTCTGATACCAAAAGAGGCGGTCAAGAACAATAATTATGCAGATTGATTGAAAAATAGTAAATACACCCTACCAGGTTTAGCTCTAATACCAAAAGAGGCAAAATTGCATATATTTTAAGTATTTAAATACTGGGTATCAGAGCCAATTCTGCCACTTTTGGTATCAGAGCCAAACTTGGTAGTGTGTATTTACTATTAGTTTAATAGACCCCCATATTTTAAAATCTTTAATTTTGAATATTAAATCTAGTGATTACAAAGTCTTAGAAGGTACCAAACCCCTAACTTTAATTTTTAGAATACATTACAAAGTTACCAAGACCAATATGAATTTCCATGCCATCAATAGGAGTCCCAAAAATTAAACCCTGTTGATCTAATCTAGCAAAAGTAATGCCAATATTTGAATCCCTAAAACAATTAGGTGGTCTAATATTACTTTACCTACAAATTGACTTTTAGAAAATGAACGTCAGCCAACTCCAGTTCAACACCCAATTGAAGATGTAGAATACATCCAGCAGTATATAGATGGTACTGTTAAAATTAATTTTCAATCTTCTAGTTCTAATCCTCAAATTAGGGAGAATAGTCAGTCTAGTACACCTATGAATTCCTTTTCTCGATCATCTATTAATAATGATCTAAATCTTAAGATTCAACAATTCGAACAAGAATTAAAAAATTAAAAAATACTTCAGGTTCATCAAATTGAGCATGAAACTTGGCAATTTCTTTCTTCTAATGCAATTAAACATCATACTCAAGAAGGATACAATTTCCTTCACTTTGGTTTAGTTGAAATTGGAGTTAAACCACTCACAAGGAGAGCCCGAAATACTTCTGTCTTTTTAGCCTTGCATGTGTAAGATTTGTAAATTTTAATGATAGTATTTTGGGATTAATTGAATCCTTACTCTATAAGGGTCCAATCGATTTCGATTATTTCCAAGATTTGTCTGTTAGTTTAACAGACCTCCATATTCTTGAATTCTTTGAATATTAAAATTAGTGGTTACCAAATCCCTGAAGTGCCCAACCCCTAGCTTTAATTTTTAAAATACATTACAAAGTCACGAAGACCAATATGAATTACTAAGCCATCAATAAGAGTCCCAAAAATCAAACGCTATTGATTCAATCTAGCTAAAGTAATACAAATATTATAGTCCCTAAAACAATTTGGTGGTCTGATATTACTTTGCCCACAAATTGGATTTTAACCAATGAAAGCCAACACACTCCAATTCAACACCCAATTGAAAATATTGATTACATCCAACAGTACATGGATGGCTGTTAAAATTAATTTTTAATCTTTCAGTACTAATCCTCAAATTAGGGAGTATAGCGAGTCTAGTACCCCTAGGAATTCCTTTTCTAGATCATCTATTAATAATGATCAAGATCTTAGGATTCAACATTTAGAACTTGATTGAGAAGGTCTAACCCAACATAATAATGACCCAGGCAATCTAAATAGATGAAATAGATTCAAATATTCATGTAATTTGGATCAAAGAATAATCATATTTGTTAAATGGAAGGCGTTCATGCAAGAATTTAGAGTTGACATGTTTTTTCTTGATTATATTGAGGACATTAATGAGAAAAATATTAAACTAATTTTCACATATAAATGGGTCAAGGAAGACTCTAGTGTGGTGTCTGTCAGTCATCCACTACCTGATAAAATTAAAATTAATAATAAAAAATCACTACTTCTCCTTTTAAGATTTCAAAGGATGCAGAACCCAATAAAATAGTAGTTGAACAACTCAATTACACAAATCAAAGTTTAATAACAATAGGTAAACAATTAGGTAAAATTGAAAATAAGGTTGATGATTTTCATGAACCTGAATCTAATGAAACTCTAGAAAAACCTTTAATAAATTTTTAAGATAAAACCATTTTCAATGTTCTTCCACTTAATAAACAGATTGATAAAATTCTTCAAGAATTGAAGAATAAATCTATTTAATCATCTTTTTTTGTGAACGTTATTAACAAAGACAGTAGTTCAGAATCAGAAAGTCATATGTTAGAATCCACCATTGAGTTATCCACAATCCACGAATCTCCAAACATTAATAATATTGAAGATACATTTAAAAATCTAGAAATTAATAAATTAGAAAGGAAATGGCATAAAAAGCCAACTCCTCCAAACATTCACTGAAAATTCTTTAGTTAATCAATTTTCTGTGTCTACAAAAAAATTGTACGAATGGAATATTGATGTACTTTCTGAAAAATAAGTTCTTAATAAATTGCAGGACAAGGTGATGATAGCCAACAGCTACATCACCACACACAATTTACTTCACAATGAGGTAATCAATCTTTTAGTCACAAGATTCACATGAATGCTTCATTCCTAGTGAGAAAAACATCTCACAGAAGATTCCAAAAATACCATTCTTTCAGTGCTGAAGATTGATACTGAAGGAACCCTAATTATTGGAGAGGATCAGGGAACAATGCATGATGACATCACACACTCATTTACACAATAATTGAACATTTCATTGGAACGCCAAGTAATGTTACTTCGCGTATCCATGATCAATTGACCAATCTTAGATGTCTAACCCTAAGTGATTTTGACTGGTACAAAAATATATTTTTGTCCAGAGTATTGACAAGGAATGATAACAATCAACCATTTTCAAAAGAAAAATTTATTAATGGTTTACCCAATTTGTTTGCCTATAAAATTAGGACAGTTCTTAGTCACTGACCTGGGAAACATAGATTATAATAATCTTACCTACGGTACAATAATTACTACAATAAAAAAGGAAGGCCTTAGAATGTGTATAGATATGAAATTTAATAAACAAATTAAAAAAGAAAATAAAACTACCAAATAGGAATTAGGAAATTTCTGCCAGCAAAATGGTTTACCCGCTATTGCTCCTTCCCAAAATAATAGGAAAAATTCCCATCTAAATCCTAGGAGTCACAAGCCTCATAGGAGAAAGTACCAAAAAAATAGAAATGAAAATTTTGACCAATACTTTTCAAAGAATAAAAATTTTGACAAATGATTCTCTAAGAATAAAAATTATTCTTGAAGAAAATTCAATAAAAAGTTTATTGATAGAGGTAAAATTAAGTGTTTTAAATATGGCCAAAATGGTCATCTTTCTAACACTCGTCAAGTCAAAAATAAAAATAATCAATTAAAAATCTCAGATAAAGATAAATAATAATTGTTTAGAATCATAGAATCAATAGAATATTATGAAAGTAGTAATGAAGATTTAGGAGAATTTGAATCTCTTGAATCCTCTGCATCTAACTCTTCAAGTTCTGACAGTGATTCTCCTAAGATCTTAATGGGGTGTATGGATAGTTGTTATAAAAAAATAAATGTTTTAAATAAAAACAAAGAACAAGAAAACCTCTTGTTGGATTTAATTAGCAAAATTAAAAATCAAGAATTAAAACAAGAATATCTTAAGAGACTTAGAAAGGTAATTCTAAAGAAATAAAATACTAAGTTTAACTATAACAATATTGCAAACCATTCGCAAACGCTTGAAAAGTTCAACAAAAATAAAGGAAAGAAAAAAAAGTTACTCTTTAGGAACTTCAAAAAGAAAATTGAAATATTGAAATTGAAATAACAGAATTAAAGAATCAAACACAGAAAAAACAAAAGAACTAAACCTTTTAAAATAAAAAGTTTAATTGAAAATCATGAATCTAGTGAACTAGGAGAACCTGATAAATTTTTGATTTCTGATAATGAGGTTGAAGAATCTAGTGTCAATAATCAAGATGATAACTCCATACAAATCTTTAATCATATTAAAATCAAAAAATGGGAAATATTAGTCAGAATATATATTCAAGATTTTGAATTCACAGCAATGACTCTTGTTGATTCAAGAGTAGATTTAAATTGTATGCAGGAAGGACTTATTCTTACCAAGCACTTCAGAAAGATAAAAAAATCTTTATCCTCTACCAACAGTACGCGGATGCATATCAATTATGAAATCCCCAAAGTCCATATTTGTCAAGACAATGTATGTTTCAAAACATCATTTGTCTTAGTAAAAAATATGACTGATAAAATATTTTTGGGTTTACAATTCATTTCTCTATTGTATCTTTTTAAGACAGGGCATGATGAGATAATTACTTATCCCATGGATGAACCTGTAAATTCAAATTTATTTCTTTTTCTCACAATGAAAAATTAAAAACTTTAAAGGAAAAATCTATTTTTCAATCCATGAATTTGATTTTGTGTCAAGAAAAATAATTGTGTTTTTTATAAGATAAAATAAAATTCAAAAGAATTGAAGAACAACTTCAAAATCTTGATGTTCAAAATGAAATCTTGGAACAAGGAGTTCCTCCTTTAAAAATTAGTCACAAGCTCTTTAACAATATTTTGGAATGGATAAAATATCCAATACCAAATAAAAGGAACTTCATCAACAGATTTGGAGATACTGTTGTATTCTCAAGGTTTGACATAAAATCTAGATTTTAGAAAACTATATAAAAAAATTGATAAGTATAAAATTGCATTTGGTATTTATAAATGGAAAATAATGTCATTTGATCTTAAGACAACTCCAAGTACAATTTTCAACCAATTTTCTGATTTCTTAATTGTCTGCATTTTTATATACTGGTTGAATTTCTCGATTGTTTGTAATAGTAATATTATTATAGCTGAATATATTAAATAATACTGGAAACACTTTAAATTGTTTTCCAAGATACATAAAATTACTCTATTAAATAAAAATTTCTTTTAATTGGATTCAATCTGCTCATGGTAAAACTTCACATGGGTTCGATGTACTTTTATCTTCAACGAATGGCCCCGCATTCAATGCGGGTCAAAGCATATGGTTGCCTGGTTGGTTAAATGCTATTAATGAGAATAGTAATCCACTATTCTTAACAATAGGGCCCGGAGACTTCTTGGTTCATCATGCTATTGCTTTAGGTTTACATACAACTACATTGATCTTAGTAAAAGGTACTTTAGATGCACGTGGTTCAAAATTAATGCCGGATAAAAATGATTTTGGTTATAGTTTTCCTTGCGACGGTCCGGGACGAGGTGGTACTTATGATATTTCGGCTTGGGATGCATTTTATTTGGCAGTTTTCTGGATGTTAAATACCATTGGATGGCTTACCTTTTATTGGCATTAGAATCACATCACATTATGGCAGGGTAACGTTTCACAGTTTAATGAATCTTCCACTTATTTGATGGGATGGTTAAGAGATTATCTATGGTTAAACTCTTCACAACTTATCAATGGATATAATCCTTTTGGTATGAATAGTTTATCAGTAATTACTAACGAATTAAATCAAGAGAGCTCGACCCAAATTGTTTCAAGCTAAGAATAGATTTCTAGGATTTGGATTTTATTATTTCATTATTAAAGTAATTAACCAAATCATAAAATTTGCTTTATTAAATAAAAATTTCTTTTAATTAATTACAAATATGTAAAACATGTTTTGAAATCATTTCCAAACAAAGTTTTGCCAGGTAACAATCTATTTTTAGCAATTTTATTTTTAATATTTAATGCAGTAATAATTAAATTCCTCACTTTCTTACTTGTAATCTTTTGCAGGAAATCATTCAAAGATTCTACAATGGAAGAATTTGAGGAAACTGACCTACTAGAATATGGAAATGTTGAACCCAAAATACTCAATCAAAATTCTTTAAAAATAAAAAAGCTCAATGGCAAGGCACCACATTTTGCTCAAAATTCACATCTATTAATTATATTATCAATGTTTGAATGAAATTTTAGAAGAAGTTGGGTTGAAGCATGACTTCAATGCAACATTAATTCAATAGTACGAAATAGGTGGGAAAATAAGTTTTCACAAGAATAATGAAATTTGTTATAATAACAGAAATTTTTTAACTATGAACTTTTTGGAACAGGCAATTTTTAAAATTCTAATTTCTAAATAAAACAATCAAAGAATTTTTATACTGGAATGAGTTTTCTTTGTCATCCCTGAGGACTTCAAAAAAGTCATCGGTATACAGTAGAGTCCTTAACTAAAAGAATGAATATCACTTTTAGAAATCATGTAAAAATGATGAATGGTTCAATCATAGAAGATTATTTGACTCAACAATTGGCCCTTAAGGCCCAAATCAACGAGTTGTCTTCTACTCCTAACCAAGCTCAATCAACAATATTTGGGTCCATCGGTCCCAATTACCAATCAACCTTGGTCAACCAATTTGACCCAATTACACAACATTTTAATGCCAAATCATTCAATCAACCAATCACTAAACACAAAAAATCATCCCAATATTTTAGAAAAATATCCAGCAAAAATCTATTTCATATTGAACCTTCATTTGCTCATTTGAAAGATCCTGCTCAAATTTCCAAAACCCATTTAATTCTTAAATTCCATTACATCCCTGGACACAATAGCAAAACTCACAGTTTCTCAGAGACATTCTCTTAGAAATAGAATCCATAAAAATTAACCCGATAAAAAATTCTAAGGAAAGAATCATTTACCATTCTTTCTCAATCCCTAGAATCATAACTATGGAGGATTAGAAAATCCATCCTTCAAGATCCAAAATAGTTTTAAATAAAAAATAATATAATTATTTTGACTATATTGATGCATGACACAGGATTTTCTTGCATCAAAATAGTGATTTTTCTCACTTTTGGTTTTTAAATTTTGATAACAATTTCAAAATTGATTTTCTAAATTGGTTCTTAAAATGGTGGTCCATTTATGGTCTTATCTTAGAACTTTTTCTAATTGATTTACAACAATGTCTCAATTTATTTTTAAAGGTTTACAAGCCTCACCAATTGAGGCATCCTTTCCTCAAATACATTGTTTTTCAATAAAATATAAAATACATTGGATTTTGAAGTGGAAATGCTCATTTGAAAATGGAAAGGTGGGATGAGTTGAATGCCCAGAAACTTATTGCATCCATCAAATTATGAATTTGTAAGTGTCAGTCCTATTATGAGACTAGCAAATCCTTTTATCTAAGCTCCATTAAAAATTAATGAGTCAATTAATCTAGCTCCACAAATAAAACAAAAACTGAATCCATACCCTCTTCAAAGGGTAAATTGAAGGCTACGAAGCCAAAGTCCAAATTGAAGCAGACGTTAATGCAAAAAATGCTTCTCTTTATTAAAGATAATATTGATTTTGACTCTGAATAATCAGTAGAGTCAAATCAACCAATTAAACCAAAAATACAATCGCCCAGAAAGGTTACTCCTCAGAAATTGAAGGACCCATTCCATAATATCACATCTTAGTGATAATAAACAAATACAGATCAATCAGTGAATGAACAGAAGAATTTGTTCTTCGCAAAATGCCAATGTTTGAATAAAATCAAATAATCAAATAATTGATGTATCAAGATGACATCTTAGTTCAATACAATGGTCATAATGATCTTTAAGATTATCAATAGCAACAATGACTTCTCCAATCAATAGTCAAGACACAATATCCAAGATAATAATTATCAAAGGATGATATTGATGGCTTCTCCACAATCAACAAGAATCTAAGATAACAATTATCAAGGAATGCAATGCACAATAATAAGTCAGAAGGACTTTTCAATGACAACAATCATGACAGAGCAACTATGAAGACATGAAGACCAAGATAACAATTATCGAGAAATCTTTGTAATTTCTCTCTTTATATAATTATTATACTAGTTGTCAAATAATTAGACAACTATTTATGCTTTTTATTATTTGTAGTTAAAAGTAGACAAAAGTATAATTGTAAAATATTTTTACTTTTGTAGAATAGAATAGTACAGGTAAGTGATAGGCTCAAAGTGAACTCCATTTTACTTGGCTATAAATAGCTAGCCCTCTCCCATTTGCTTCTCAGAACTTGTTCTCAACTTATAACTATTTGAGAGAGAAACTGATTTTAAAACAAAGCTTTCTTCCTCTCCTCTTTTGTAATATCTTCTTCTTTTTGCTTCAACATTAAATAGTGAGCGGGAGCACTATTTAATTGTTGTCAATAAACTTTACTATTTTTGTAAGTTTTGAATCTTACACCTTAATAAAGTTTTCTTATTATTTTTGTGCACTCTTAATGCCCAGTATTTAAATACTTAAATTATACCCTTATACACCTCTTTTGGTATCAAAGCCAAACCTGGTAGGGTGTATTTACTGTTTACTTAATTAATCTGTATAATTATTGCTCATCACCGCCTTTATGACTGGTTATTGCTTTTATTGTTGCTTAATTGCTTACTATTTTTGTGCACTCTTAATACCCAGTATTTAAATACTTAAATTATATGCAATTCTGCCTCTTTTGATATCAGAGCCAAACCTGGTAGAATATATTTACTATTTGCTTAATTATCTGCATAAATATTGTTCTTCACCGCCTTCATGGCTGGTTATTGCTCTTGTTGTTTATCAATTGCTTACCTCAATAATTGCTTTTATTTAATCTCATTCTCCGCCCAAGTGGCTAGTTATTTTTATAATTGATTATTTTTCTGTAATATTTATTTATCTAACCTTTGAATACGTTTTATCAGAGGCTGGCGTATCAACTTCTATTTGGTTAGCTTCATGCATCTTAGTAAGACCTCTTAGAGACGTAAATCTCGAAGTTAGGGTGGTTGTAAAGGTAGGTTGGAGAAGAGTGAACCTAATAGGAGGTTGTAGAAGTCCCAACAGATTAGTATCAAAATACAGTAAATCATAGGGTATGGAATATACCCAAAATATCCACTATAAAAACAATTAAAAAATATGCTCTTGGGAAAGAGCATGAAACCTGTCAATTATTTTCCCCCAATGCGATTAAACATCACATTAAAGAATAATATAATTTTTTTCATTTTGATTTAGTCTAGATTGGATTAAAATCACTCACAAGGAGATCCTTAAATACCTCTGTCTTGTTAGCCTTGCATGCAAGATTCATAAATTTTAATGATAGTATTTTAGGATTAATTGAATCCTCATTTTCAAATGGACCAATTCAGTTCGATTGTTTTTCAGATTTGTCTATTAGTTTAATAGACCCCCATATTCTAAAATCTTTAAATATGAAAATTAAACTAGTGGTTACCAAGTCCTAGAAGGTACCCAACCCCATAGCTTTAATTTTAAAATACATTACAAAGTTACCAAGACCAATATGAATTTCCTAGCCATCAATACGAGTCCCAAAAATCAAACCCTATTGATCCAATCTAGCAAAAGTAATGCCAATATTAAAATCCCTAAAATAATTAGGTGGTCTAATATTACTTTACCTACAAATTGGCTTTTAACAAATGAAAGTCAGTCAACTCCAATTCAACACTCAATTGAAGATATAGAATACATCCAGGAGTACATGGATGGTACTGTTAAAAGTAATTTTCAATCTTTTAGTTCAAATCCTTAAACTAGGGAGTATAGTCAGTCTAGTACCCCTAAGAATTACTATTCTGGATCATCTATTAATAACGATCAAGATCTTATGATTCAACAACTAGAACAAGAAATAAAAAAATTTAAAAATACAAAGTTTAAAACTTAAAGGCATAGCCACAAAGTCTCAAGTTAGTCAGCCAGTCCTTGACAATAAGTCTGAACAATCTGATGAAGTTGAAGCACCACAAGATCGGATTTCCATGGAACCTTACCTCATGTTAATCCTCAACTCTTCGTTTTGAATCTATGCACCTTGAGCCAAGAATACAAATCAGATTGGGAAGGTCTAAGCCAACACAATAATGATCTAGCCAATCTCAATAGACGTAATAGGTTCGGAGATTCATATAATATGGATCGAAGAAAAATCATACTTGCTGAACGGAAGGTGTTTATGTAAGAATTTAGAGTTGACATGTTTTTAATTGATTATATCGAGGACATTTATGAGAAAAATATCAAAGTAATTTTGTAATCCAAATGGGTCAAGGAAGACTCCAGTGTAGTTTCTGCTAGTCATCCACCACCTGAAAAAATAATTAACCATAAAAATTCTTTAATCAGTACTTGTCCTTTCAAGATTTCAAAGGAAGAAGAACCCAATGAAATATTTGTTAATAACTCAATTACACAAATCAAAGTTTAATCACAATAGGTAAACAATTAGACAAAATTGAAAATGAAGTTAATGATCTCAATGAACCCAAGTCTAATGAATCCCTAAAAGAGAAATCTTTAATAAATCTTTCAGATAAAGCCACTTTGAATATTGTTCTCCTTAATAAATAAATAGATAAAATACTTCAGGATTTGAAGAATAAATCTATTGAATCATCTTCTTCTATTAAGGTTATTAACAAATATAGTAGTTCAAAATCAGAAAGACATGGGTTAGAACCACATATGTGTCATCCACAATCCATGAATCTTCCAACATTGATAATATTGAAGATACATTTAAAACTTTAGAAATTAATAAATTGGAAAGGAAATGCCATAAGAAGCCAATTCCTCTTGATATCAAAATTTCTGAAAATTCTTTAATTAATCAATTTTCAGTTTCTGTAGGGAAATATTACGAATGAAATATTTATGGACTTTATGAGCTGGAAGTTCTCAACAAATTTTAGCACATGGCAATGGAAGCTAGCAGCTACATTATCACACACAGTTTACCTCATTATGAGGTAATCCAACTTTTAGTCACAGGATTCACAGAAATGCTTCATCCTAGAAAAAAATCTCACAGAAGAACCCAAAATACCATTCTTTTAGCAGTTAAGAATGATGCTGAATGAACCCTAATTATTAAGAAACATAGGAAACAATGCATGACCCGCGATCGCCCCGATGCGGCACACCCGCGATCGCCCCGATGCGGCACACCCGCGATCGCCCCGATGCGGCACACCCGCGATCGCCCCGATGCGGCACACCCGCGATCGCCCCGATGCGGCACACCCGCGATCGCCCCGATGCGGCACACCCGCGATCGCCCCGATGCGGCACACCCGCGATCGCCCCGATGCGGCACACCCGCGATCGCCCCGATGCGGCACACCCGCGATCGCCCCGATGCGGCACACCCGCGATCGCCCCGATGCGGCACACCCGCGATCGCCCCGATGCGGCACACCCGCGATCGCCCCGATGCGGCACACCCGCGATCGCCCCGATGCGGCACACCCGCGATCGCCCCGATGCGGCACACCCGCGATCGCCCCGATGCGGCACACCCGCGATCGCCCCGATGCGGCACACCCGCGATCGCCCCGATGCGGCACACCCGCGATCGCCCCGATGCGGCACACCCGCGATCGCCCCGATGCGGCACACCCGCGATCGCCCCGATGCGGCACACCCGCGATCGCCCCGATGCGGCACACCCGCGATCGCCCCGATGCGGCACACCCGCGATCGCCCCGATGCGGCACACCCGCGATCGCCCCGATGCGGCACACCCGCGATCGCCCCGATGCGGCACACCCGCGATCGCCCCGATGCGGCACACCCGCGATCGCCCCGATGCGGCACACCCGCGATCGCCCCGATGCGGCACACCCGCGATCGCCCCGATGCGGCACACCCGCGATCGCCCCGATGCGGCACACCCGCGATCGCCCCGATGCGGCACACCCGCGATCGCCCCGATGCGGCACACCCGCGATCGCCCCGATGCGGCACACCCGCGATCGCCCCGATGCGGCACACCCGCGATCGCCCCGATGCGGCACACCCGCGATCGCCCCGATGCGGCACACCCGCGATCGCCCCGATGCGGCACACCCGCGATCGCCCCGATGCGGCACACCCGCGATCGCCCCGATGCGGCACACCCGCGATCGCCCCGATGCGGCACACCCGCGATCGCCCCGATGCGGCACACCCGCGATCGCCCCGATGCGGCACACCCGCGATCGCCCCGATGCGGCACACCCGCGATCGCCCCGATGCGGCACACCCGCGATCGCCCCGATGCGGCACACCCGCGATCGCCCCGATGCGGCACACCCGCGATCGCCCCGATGCGGCACACCCGCGATCGCCCCGATGCGGCACACCCGCGATCGCCCCGATGCGGCACACCCGCGATCGCCCCGATGCGGCACACCCGCGATCGCCCCGATGCGGCACACCCGCGATCGCCCCGATGCGGCACACCCGCGATCGCCCCGATGCGGCACACCCGCGATCGCCCCGATGCGGCACACCCGCGATCGCCCCGNCACCCGCGATCGCCCCGACGCGGCTCACCCGCGATCGCCCCGACGCGGCTCACCCGCGATCGCCCCGACGCGGCTCACCCGCGATTGCCCCAAGTGGGAACATTAGCCTCGGTGTGCCCCAGCAAGGTTCAAGATTTCAACTTATCTTAAGGTTGATCATCAACGTAGAACATGTTCATGGAGCTGTGTAATGACACCTAAAGTAGTCAACTTCCCAATGATCATTAATAAATTAGGGAACTTGAAACCTCGTCATTAGATATCACACTACAAGAAACACCGCATTTGGCGGTGATTTTTTACCAGCTATTATGGCAATCGCCGACAAAAAAAACAATGATGATATATATGGCGGTAGTTTTTAAAAACAACCGCTAAAGATTAATGTATCATAGCGGTTTTAAAAACCGCCACCAAAGGCCCTCGAAATATTTAATAATTGATAATATATATGAGCGATTTTTTCTCATATTTGACGGCGATTTTAAAAGTGCTACTAAAAGTTGTTAAATCCCTAATCCCCAATTCCTGAATCAATTTCGCTCCTTTCACTTTTTCTCCCATTTTCACAGGTGATTCTTAGGAAATTCTCAGATCGGTCGCTCACCCTTCCCCATCGTAGATATCTGGTCATCCTCGCCGTTCATCGACACCGGTGAGTCTCTATTTCTCTCTCTCATTTCTATTTTTTCTCTCTCTCTATCTCTCTCATTTCTCTTGTCTCTCTCCCCTCATTTTAGTTCTCTCTCTTACTATCTTTCTTTCATTTCTACTCTCTCTCTCTCTGTGTCTCTCGTTTGTGATTTCTCTCTCTCATCATTTCTGTCTCTCCCTCTATGTCTCTCTCGTTTGGGGATGTTTACTATTATCTGAAATTGTTTATGTGAATTTATATTGTTGTTCACCCCCTTCTACTCTATTTTAATGCTGTAACTTAAGAGCATTTCTTTTAATTGGATCTTGCTGTAAATTTGAGTTTGAGCATTTATGTGGATTTAAGTTTGATTTTTGCTGGTTTTTTGTATTTTTGATCTTGTTGTAACTTACGGGCCGTAACTTTGAAGCATATACTTTTGGTTGGCTGATTACTAAATTGATCTGTGAGTTTAAACTCTTTGCGATGAAGAATAAGAAGGGTGAAGAAGAAGAAGCACTTGAGATTTCTACTTGCACGTGATCAATTTAACGGATAGAATATGCAAAATTTAATAGAGGGGGGTCTAATAGATGGATCATGAAAATTGAAAGGTTTATGAAATTACAAAGGAGATCGAGAGTGTTTAGCTTTAAGTGCATTTACTATTATCTGAAATTGTGGTTCAAATGTTTTTGAACAAATCAGTAGCAAAAATATCACTTGCTTAGGTAAAAAGTAATCTACCTGTCAAAATGCTAACTAAAATAGTATTTATTTGTCTTGTTTTGGTTGTGATCATGTAACTTGCTTTTGTATTTCGATGCAGATTATTGTTCTTGAGAATGACATGAGCTATATTATTCTGCGTAATTTTCTTTTGTTGGTATTATACTTGTAATTTTCTCACGTATGTCCTTTATTTTATCACTTGCATGCTCTCTTGATTAGAATTTGTTTCATTTTTAATTGGTGACATATGATTAACGGTGTTTCATTTTTACTTTTAAATTGGATTACTAGTTGCTTGCTTGAGTATACTTATCAAAACTTCTATGGCATTTGATGCTCTATTTTGTAATTAAATTAAGGGTTTCTGTGTTTACACATTTATGAGAAACGACTTATCATGATAAAAGAGAGGAATGTGTGCCTAGATATTCCATTACAAAGTGTTACACTAACAAATACTTTAAGATAGTAATGATATGAGCAGATAATCTAATTTGGTGATCACTTTAATATTCTTCTAATTTTCATTGTATTGAACTATTTATTATGATGATGTTCATATTGATTTTATCATGGATAAAAGTTAGAATGGAAAATCTCGAGTTAGTCAAAAGTACTTTAATAGAGTCAAGGAGTTTCTTGATTTTTCTTTTGAAAGAGTTTCCCTAGAGGGTATGATTTTGTGTCGATGTAAACATTATCTAAATATGCTGAGGATGAATAGGGTGAGTGTGTATGAGCAGCACTTAGTGTTTAATGGGCTTAGCATTGGTTATACACGCTAGTTTTTTCATGGTGAATCCATATTGCAAAATTCAAATGCAGAAGAAGAGGTTAATGAAAGGCATGTCAATTATACACATGTGCATGAAGCTTGTGATTACAATATGCATGACTTGTTGCATGATGCATTCAGAGTTGTGGATAATGAGAGAGGAACAAATAATTTACAAACAGAATCAACTGCTAATTATATTAATGAGCAACAATGAAGATGCTCAACAAGCAGAGGCAGAGGTGAATGAATTCTCTAACTTAGTTAGAGATAATAATGAACCTTTGTATCTCGGTGCAAAAAAAATTCTAAACTCTCATTTATTATGAAACTTTACCACATCAAGTGTCTTAATGGATTGAGTAATAAGGCACTATCGGGGTTGCTTGAATTATTACGTAGTGCTGGAATTTTGTTGCCAAATACATTTTATGAAGTTGTAAAGATTATAAAAAGTTGGGCCTTAGTTATGGAAAGATACATGCTTGTCCAAATGATTGTATATTATATTGGAAAGACAAATAACAAGAACAATCATGTATCCGTAGGCCTAAAATTCAAAACTGCTAAAGTGGGAGTACATCACAATCTCAAGGAAAAAGGAAGAATAAGTCAAAACTGCTAAAGTGATGTGTTACTTTCCATTAAAAGGGAGGTTACAGAGATTATACATGTCATCTAAATCTACTGACAATATGAGATAGCATCATGTAGAGAGTACTGAAGATGGTGTTTTAAGACATCCTGTTAATTTGACTACTTGGAAATCATTTGACTCCAGAAATACTGAATTCTTATCTAAACCATGTAATGTTAGGCTTGGTTTGGCTAGTGATGGTTTCAACATATTTGGAGCAATGAGTATCAGTTATAGCATGTGGCCTGTTATTTTGTTTCCATATAATTTGCCTCATTGGATGTGCATGAAACGGACATCATTAATTCTCTCAACTCTTATCCCTAGGCCTAAAATTTCTGGAAATAATATTGACATGTATTTGCAACCTTTGATAGAAGAATTGAAAGAATTATGGGAAAAGAGTGTTGATACATATAATGCATCAACGAATGAAGTTTTTAAAATACATGCAACATTGTTGTGGGCCATTAGTGATTTTCTAGGATTAGATAATTTGTCTAGGTGGAGTACACATTCATGTTTTGCTTGCTCTCATTGTAATTATGAGATAGATTATCAACGCTTGAAATATAGTAAAAAAATTGTTTCATGGGTCACAAGAGATTTTTTTAGCCTAGCTATGTGTTTCGTCGTGATAGTAAAAATTTTAATGGCACAATTGAGAATAGACCAGCCCATATTTCTCCTACGGGATCAGATGTATTACAATAAGTCCAAGGCATTAATGTCTCTTTTCAAAAAAGTAAACAATCTGACCGAAAATGAAGATCTGGTGATGATAATGTGCAATATTGGAAGAAGAAGAGTATATTTTTTCAACTACCTTATTAGGAGTTTAATCTTATACGTCATAATCTTGATGTAATCCACATTGAAAAAAATGTATGTGATAACGTACTAGGAACAATTCTTGATGATCCACGGAAGAGTAAAGATAATTATAAGGCTCGTCTAGACCTTCAACATATGGGTATAATGAGTCAACTTTATCCAATGATTCAAGGTGATACCACGTACTTACCCCCTTCTTTGTTTTCAATGACGAATGATGAAAAAGACATATTCTTTAATATACTGAAGAGTAACTGAGTTGCTGATGGATATGCATCAAACATTTCTCGTTGCATTGATTTAAAGCAATGAAATATTCAAGGTCTTAAAAGTCATGATTGTCACATTATCATGCAACAATTTTTATAGCATTACCAGGGTGTTTTAGCAAAGAAGTTATACTCTGTTTTATTTGAATTGAGTTGATTTTTCAAAGAATTATGTTATAAAAAGTTTGCAAATAGATATGATCGACATGCTTCAGCCTCGGATTGTGGTCACACTTTTTTAAATGGAACAAATCTTTCCTCCATCCTTTTTCACCATCATGGTACACTTAGTAGTACACATGGCGAATGAGGCAAAGATTACTGGACTCGTTCATTATAAATGGATGTATCTTATTGAGAGGATCAATATAAAAAGTTTTATCCATTACTTCACAATGTGAAAATCCACATGCGCTTATGTTAATTTCTTACATATAAATGTATTAGGTATCTTGGTAATCTTAAATCATATGTCCATAATGAAGCTCATCCGGAAGGTTCCATAGCGGAGGGATATATAATATATGAGTGTGCAACATTCTGCATGAGATGCCTTGAAGGAACTGAAACATATTTAATCATCCTTCTAGAAATTGGGATGGTGAAGATGAGGAAACCACACATGATGCTATTTTTCCTAATATTTGATGACCAACAAAAACCGTAATGAGAAGTCCTGGTTACAAGCACATACATTTACATTATTCAATGTTCATAAGACTGAGCCTTTCCAACGGTAATAATTTAAATTTTACATATATCTCAACTTAATTGTTGAATATTTATGTTATTCATCTATCTTGACATGTAGAAAATGTGAAGTATTATCGACGTCGACCTGCCTCAAATGAGGTCCAACGTTTGGTACATGAAAAATTTGTTGGATGGCTTCAAAATTATGTAAGTTTAATTTTGTTAGTTAAGTTCACATGATTTTGTTATTAATTATTATGAGTTAATTTTGATTATACTTTTATTGAATAGGCCCGCAAGAATAAAGTGTCAGACGATATAAAGTGGTTGGCTCATCCAAATAGAGTGGTCAAGAAATATGCAGGATTGAATGTAAATTTATTTCTATTTCACATCAAAGAAAGTGATGTAGCACTAAAGACGCAAAATTGTTGGGTTTTAGAAACTGTTGAGACTAGAAGTTATGCAAGTTCGAGGGATACAAATCCGATAACAGGAGAAGTAAAATATTATGGGATATTAAAAGAGATGATTGAATTGAATTACTACGATAAGTTCAAAGTAGTGTTATTTAAGTGTGACAGGCCTAACACCACGAATGTTAGAAGAAAAGTTGATGAATTTGGGTTTACACTTGTTAATTTTTTATGTTTTGTTCACACTGGTGAGGATTTTAAAGATGAATCATTCATCTTTTCATCTCAAGCACGTCTTGTGTATTACGGACAAGATCAAAAAGATAAAGATTGGCATGTTGTGGTGCATACAAAACCAAGAGATATGTTTGACATGGGTGATCCTAATAATGATACAACTCTTGATAATGAAGTAGTGAAGAATTTTGAAAGTGAGATACATGATCATTCTCATTTAGAAGAAGTCTTACATGATAATGAAGAATGTATCAATTTAATTAGGACAGATGTTGTTGGTGTAACCATTGAAGATACAATTCATATGAATGTTGATTTCGATCAGAATAGTGATGACTCAAATTGATTGTGTTACTATTTGAATTTGGTATGTCTTAATTTAATAGTCTTAATATTTTTTTTAAACGATGACGGTTCTTAGAATCTATTTATTTGATAGTGTTGATAAGCTATGCCTCTCTTGTATAATGTAATTATCTAACTTTTTTTGCAAGTATATTCATCATGGTCCATGGTAGACTACTGCGTATAGCTGAGGAAGAGTCCATCAGTTCACAAGATCCACCATGTACGGTCATACCAAATTAGCAGATATAACGTTTATTTAATATTTTCATATAAATTATTGTTCTTATTCATATAATGTCAAACATAAAAAAATAATGTTGTTTACGTAGGTGGATCCTCTAGCCGAAATGCACGAAGCAATACTCGAATGGCTGAAATATAGAATCTACCTGAAAGGAAGAGATCGAAATATGAATTCAACTCGGCAAAACAACCGATCAAGGATCAAGCAGCAATATATACCAGTTTTTTGGATTCAATAGCTCACAACAAGAACGCAGTATGGGTATTGTGAAGGTATAAATACATATTTGTAATTGTATCTTCCGTTACGTATTTAGCAACCATACCTTTGTAATTTTTCAGAGTAAATGGGAAGTTACGGAATCGAACCGTAAGATTACATTGTCTTTATAATTAATATGAGTTGGAAGGATGATAAAAGTAAATTGAGGAGAACATATACGATGAATAATCCAAGGGAAGAGGAATGTCTGAGACATAAACTGGATGATGTTCCAAGAGATAAATGGAATGTTGCTGTCCATTTTTTGTTCTCTCCTGAAGGAATTGTGTTACAATATTTTTTTATAATGAATTTGTATAGACTGTAGAATAAATACTAATTTTGCTTCTCTAATAACAGGCTCATAGTAAAATAAATATTACGATGCGATCAAAATAAACCATAAAACATTCTTTAGGAAGGAAAAGCATTGCATGAAAAAAAAAGATGAAATGCTACGTAAATCATTTTTATTATAAGTATGTAGTATTCTTCTTTTTAGTATTGCGATCGAGAATATAATTTTTTTAAACATTTAATGGAGGAGTTGGGGAGAGAGCCCAATGCGGTCGAATTGTTCATAGTTTCTTATGAACAAAAAGATAGGGAATGGGTGGATCTTGGATCTTCCTCTAGAGCTGTAAGAATATTTTTAAATTTATATTTGTCAATATTTTTAATTTTTAAGTCTATATTTGTCATATATGCAATCGAATTTTTTATTTGTATTGTAGGATATAATACAAGAACTTATGGTGACCCAAACTCCGGATGGCAATTGTATTTCATCTGGAGACGCATTTTATGAAGCTATGGGTCCAGAGCACCCTGCACAAGTCCGTGAATGGAATTTGGTCCAACTCCCACCAGTGTATTTGGATCGCAAAGTAGCTGCCAATTTTCAGAAAAGGCTCAATGAACTTGAGAGGGTAAAGTCGAGGCTTAATGAACTTGAAATTAGTCAAACTCAACTTCAAACCCAACTAGCATACATTATGAAAATGATGTAAGCATAAAAGCCTACGTTCTCACAATTCTCCAGTGGTGATAATGTAAGATGTATAATAAATATATGCTTTGCGTAATTATAAATTATGTTTATTCCAACACTAATACTAATTTTGTTCATTTGTATGTCTTTATATGAATCTAGAGCTTCCTCAACTTCGTGATCGTAGTTCCATGACGATTGAAGATACTATTTCCACTTATCTTTGAACTCACGATACTTTTGCTTTTGTATTTGTGAATGTTTGAATTGAATTACGTTATAACTCTGAATTGATCTTTTTTCTATGTTCAATGTAACATGAACTGAATTTAGATACTTAGATTTTGAAATTGTTATGCTATAAATCTGTTTGGTGAATGTGGAAATTGATGAATTCTAAATTTATTTATAGAATGTTTTATGAAACATGTAGTTTTAAAAATTATAGGATGTTTGAAAATAGAGGAGGGGATGTAATTTTTTTTATTTTACTTGGTTTTTGGGCCATATGCCGACAGTGTGAACTGCCGGTAAAGCATGTATTTTATGTTTATTCTAGTGGTTTTGTATCATATACCGGCAGTTGGAAACTGAGTTAGTTTCCATTAGGCGGCAGTTTAAGCTGCCGCTAAAGAATACAAATTTTTATCCAAACATATACTGGCGGAGACAAACTGCTGGCATTAGCAACGCAAAACCGCCGATAAAGTACTAAAATAATGGCAGTTACGCTGACAGTGGCCAAAATTGCCGCCATAAATGTTTGCGACGGTGGATTTGGTGGCAGTTTTTGAACTGCCCTAGGAATTTATGTCAGTGGTTAAAACCTCCGCTATTGCTCGAAAAAACTATCGGCATAGACATTTTTCCTTGTAGCTCCAAAAAAGCTCTGATCAGAGCTTTTAGTTACATACCAGAGAAGTTGTGGCCTACATTTAATAAAGACATTGACCTTGGGAGTGATAGACAAGTAATGTCACTTTGATGGGAGGAACAGATAATGGTAGCCATTCTCATACCTTCAACATGACCTATCATGGTTGAGCATGAATGGGAGAAAGCCGGTAACGTTTTTTATAGTGCTCGTTATCAGTGTAAAAGGATTGCTTGTCAGTTCATTTTGATTAGGGAGTCCCACAATCAAGGGCGAGCAGGCTAGTATTTACGATGGCATTCGAATTGTGGCTGGACGGAAAAACTTACCTAGGAAACATTTCTCATGTGATTTCCATACCTCGAGCGTCTCGTGCTCCTGCACTTTCCAAAACCATGAAAATTTATTGGAGAGACTTAGCAGGGAAGTGGAGGTCTTTCATTGATTCAGACTTAAGAACACCAGCAAGGTTAGTCATTTATAATAAATGACTTGACATTGCGTACTCTCACTAAAGAAGTACTAAAGTCACGAAAAAGAGGGGCTACCGAAGTTGTTTCCACGGAGCCTCCTATTAAAGCATTTTCCATTAACAAAGGTAACAGAATAACTGAGGTTCATGTCACGCATCCTCAAAACAAAGCAAAGTCTAAATCTAGGGCTTCTGGCATAACAATTTGTGACCCTGCCGAGACTTGTAGGATGCATCTTTCAAGTGCGACCAATCGAAGATTCGAAGAGGTGGTAAAAATTCTGATGTAAGTCAAGTAAATCAATTATCATTTAGCTTTATTGCATTGTGTACTTACAATTACATTGTCATTTTTTAATGTGTGCTTTCTTAGGACTCTATTACGGCTTCAAAGTCATTTGGTGGTGCCGATGAACACCATGGACAAGCGGTTGAGCAAGTATATGTTGGAGTAGGTGATACTTTTGTGACAATTCCACCTCGTCCCATGAGTATAGATCACGGGCTATTATTTTACTAATAGTTATCATTCATCATCACTCTGTATTAACTTCATCAAACTTCAACTTATGATCACTCTTTTTTAATTTTTTAGGATCGAAAAAGAGAGTAGGTTCTTGGCCCTAAAGTACTAAGTATATCCCTTTCATCTGCTAGGCATGATTAAGTTGTTGAGTAGGAAAAAGGTACATATGATGGAAAACATACAAGGTGACGTATGCTCGTCAAGGGGTAAGTTTTGTTTAAACTCCATTAAAACACATACATTCATATTTTTTTATTCATATATTAATATTATCTACTATAGGACTTTTCTGGAGTGATGCTTGTGGAAGCAGCAACGTCAATTAGTATTAAAGATTTTGATCTTGCTTCTTTAGACACTCGAGTATTGAACGAACCAGCTCACACAGTGATAAACCTGACTGTCAAGGTGGTGCCCAACAACTCAACCATTGGGCTTCACATTCCTCAAGGTAATCTAAACGACTTTAATGCCATTTTGGATTCAGCACCTCTAACAATAGATATCTTTGATTCTACTACTGAGGTACCATTTTCCCCTTTTTCTAGTCAATGCAAAGTATTGACAGGAATCCAATTCCAAAATAGGAGTGTTGCTCATGGCGGTGCAAATTATGAGTCTGATTATGACATTCAGAGTGCTTTCCAAGAGGATATGTCTCGATCTCAGACGTCGGTGCAAGATGACCTAGACGATGACACTTCTTTGTAGATGATGATCATTACTTTTGGCATTATTCTAATAACTTTAAGCGACAACTTTCTGGCATACTGCTTCAGTTTGGAGATATGCAGGTGGACAAACATCTCCACAGTTACCTTATGAAAGTGAAGGAATTATATCCTCTGATGGGGTTGTAAAACATGTGCACCCCATATTGGGTCTGATTATGGTGTTCATCCATGTTAGGCGAGATTGTGTACATGATAGATCACTTCACCTTCGAGAGTGCTAAAACAGAATAATTGGCTAATATGTTGTCTATGTGGAAATGTTTGACACTCAAAAGCTCAAGCTAAATTGGTTAAGGTCTTTTTATTCGTGATTGTAGACGATTCTGTGAATGACTCGTAGAGATGGAAAACCTTGATGCTCTACACATAGAGCATCAACTCCGTGTTGTAATCATAAGTGAAGCCTCTCAACATATTCAATCCATTGACAAGGCAATAGGAAAGCATCAGTTAGCTGCAACAAAAATATGGATGTCGATTGCAACCCATCTGATAAGATTACTAGAGACCCATTCACCATACTTTAGAATTTTCATTGTTTCTACTTCTTTTTAATTTGCTCAGAGTTCATTTTTTGTCATGCAATTGAATGTCTTTTCTATGTTTGTGAACCATTTTTTAGTACATTACTTTTTTGTATATGCACCTCCCCCCCCCCCCCAAGATAAAAGAAAGGTTAAAACAACACAATGATACATTATCAAGTAATGATAAGTAACATTGCATAATAGTGTAAATGATCATTGAACAATAACATTGAGTGATGGTATCACAGAATAACAAGCGAGCATGAAACTAGTATAACATGTGGTAGCATCAAGTATTAACATTGAATAATAGTATCAAATATCATGTGAGCATAAAGCTATGATGACATTACAACACATCACTGAATAGAAGTAAATTACATCATCTCATAGAGTCGAAGGATAACTTGAGTTATTTGCCATGGTGTTTTGATAACCATCATGCATTATTTTACATTAAGTGTCAGTCTACATCTTGTGATAATTTTTTGATATCACGTGTGTATCTGATGAAGTATATCTTGAAGATGTAACATGACCAGTCCCAGCCTATACTTCATAATAATTTGTCATTACTTCCAAGCGACCTATAACAGACACACTTAGAGTTGAGAAACATCTAGTTCCACCCTAAGACTCGTGATAATTTTTCGTTAACATGGGTATACCTGAGGAAGAGAAATACTCATTTTAAATGACCTGTGATAGGTGCTATTAGGGATGATATGCGTCCAGTCCTAGCCTACACCACGTGATAATTTGTTGTTACCACATATACCTGACAAAGTGAAATACTCATTCTAAGTGACCTCTGACAGGTGCGCTTAGAGATGAGATGCATCTAGTCCTAGCCTACACCTCGTGATAAATTATTTTTACCCTAAGTATACCTGGTAAAATGAAATACTCATTCTAAGAGACATGTGGCAGGCTCGCTTAGAGATGAGAAATGTCCAGTCCTAGTCGACACCTCGTGATAATTTGTTGTTACCACAGGTATACCTAGTGAAGTGAAGTGAAATACTCACCTAAACAGCATGTGATATTTATATTTAACAATAGGTTTTCATGAACAAAACTTTTCACAAGCTGTACCAGAATTCTGAATAACCATTATTTCACTGCATAAGGGGGTGTCCTTAAAACATTTGAGTATAACTTCTGGTAGAGAAGAACTCATTTATTACATGCAGGCCAACTAGTTATAGATTCATCTAGCTACCTTTACAACCATAAATGAGAGTAAAACATAAAGTTCTTAGACTGAATTATGAAAAAAAGTAAGTAAAGTCTTCATAAGCAATTTGTCTCCCTGGAATGATACTTCTTGATGAACTTGAAGTTTATAGGTGACGGTAGTGGTTGATGAGTACTTGGATTGGCCAATCGTCTTTAATATTATATCTCCTCTCATGATATGATCAGTCATCTTTAATACTAGATCACCTACACTAAATGTTCGAGGTCTAACTATTTCCTTATAAGACTTAGCCATGCATTCCTGATACATTCAAATGTTATCTCTTGCCCTATCTTTTCTCTCATCCATCACCTCCAGGTCATTGAGGCATGTAGAATGTTCAACACCTACCAAAGATGATAACCTTGCCAAATGGTATTGTTACCTCTACCAGGATGACTGCCTCATAGTCGTATACTTCTGTGAAGGGGTTGATTGTTTTGGCGATCTTTTCAAAGTTTGATAGGCCCACAATGCAAGTGGTAAGAGCTCATGCCAAGTATTTTGAGCATTATGAACCATCGATTAAATATTCAAAGCAAAGTATTGTTAGTAGCTTCAGCTTGATCATTATTACCTTTCGGGTTAGGTGATAAAATGCTCAAACTAGTAAGTGGGAAAATACAAATGAATCTAAATGTCTTCAACAATGAGGGTGAATGACTCTATTTATAGAGAAGCTTGCAGATGAGTCCATTCCAACTAATCCTTTGACTAATTGGCACTGGACTTTATGTAATGACAGCTCAACAAGCTCGTTAAGGTTGCAACATCCAGTCATTACTTATTAAAATCATAGTCGTGTGGGTCAGGGTATCTATACGAACGATTCTCATGTACACTACTTTTGCATTGCATCATGTGTCACGTGCAGTGAACGCAAATACGAGAAGGAAGAACACAGAGAGCGTGCCACTTAGAGAGATATGCAGTATTCGTCAAGGACCCCCCCTGAAGGGTGTCCTAACAACAAGGAATGGACCTGTCATGGCGGATATTATATGCTTCGAGCAACTGAGCCACGACTCTACTTATAATTGAGAATTCCCTTGTCTAAGATAACAATCCTTGGTATATCAAAGCGGCAAATTCTGTATTCCTTTATGTAATTGTGTACTCATTCCCGTGTACCCTTCTTTAGTGGTATAGCTTCTAACTAGTTGGTGTAAACATTCTATAACGACTAAGATCCATATGTTTTATTTTAAAGATGAAGATATCAGAAAGTAAAATCCAATGTATGAAAAGGCCATGGGGCCTAAGTCAGGTGCAAAGGCATTAATGGCGCATGGATGGAGTTTCCTACAGTCTGATAAGCGTGGCATTTTCAGGCAAATTCCAACGTATCTCCTTCCATTGTCGGCCAGTAATAACTTATCTGTTGTAACTTTTCGTAGAGACGTTTGCCACTTTGGTGCTCTCCACAGACTCCATTGTGCACTTCCTCCATTATGATCTTTTTATAATCTAAACTCAAAAATTAGAGACGAAGGTCATTAATACTTCTCTTGAAGAGTTCACCATTCATGAGAAATAAACGTGAGCTTCGCATCTTGATAGTAGCAGCATCTGCGGCATATACAGGGAGCATGCGCTCATTCAGGTATGGAATGTAAGGTTACCGCCAATCTCTAATGCTTCAACTAAATTAACTTCCTTTGGATCGGTGTTCAATTGGAATTTTGCATAGTTTTTTTGTAGGCTTATAGCATCTATTGTCACACTTGGCCAATAGAATCCCATCCTTTGTAGACGACAAGTAAATATGGTCCCTCCATAGAGCAAAAGTCATCATGGAGGTGAGTAAGGACCACAACCTTCTTCACTGTTTACACAGCGTGAGAGTACTCCATCTGAACCCCTAAAGAAAATAATTCCATTCAATGTGAGAAAATGTTTCAATTATTTCTTCAAGGTTGCATCTCCCTTGGATAATTGCTGCTTAATATTGCTTCTCCAATCCTAAGGTGATTGCTCAATACATCCTTCAGAAACTGCATAGTAGATTTTGCTGCAATCTTAATGCTTGGAATAGGATCAGTGAGGGGAAGCTGAGAAGCAAGCGTGGCTAAAGCATCAATGTGGCGATTGATAGATCTTGAAGTGTGCTCAAAGACTAAACCATCAAACGCTTCAATAATTTTCTAAACTTCATGACTATATAGGGCTAGAGGAGGTTCTTTAATAGAAAAATCTCCTTTCACCTGGCTGATGATTGAATTGGAGTCCCCTTTGACTTTTAGAATGTTAGCACCCTTCTCTTTCATATAACGCAACCCTAATAAGATTACTGCATACTTTGCCTCATTGTTCGTACACGGGAATGTTAATTTGTATCCCTTTGAGAAAATATTACCAAGAGGATCTTCTAAAAAAATCATGCTCCACCACTAGAATAATTAGATGATCTGCCAAATATAAGAGCCCATGACGCATTATCACAAACATTGACTTCGTGTATGGCCTCATTGATAGGTTATGGTTCCTAACTTGGAATTGAGCTAGCAAATCTGACAAAGCCAGACTCATTCACTTAATAACATTATCCCTCGAGTAAAGCCTCCTATGTAGCGCGAGTCTAGATAAAAGAAAACGAATCAAATTAGACATATCAAATGTACTTTGTTCCCCAACATGTAATGGAAGAACATCTGTGTAGCAAATATCAATGCTAGATAATGTTTCTCATAAGGTAAATATCTCAACTCAGCTCCACAAAAAAAACCCTACTTAAATAATAGACCAGTCATTCCACCTATTCTCATTCTTGTGCTAGCAAAGCTCCTATAGAATGGGGAGTTGAAGTAATATAGAGTAAAAAAGAAGGCAAATCATTGCATGGGTGCATCATGGTAGTGGAACCTAAGAGTTCTTTTTATAGCATCATGTTTGCATTGGTGTTCATCCTTCTAGGATAACTCATAATCCTACTTGAGTAGTGGTGTAAATCACTCACAGATTCCGCAAGGGCATGTATGAAATTACGTACATATGACACTTTTCCCATGAAAGCCTTTAATTCCTTTATTGAACAAGGAAGCAACATATCTCTGATGGATTTTACCTTCGATTGATCTATTTATTCCTCGCTTGTGTACACAAAAACCTAAGAACTTTCCTCAAGACACATGAAAAACACAATTCAACGGGTTCATCTTCATCTTATAAAACATTCATCTCGCGAAAACTAGTCTAAAATGTCTTAGATGTTGTTCCGCTTTCTTAGACTTTATCATCAGATCATCTACATAATCTTCAATATAGTCATGAATCATGTCATGAAAAATGGTTGTCATTGTTCGTTGATAGTAGCTCCAGCATTCTTCTATCCAAATGACATCACAACATGGTAAAAGTTCCCAAACAGTGTTTGAAATGTCATTTTCTCAGCATTCCCCATTGCCATCTTAATCTGATTATATCCATTAAATCCACCCATGAACAAAAACATCTAATTTTTAGTTGTAGCATCTACTACAGCATCCACTTAGGCAAAGGAAAATCATCCTTGGAACATGTTTTGCTCAAATTTTTTAAATCGACAAAATAATGGATTTGACTGTTCTTCTTCTTCATGGGCATTATGTTCGCTAACCATGTAGGGAGTTCGACGGGTTTGATAAATCGCACATCAATGAGTCTTTCACCTTAATTTAAAGTTCAACGTCAGGACAAAAATTTCATGATGGTTGCTTAATTGGCGTTTGACTCTCAAAAAACCCCAATCTATATGTTACCAAAGCAGGATCAAACCCTGGCATATCAGCATAAGACCATTTGAATACATCTTCAAACTCTCTTAGCAACCTCAGTAATGCTTCCCTTTGTTCATTCGTTAAACTCTTAGCCAAGAAGACTGGCCTGTTGATGGTTCCTTCTATAAGATGGACTTCTTTTAACTCCTTCAGTGACGGCAAGGGATTCTTGGCCGACGATTGCTCTGGAAATTCATAGTTCATTACAAATATATCATTCAACAAGCCATGTAATCTTGTAAATGCTTCCTCTGTCATATAATCTTCCACTTCCTTTTTGTCACTAGAGGGATCACGCTATGCGCCTAACCCCGTGCACCATTATAAGTGATATGTTCTTTTTCCATTTGGTAATTTAACACGAGCAACTAGCTCCATCCCTTCTTTCATAATTGTCTTTCTGCATTATTTTCCCATTTTTGTTAAGTGATTGCTGTGATTTTTCTTGGTGTAGACATCCATACTAGTGCCAAATTATCAAACAGCAGTGCTACATCCAGATGTGCTTCTTTTTCATCAAATAGTGCTTTGCAAACAACCACAGTGATAATCTTCCTTTCCATCATGCTTTCAAACATTGATATAATGTTGGAGGAACACATTCGTGGTCATGAATCCATGATTGGTACACAGTCTCAGCTTCGATCAAATGAAAATAATTCGTTGTCTTCCTCGACCTCACTTGGAGCTCCAATTGACGTAACCCAATGTCTTTATGGCTGCGAAAGAGAATATTATTATCATAATCGACTATCACATTAGTCTCTTCTCAAGAATGGCTACCTCTCTAAATGTGGTAATTGACATGACATTGATTCCCAATCAACTTTCTACCAATGAGTGTGTTACTTGCACACAATTCAAAGTAACTTTAATATACAGAGGGTGATTATGCCTAGTTCTCTTGACACGATGGTCTGCATTGCTCAATGTGATTGCACCCTCCACATTTTGTCTTATTCCACCCAACGGTGGTTGTGCAAAGAAACGGTGCATCCTCATCCTACTTTGTTTATAAAACATCCACCAATATATGAGTTACTTGTTGCCTTGCTATGTAGTCCAGTTCAAGAGTATAAAAGAAATACTTACAAAGCCTTGTGCTTAGTAGAGTATCTATGAATCTAGTATTCCCCTCAAATGGATTTTCTTCGTGTCAACTTCTTCTATCATTGTTACATAAGAAGATGAAGCACCACCATATGCATTGATCATGTTTAATGTTTGCATGTTGCAAAAAGGGTTGTTCCTCAACAGGAGCTATGTCTTCCGTTATAATTTCTTATTTTTTTCAATTTCTCGTCAAATATCCTCCTCAGAGTCTTACAATCCTTAGTTGGATGATGCATATTGTAGTGAAAATGATAATACTTGGAGCGTATTCTCCAAGTGCACCTGATATTCGTTGATCATACAACTGATGCACATGTTTACCAATCATTCTTCTTTGTAATCATCTGTGCATTCAATCGTTGTATCCTTGAATCATTATACATAAGTTGTTCATCTCATCATTGTGTCCTCATGAGACTCTCGTGAGATCTAGGATGCTCACATTTTCTCCTTATACAAAGAACTTGGTGCAAATGATTGAAGTCATTTGTGTCGTCAAAACAGATTATGGTGCTAAGTTGCCATACCATGTATAAGCTCGTCCAGTGAGTGATTTAGAAAACTATGTCAAGCGCATAGAGCTACCATAAGCATGTGGCCCTAGATCATCAATGAAGTGAGTTATATGACCTTTTGTAAAACCAGTCTTCCCATTGTATTTTCAAAATTTGGGAGGCACATATTTGGGGGTATGGTTGGATTGCGAGTTATTCCGGATACGATTATTGACAGCCTATGAATGAATCGTTTATGGATGCTCTCATCCTCTTTACTTGAAGCATCTTTTCCAAATAGTGATATATTGCGAAGCACCATGCATTTGTTGCACTGGCGGTTGCATCGAGATAGTAGGTGTGATGACGATAGGAGAATTGTTGGACAGATTTCCTATATTTTCATTGACAATTTTTGTAAAGGGTCTCGAGCCACCATTGATGGTGACAGGTGCATAGGAGTATGAATGGTATGAATTGAGACTTGTGGTTTCTCTAAGTTGGAGGTGTAGGTGAATTCTGTGTGGAAAGGTCCTGGAGTAACGTTGTAAGGGTACTCAACATTGCATGGATCTCATTATTGGAAGCATAGAGATCCTTGTTAGAAATTTGCAACTCTCTGATAGTTGCAGTATGATCCATTCTAGGTGTAGTAGCAGTTGTTACATTGGAATTAGGTTACTCCAGTGAAGTGGTTTCGTCTGTCTCATGAAGTGTCAGGTATGCAGTAAGTTTGTGTCACCCTCAATTCGAGAGGAAGTCCAAGTAGATTGTCCATGCCCATCTATAGTAATAGTTGTAGTGACAGATCACTCGCTAGTGGAATAGCCAAATGTTCAGGAACTAAGGGGGTGTGACCGTGACGTCATGTGGGTGCAGTGGCATGTGTGATCTAGTCTCAATAAATGACAAATATGGTCAAGGAATGTGGAGGTTAGGATCCGAAGGGTGAAGGACAAGGACTCTATTTATAGAGAAGCTTCCAGATGAGTCCATTCCAACTAATCCCTTGGCTAATTGGCACTGGACCGTACATAATGACAACTCAATAAGCTTGTTGAGGTTGCAACATCCAATCATTACTTATTAAAACCATAGTCGCGTAGGCCAGGGTATCTATAGGAAAGATTCTCATGTACACTAATTTTGCATTGCACCATGTGTCACGTGTAGTGACCGCGAATCCGAGAAGGAAAAACACAGAGAGCGTGCCACTTCGAGAGATATGCGGTATTCGTCAAGGACCCCTCCTGAGGGGTGTCCTAACAATAAGGTCATATGTTTATGCGAGAGGTCCTAAGATCGTGAAATGTTCAAGAATTAAGGGAGTATGATTGTGACGTCTCGTGGGTACAATTACAGGTGTGATAAAGTCTCAATAAATGATAAATATAGCCTGGGAATGTGGATGTTGGGATCTGAAGGATGAGCATTTTGAGCTAGCCGGTGGAAGGTCACAAAATGCTTGTAGGAGGAGGAATTCAGAGAGAATTCTTCAAGTCTAGTAAGTGAAAAAATACAAAATGAATCTAAAACTCCTTAACAATGAGGGGGAATGACTCTCCATATAGATAAGCTTCCAGACCACGTCCACACCAACTAATCCATTGACTAATTGGTAGTAGATCCTACGTAATGACACTTTAACAAGTTCGTTGAGGTGGCAACATCGAGTCATCACTTATTAAAATCATAGTTGTGTGGGCCAAGGGTATATATAGGAAAGATTCACATGTACGCTACTTTCCTATTACGCCATGTGTCACGTGTCGTGACCGCGGATCTGGGAAGGAAGAACACGAGAGCACGCCACATCGATGAGATAGGCGGTATACGTCCGGGACCCATCCTGATGGTTGTCCTAACAACTAGGTTATTTCCCACGGTGGGAAGATGGCACATACATGGCCCTCAAAGAGGCCGTATTGGTGAATTCCAATACAACGTAACCTCGCCAACCACGAGGCAAGGAACTCACTTAAGTTTTTGTCAGTTGACTTAGTGGTTACAAGGATATGAATGAATACATAGAAAGAATAAATAACACAATACATTTTATGTCGGTCAGTGACTGATGTGGATCAAACAATCAAGTTGAAAAGTCAAAAGCTAACATTTGACAGTAGTTCATAGGAGCGACATGTGTCACAATGACAAGCCAAAGCCATAGCATGTCTTTAAGGTTTGTTGGCTCTTTTGAGAGAAAAATATTTAAATTAAGTGTTAAAGTAGGTAAAGTTGATATTTGATGGGATGATTATATAAGAAAAGTAGGAGAGAAATTTTTTTTTTGAAGGTTTTAAAAGAACGCTAATGGATGATGTGCCATGATTATAGATTTATTCAAAATTAAAACATATATTTGTCTTAGGCATTAAATTTTCTTAAGAGCTTATTTTAGACAAAAACTCGAACACCGATGTATTGTTGTCTTTGAAATCCATGTTATGTTAAAAAATGTAGTGACATTTAGCTCTTTTTTCATGTCTGAGATGGCAAGAAAACATAGTTAGTACTTGATTTATAACTTTACAGTTCAGGTAACATGTGAACTATGGATGTCAACTGGTGAGTTTGAGTTGGTTATGCGTTTACTTATTAAATACTCATATAAATTTTTTACTAACCATACTCATGTTAAATTATATAGGTGGGTGTGAGTAATACACACTAGAATATGGGTACCCAACGGGTACCCAATAAGTACTCATCTATTTTTTTATTTTGGAACTAAATGACTATTCTTTATTTTTTCATTTTCTATTCAATGAATAATTTTATTTTCATCATTCACTTATCTCTCTTCACTGAACTATTACGATAGAGATCAACAGTTCGATTAAAATTACTCTATTTCCAAGTTAAAAGGCTCGACAATAATTTCTATCATAAATAGTTTAAACTAAAAATTGAGTCGACAAAATTGTTTATTTTCTATAAATCAAATAAAATTGATGAATTTTAGTTTGGTTGTTTGATTATAAAATTGAAGATTCAGTTAGTTCGGTTGTATGATTATTCTATAATAAAATTGACGATTCAATTTGGTTCGATTGTAAAATAAATGAACTATAGATTGGTTATTCAATTATAAAATTGATGATCCAGTTTGGTTTGATTGTAAAATTTATAAAATTTAAATCCATTTTGATTATAAAATTAATGAGTTTTAGTGTTATTCAAATGTTAACTTAATGAACTTTTAGTTCAATTTGACTGTGAATGAAGAATTTTAGTTGTAGTTATTCAATTGATGATTCAGTTTGGTTTGATGATAAAGCTGATAAATTCTAATTTGGTTCAATTGTAAAATTGATGAATTTTAGTATTGGTTATTCGATTATAAAATTGATAATTGAGTTTAGTTTAGCCATAGAATTGATGAACCCTAGTTTGATTATTCGATTATAAAATTGACGATTAAATTTAGTTTGGTTATAAAAAAATTAATATATGTTTCCGTTTGGTTAAAATTAATGAATGTTAGTATTATTTAATCGTAAAATTGTTGAATTATGGTTCAATTCGATTATAAATTTGATAAATTTTTGTTTGGCTATTCAGTTTAAGATTCAATTTAGTTTGATTGTAAAATTATAAAATTGATGAAACTCAATTAATTATCATGAGAGAAAAATAGAATTACATCACAGTTTTCACTATAAATCGTTGTCTTTAGGAAAAATGCTAATGAACTTTTTTGGTACCCATATATAATATTTGAAACTCACCATCAAACCAAATATCAGCGGGTATTTAAATTCACAGATATTTTTGTCATCCCTAATTTTTTTTGTCAAAAAGAAGGGGTTAAAACACCCCAACCAAAAAGTCCTTTTATTAAATAAGATATGAGTACATAAAATCAAGGGGCATACCCCAGGGCCACAAGAAGGCAAAACAAAAGACTGGAGAAATCAGTAAGTGCACTAGGATATCCCAGCTAGGCTGTCACCTCTTTAATACCCTCATCACCCAACCTAGACCAGCCAAAATCAGAAAAAGATCTGGAAGGTACACCGCTAATGGAGCCTCTACAAGAAATCAAACGAAATGCCCCCTGGCTAGCCTCATTAAAACCTTAGCTGGAAAAAATCCCTATGGGGAAAATCCAGAAAAGAAAAAAGAGTACTAGCCAATAACAAGATTAGGAAAAAAATGAAACTAAAAACAGACTGGAAATTATCCTTAGAAGCCATTAAAACAATATCATTCGGAGACGTAATACCCAATCTGGCGCAATCGTGAGCAGGCCAGTTAACCTCCCTGGAACAATGAGCGAACGACACACTACTGAACCCTTTAGTGAGGTGTAGAATATCGAAAACAATAGGTGCAATATCACGAGAAGTTTGATTCTTGTTGTGGATATCATCAATTAAGCACGAAGAGTCAGAAAAGATTTTAGTACCAAACTTACCCATAAATTGAGATCGATCAATTGCCTAATGGAGAGCCAAAGCTTCCACAGTAAGGGCGTTTGAAACCGAATCTTTGTTGCACATACCAGCTGCAAAGAGCTTACCTCCTGGATCCCAAAGACATTAACCAAACCCATCCCTACAACTATATTCAATCCATGACGCATCAGTATACAAACACCAAGCACATGTAGAACTCGGTTGCGAGAAGAACTACTAACTTGAATCACAATAGAATCATCCGCCATATCCGATTTGAAGTTCTCAAAGTGTCTCGAAGTCATATCAACAGCTTCTATCGGGTCAAAAATAGTACCTTGAAAGCACGAGCTGTTTCTGTATTTCCAAATATGCCATAACCCAAAAACCAACCACTCCAATAAATTATCACGGTCACTTGAGTGTTGAATCTTATCCTCAATTAAATTCCAATAATCCACAAAAGATTGTCCCGGCATCTTACTCGAATCCAGATTGAGAGGGGAAATGAACCAAAATCAAGCAGATTGACACTTGAAAAAGATATGGACAATTACTATCAATATTCATACCACGCCTGACAAGATTAGATTTACACGCCAAAAAGTTATTCAGGCATCTCTAAATGAAAGTCTTTAATTCTAAGAGGAACTTTAAGATGCCAAACCTTTTTCCACATATGTTTATGAGCAAATTTTGAATTCGACTCACCATTACCTTTCTTATTGTCATAGCCATTATTCTAGAGGAAGCAATCAACTTGATACCCAGTTTTAACCATATAATTACTAGATGGAGAATGATGCTAGATAAGAACATCGTCAAGCCCGTAATTACTAATAGGAATCTGACGGATGATCACGCTATCCTCAGGCTTAAAAATAATGTCCACCAAATTCACTTTCTATCTATGCGATGCTGGATCGATGAGATCACAAACTCTATTAATATCTAGAAGTTTAGGATATATCACTTTGAATGTAAACGGATGAGGGATCTAAGTGTCGTCCCATATATCAATATTCCTACCATTACCCACACTCCATCTCAGACCATTTTTCAGGATATTTTTACCTTCGCAAAGACTTCTCTAACCCCATGAAGGCCTTCCACCCGTGGAAGCATTAATAAAGTCTGAGTTCCGAAAGTATTTACTTTTAAGAATTCTAGCCACTAAGGAATCAGGATTATAAATAATTGTCCAGCTTTGCTTAGCCAACAAAGCCAGGTTAAAAGCAGATAAATCTTTAAAGCCAAGACCACCATCCATTTTACTCTTAGTGATCTTATCTAAGGAACCCCAGTGAATCTGAGACTTACAAGGAGAGGAATTCCACTACTAATTAGCAATAAACGCATAAATTTTCTTACACATAGTAATAGGAAGTTTAAAACAGAACATAGTATACTTTGGAATACCCATCGCCACAGATTTAATAAGAATTTCTCTACCAGTAGGCGAAAGCAGCTTCTCAGACTAATGAGAGATTTTTGGAATGATCTTGTCCATGATACTCTTGAAGACTTGCGTTTTGCAGACACTAAAGTCTATGTTCACCCCCAAATAGACTTTTCTGCATATTAACCTCCTGACAAGAAGTTTTCCCGTATTTATTAAGGATATCTAGTAAAACAATGATCTTAGCGTTAGAAGCTTTATAAAAAAGCAAGGAATCATCTACAAAGAAAATGTGGGACACCGCAGGACCACGAGAAACTTCTCGAAAACTAGTAATTAAACCACGATCAACATCATTATTAATCATATTAGAACGAGCCTCAGTGCACATAATGAATAAAAAAGGGGAAAGGGGGTCTCATTGTCTCATTTCATGACTTGGTTTGAACTGATTGCTAAGATTGCCATTAAGAGAGATATTATAGGTGACCGAAGAGATACAAACCGATATCCAGTTAATCCAGGAATCAAAAAAGCTGAATTTCTACATGATGATGGCCAATAAAAATTTTCACTCAACTCTGTCATACGCCTTGGACATATCGACCTTGATAGACATATCGCCTTTCTTTCCTTTTTTTCGGATCCTAAGAGAGTGAAGAATTTCATGTGTGATGATCACATTGTCAACGATCTACCACAAGACCATGAATAAACGCACTTTGTCCTACACCTATAATCTTGCTAACAACTTTTCTAAGACGGTTAGTCAAAATCTTAGAAATAATTTTATAAGAAATATTACAAAGACTAATAGGGCACAACTGAGACATAGATCTAGGGCAACTAACTTTAGGAATAAGAACAATATGCTTATGATTTAATACCAGAAGGCATGTGACAAGAATTAAAAAATTCCCAAACCATATCAATAATATCTGAACAGATCATATTCCAATTGTGAGGATAGAAAGCCACCCTAAAACTGTATGGGCCTAGATATTTAGAATGGTGTATGTCTCAAACAGCAGCCACAATCTCCTCCTTAGAGACCTCCTCGTCAAGCAACAACATATCCTCATCATTAAGATAGTTTTAACACAAGCGTGAAAGAAAGAAGAGTTTCTTTCCCTATTTTGAAGCCACTGGATATGAGCCCAATCCTTCCAATATATTTCCTCACGAATAATTGCCTCCTGATACTGAGCTTCAAGTCTTCTAATATTGGAAAAGTTAGCTGATGAGAAACGCGTTCTGTAAATTCACCTTATTCTCTTTCATAAGTCTGCTAGAGTTGGCCGAAGAAATTTATTTCCTCCAATGGATCAAATGATTTCTAGTATTTTTGAGTTTATCCACTAAATTTCTCCTAACCTGATCATCGTCGTCCCCCGACCATCCACACAAAATAGCATTCTTACAGCCGTCAAGATTAAACCACCTCCTATCATATCTAAATACATGATTATACTTCTTATTATCTTCAGTGATTTCAAGGAAAATAGGCAAATTATCAGAGCCTAAAGTCAGTCAGGTGATAAAGTCTAGCCATCTGATACACCTGCAGCCACTCCAGATGGGTAAACCATCTATCAAGTCTTTCCTTAATCAGCGCAAGGTAATCATGCTTATTTATCCAGGTAAACGAAGGGCCCACAAAACTAATATCAACCAAATTACACACATCAGCAAAATCAGAAAGGAGTTTCAACGTACACGGGTCTCTCACTAGCACTCATAAGAACATTAAAGTCACCCATAACAATGCACATCTCATTACACGCCTTTATCCGACCTTTAAGGGAGTCAATTTGTTGACTGTAAATCTTAACGCCGTGACTTAAATAAATGATACAAAGATGCCATACTTTACCCTTAACCACATCAGATATACGAACTTCAATGAAAAAATTCTCATATTTCAAAAAATGAACAGAATCATCATTTATCCGAAAAAGGCTAAACCCCCTCTAGTACCACAGGGTCCACAGTAAGCAAATCTGATGCATTAATAGCATATTTAATATTCTCCACCACTCTCGATTTATTTTTTTGTTTCAAACAAAAAATAAAATTAGGGGAATGGGTTCTCACTAACCCTCACAATGTGGGATCGGTCAAGGGGTTCCCTACACCCTGACAATTCTACCCCAGGACCCTCATTAATTACCATGGGGCCAGTTCATGCTCATCTACCCTAGCAAGACAAGTCTTCTTAATATTAGCATCATCCTTCTATTTTTTAACTTCACGAATTATATCATAATCTCCATACATGCTGCCAATGCCCTCCATTTTGCGTTTGGTGCCTTACAAGCACTTAAAAGAACTTTCCCCATGCAGCATACTTCTCGAATCATTTTTAAATTTTGGATTCCCTCTAGCATGGCCACCACTCCGCTCTATCATATTGGGCTTGCGGTGTTCTTTACCTTTCCTGGATCCTCCCTTATGAATATCATCAATCATTGGGCCAAGGTTAAATGGGTCACTTAATGACCCAATAAAGACTTGAACCGGCAAAGAACCAGAACTAATCGGATTGCCACTGAAATTAGCCACACCTCCAACATCAACATTAACCAAACTGCCTAAACCATCTTCCGTTGACCTCCCATTATCTCCTCCCAAAAAATCATCCATTGAATCCTCTATAACAGCCTCCTCTGATTTTTCTCCCATGGCATCACCTACCAAATTTTCCTCCATGTCAGCACCCTCCAGAATATCCCTTTGATCTCCCACAGATCCCTTAAAATCGGCTATGTTCCTTACTGAAGAAGCTTCAGTATTACTCCTTTTACAATCATCCTTGATCGAATCCATTATCATCTCCCCTAGAATCATTCATTGCCTAATAACTCTATCCTCCCTCTCCTCTTTGCTCAATCGACAATCAAAACTGGATCCTGAAAAATCCTCCCTATCATACCTGTCAAGATAACGATTTTCACAACCCCCTGATTTTTAGACAGTCGTTAGATCCACCATGGACTGACCCCCTGATTTTTAAACCGCCGGTAGTTGCGCTGTTGACTTACCCGAAGGAGACTGTCGCTGCAAAGAATCAAAACTTGAGTTATGTGAAGAAAGAGAACCCATGTGAAAGTCCACCTTTTGACCCACTTATTACCCCAATTTGTTTTGTAATTAGGGTTTGTTTTGTAATTTGGGTGTGAGGCCTTCAACCATTCCCTATAGTTCTTTTGAGCTTCCAACCCTAGTCTTTTATCATTCCTCCTAATGATACAATGTAAATCCTCATGGCCTAAGACACCACAATGATAGCAAAATTTATGAAGTCGTTCGCACTTGCACCAAATCCAATTTTTTTCACCATTATGCCGAATGAAAACTCCTCTAACCAAATGATGATGAATATTAATTTCAACTTTAATACAGATGGATTTCCTTTGCTCAAAACCATCACGTATAACTCCTTCCTCTACATCAATAATATCCCCTAACTGTTGTCCTATGGTTCTGTGGACTTTTTCATCTCTGCATTCTATCGGTAATCCATGAAGTTGGATCCAAAAGACACACGTGGTAAATTATGTATTTATAACTTCATTCCCATCCTCCATGGAAGAAAAAGAACAAGTTGATCATCAAATAACCAAGGGTCATTCTCCATAACGAATGACATATCATTCTCCTCTTGAAAAATAATTTGGAATATATTATTCTGAATCTCTAAAAATCGAACACCCTCTTCCAAGTTCTAAGCTTTCATCAACAGTTCACGAAATCTTAACTTGTTAATTCTCCTTTGCGATAAGATCTTGGCCATAATACACAACCGGCATTATTCGATTTCTTTACAATTCAAACTTTCTGAAATCTCAATCTCTTCTTCCTCAACTTTGGTTAGGGCTAACTTATTAGCCATCTCTTCCACTGCCGCATTCATGCTCAGAACACTCTCATCACCATCTCTCATGTTGCAAGACATAGTGAGAGAAACAAGAACGGAAAAAGGAAAGAACAAAATAAACGCAAGACATAGAAAAAAAGAAGCAGCTCTCTAAGGTGAAACCCTAGAGAAAAAACGTCCTCAAACCAAGAGGAAAACTAGCCAAGAGGAAAACCACCCGTCTAGATTACATTGGATTGGTCAAACTTACCAAACTCCATCCCTGACACTGAATTTTTTTTTTACTTTCAAAACAATGTATAGAAAAAATACCCCACATACATAGTGGGCACAGCAATAAATTAGGGTAATAACTTGACTTTCGATTAGTAATATTTTCAACTTACATAATATTTATTATTTTGAAAAAGAACACCGATAAAAAGTGCGAAGCGAAAAATCCTCAGTATCCAAACTCTTATTAAAGAAAGGTATCTATGTAGTTCTTCCCAAGTTTCTTTATTTTCTCAATTAGAACATGTCAATCAAACAGTTTGCATTGTTCTTAATTCACGTTACAATAAATATAACTTTTCATTGCACTTAATAAAGCTATGAAAAAACGCTGTGAAAAATTCAATTGTGATTTAAACGCTTGGTTTAGGTTCAGGAATTATAAATTAAAAAACTCAAAACCCAGTGCCTTTCGATTTAAAAAAAAACAACTCTCTCACCTTTCCCGCCTGGTCAAAATTACCAAGTCACACTAAAAAAAGTCTTGATTATCTTGTTACATAATTTTAATATTGATCCAAGTCATGAAAATATATATTATTAGATCGGATCCAATCTAAAAGGATCCAAAAAATTAAATTATCTTGCTAATCTGAATATATTACTTAACTAAAAGCAACTAGGTGACTGAGATCATCATTCAAGCCTGCTTTCATCCAATAATCAACTTAATTGGTCTGCCATGCATGACTTTTTCCTTCTTAATTATCAATTATTTGTATAACCATTTTTTTCATTACTACCTTTGACCCCTAACTATGACTTAGTTCTTCATTCTCGTTTCTGAGTTTTTTTCTTCTTCTAATTCTTGTAAAAACATGATTTCACGAATCTGATTATAAATTATCATTTCAATTATTTGTTATAACTTTAAAATTTGATTCTAAGTGAGTCTCACAATTTTTACTAATGTTGATTCCATTGACTATTTGGTTTTGTAGCAAATAACTAGTAATGAAATTCGCATTCTGATTCGTTTAGAATGAACTACGAAAAATCCAACATGTCATCAAAATCTTACAGCATAAAGATTAATAAGACACATTTTGTTAAAAAAGGGCATTCTAGTAATGTAATATAGTTTGATTTCAATGTCTTGAGATTAGTAAAAACAAGTAGGCATTCTTTTTCTATATAATTTGATTCCTAGTTTTGATTCCTGAAAGGTAATGACACATTAATTTAATTTCAAATTTTGATTCTTGACTGTTTCATTATTCATCTAATTTCTAGAGAAAGCAATTTTAAACTCCATCTAATTCCAATTCCAAATGGGAGCAAAAATCCTTATAAAATATAGTATGTGAATGTTTAATTTGATTTCATCAAGTGTCTTTGTTGTCAAGATGATGAGATAATATTTGAGAATGAAAATAATGATCAGGCAAAAAATCCCGACTTGGTAATTAGGTCAAGTCATATTTTAATTTCATTTATCGTCTTCTTGGTACTGTTTTTCTTATAAATTAAATGGTAAAGACTTGACTGAAATCATATTGGATAATGAAAAAATGACATCCATAATTTTAGAATTGAAGAGAGTTTTTTCAGAGAGTAATTCTACACTGACTAAATTATTGATAATCTCTGATTAAATGATGTGTTTATCATTCATAGGTTAATTTAATAAATTATTTTAATAAATCATAAAATACATACTTATTAATGATTAACACACCATTTATCGCTTAAAATTTAATCGGTGTAGGATTATTATTATTATTTTTCTATTTTTTTTCAAAATAGTAAAATTTCTAATTAGAAACACATGGGAGTTTCAATTGAGTCAATTTGTAATGGTAAACATCGACCGCCGCCGTAAATTCTATTAAAAAAAGTGGTATCGAAAAATACGCAAACAACAAAGCTAGAAGCAGTAATGGCAACAGAGCGTCGGCGTGGAAGTTCATCTACGCATATTATGGCTTTGGAGGATGTGGTAGAATTAATGCCTTTTTATGCCGGTGGTCGTGGATTCTTATTATGGCAAATTTTGATATTCATCCACCATTTTTAGGATAAAGATATTGGTTTTCTTTATTTGATTAATAAGTTGAGAAACTTGTAGGCAGTACTTGAAAGTTAAAGTTGAGAGAGTCTCTTCAATGGCTATGGGCATGTTCGAACCAGCTACCTCTGGGTGCTGATCCTAATCTAAATAAGAATTTTGATAATGATAAATTAAATTGATATTTTATTTAGTTAGTAGAGAAATTATTAAATTCTAAATGTAAATTCAAACAAGAATATTATAAAGAATTGATTCGTGTATCAAAAAAAAATATAATACGCCTTACAATATCGAATTTTCGATCGTGGAGCATTGTTAAGGTTTAATCGATACCATAAACTAATATGGTCTGTAAATGTTTGATCTTCACCTGTGAAAGATCGTGAGGGAAAAATCTTCAGGAGGAGATCTTTGAATCATAGACATAGTGATAGATTTTCTCGAACCACATGGAAACATCAATTGTCAATCTCTTTCTTCCCTACTCTCTTATTTTTATTCTTAACTTTACGTTTTACATCGAGAATATTTAAATTCTTGCAATTTAAATTTCCACATTTCATTTTTGCTTCAGCACTGTTTAATTTATTTATTAACTTGTGGCATATTGTTTCACTCTTGATCGTTCGATCACCGCTTGAGTTAGCTTATTATTTAAGTGTTTATCATACTATTTGCTTGATTTATTAATTTTGATATTTATTTTATTGAAGCAATTTTATATTTCAATTAAAATCATTCTTCTTTATATTTTCGCTTATTAAAGAGGTGCCTTATCAGTCATACAGTACCAAGCATACACAAGGTCTAATCAGTTGAGTCAAGCCTCATAGTTTAACTATTAAATATTATAGATTAATGTCCTTAACTAAGGGCCATCTAGAAATTGTAAATAAAACTAAGGATTAAAAATTGAAAAACATATATTCTCCTTAAAATAATATTATAATGGAAAATTTCAAATTATTTTTAAATTGGTAGACAAAAGCGTCCAAAAGTATTTATTTTCCCTAATAATAATAATAATAATAATAATAATAATAATAATAATAATAATAATAATAATAATAATAATTGGAAAATGAATAATTAAAATAAAATGGTATAGATGAAATTGTGATATTATTTGGGTAAATTTGAAGTTGGTTTCATTATTCTACAATATTATTTTGGTAAATATGAAAATAGTTAAAATGAAATAGTATGAATAAAATTGTGATGTAGTTGAATAAAATTTAAAAGCTAATAATTATTCTTCAATTTTATAAAGATAAATTTAGAATTAGATCTAAATTAGTTGGAGAAAATGTCTAAATTAAAATAACTTCTACCCATTGCTCATTCACATATTCTGTAGATAGATATATATAAATAAATAAGATTAAAGCTTTTAAATTCTGACAAAGATCAAGTGAGTGATTAAGATAATAAAGATGGTAATAAAATCTAATATTAATTTTTGTTTGTTAAATTAGAGCCAATTAAGATTCTATACATTTGAAAGTCAATGTAAGTCAAACTCAAAACAGATATTAAAAGAGGGAGAAAAAGAAAAGGGAAATTAGTTTAGTCTGCTGACTGACATTATCATTTTGTTATTTTATTATTGGAAACGCACAGAGTAAGGGAATCTTGTGTGACCTTTGTAAACACACAGATAAGAAAACCGAATGTAAAGGAATTATTTTCCTTCCCTCACAAATGGTTCAAATTGCAAATAAGTAGAATGCATGAAATTTGTAAAGAAAAATCTCTCTTTTTGTGAACGACTCAGAATGTAAAATGAAGAATGCATGAAGAGTAGAATTAATGCTCCAAGTTGAATGTGTTATTTTTCTACCTTTCAACCTATACATTGAATCTATTTTAAGTCATTTCTTACGAATCGTTTTAGAGAATAATATCTAAATGTGACCGTTAGAATAATGATTTTGACTGAATTTAAATCTTTACTCTAAACTATCACATCAGTTCAATCTCCTTCAATCATTACTTATTCAATTATTTAATGATGCTAACTTATTAAGATAAAATTGAAAATAAATTTATAGGGGATTTTTCAAGTTTATCCAAAAACCAGAAAGATGACAGTAAGTTGGTGGGCACCACCACGTTTAGGCTCATATATTTTCATGTCTCCCTACCTCGGAACTTATAGAGAAGGCCATATCCATCCAATTTACCCAAGGAAGTTCCTTTTCATATTCTACTTCTTACCCAACTGGTTATTTTGAACTACAAATGTAGTGTGAGTGAAATAAAACAATATTTCATGGTGGGTTTATAGATTATCCTATCGCCAGACTCATTTATTAATCAAACAAATTCTGAGTTTATTTTATTTTCTTTCTTTGAAAATGATAAATATATTGAAAGACAGAGAAATATATGCTAATCCTCTGAAAAAAGAAGAGAAAATATCTCATACCTCCTCTCTATTTTACTAAAATTACACAAAAACTCCATTTAGTTTAGTTTAGAGAATGGCACTTTAGTCACTCAGTTTATAAACTGTTAGACAATAATATCATTTTTGTATAAACCCGGCCCCGAATAATATGGTTTTGAGTAAGATAGTTTATGAGAAGATCATTTTTGGTTATGACACGCATGACTAAAAAAATTAAAGGCATTTTTGGTATGTTATAATTTTTTGAACGGCGTTAGTGTGAAAAAATGGTTTTGAGTTTTTATTAGAAGGAGTTGGTCACACAATGTCATTTTCATTAAAGCCAGCACATCTACGAGCTAAACCATTATATGTTATTGTGCAATGGATGAATTAAGTGTTAAATATATTAGGTGAATAATGTATTTTACCGAAAAGAAAAGAAATTATTGATGTAACTTACAAGCTTATGAATGAAATTTTCTATAATATTAAGATTAATCGATCGTTAATTTGTTCAATATTATGGATCAACTCTAGTACGGTATTGAAAAAAGTGAGGCTTGTAATGTGAGCATTAGGGGTGTAAGAAAAACCGTTGAAACAGACAGAACTGGCCTGAACCGATGCGGTTCGGTTGGTCTCAACGTTTTAGACGGTTCGGTTCGGTGCCTGATATATGATAAGTCCACGGTTCGGTTCGGTTTGCGGTTTTTATGAATAAACCGCGTCAAACCAAATCGAACCGCATATTCAATATATAAAAATAATTTCACAGTACCCTAACCCTAATTCACAAACATTTTCACCGCTTCCTTACTCTCTCTCTCTCAGACTCGTTTGTATTTTATTTTTTTAGTTTGTATTTTTTTTTTTTGTCTTATGAATTTTCTGATGTTTATGAGAATTTTATTATTTTTTATTGTATTTATAATCTATTAGTAGAACTTTGAATTAGAATGATCTCAATTCTTTCTTCTCTGTTTCCACATGAAACTTTACATTTTCAGGAAATTGCTCAACTTGTTTGTTTTCGATAGAACTCATTCTATTTATTTTACCGATTCAGTGCGGTTTAGAAAAAAATTTGACGGTTTGATTCGGCGCGATTTCTTCATTCTTACCAATTCAATTCGATTCTTATTTTTTATAAAACGTATTTACGATTCAGTTCGTTAAAACATCATAAATCACACCAAACCGAACCGCATACCGGCTTAGTGAGCAGCTAGCAATTTACCAACCTTGCTCGCCCGCCCCGAGCTTCAAGGACACTCCTGGCATTCTTGCAGATCATTAGTGACTTTTTGGGTACTTCAATTCAATCTCTCTCTCTCTCTCTCTGAAAGCTTGGGTTGGGGGAGATAGTTGGTAATGCCCTGCAAGCAAAAAAGAACAGTCGCTCACTTGGGCAGTTAAGCGGGTCCTATCACCTGACTCTCTCTCTCTCTCTCCCCCCTTAAATTCCTTCATTTATTACTTCCATTCATTCAATTCCTTCAACAATCAACTCTACAGAACTTCACACTTTCTTAGCCACACAATTCTGGAATGTGGAGAAGAGAAGCAGAATAAGGTTTAGAAGAAGAAGAAGAAAACGATGCCGCTGGTGAGAGTTGAGGTGAAAAACCAGTACGGCCTGGGAAAACCAGAACTTTACAGGGAAGTCAACAAAGAAGATCCAAAAGCTGTACTAGACGGTGTAGCTGTTGCTGGCCTAGTTGGGATCTTGCGGCAGCTGGGTGATCTTGCTGAGTACGTTTTTTTTGCTTCCTGAATTTTCTGGGTGTTACATTTATTTTTCCATTTGGTGTTTTTGAATTCCATGAAAAGAAGCATTGAATAGTTCGTGCGCGTTAATGGTTTTAACCTGTTGGCTTGCTGTCTAGCATTGGTTTAATGAGGTTGAACTTTGGAAATTTAGTAGATGGGGACAAGATTCATAGTAATTAGATTAAAATTTATCAACTGTTACTTAAAAATAGTGAACTCGACGAAGATAATGGACTATTTGAACATTAGCATTTTCCGGGGAAATTTTTATTAGGTCAATAACTTTTCCCGGAAAGTTTAGCAGCTTATGATATTAGTTGTTCAATCTTTACTGATTAGCTTTACTCAACTTTGCCACAGCTGCGATGTTGCTCCGTTATCAAGTAGTATCAAGTAGTTGAAAGTTAAAACGCGTGATTCTCTCTTCCTATAAGATTTTTTGGGCTGGTATTAACTCGCTGGGTGAATGAAAAATTAGTGTTTATATCTTAAGGCTTTCGGCTAAGAGAGTGGTAATTGGATTGGGTCAATGAGTTGAAACAGACTACGCCCAGCACTGTCACCATGTAATTTGTCACTTCATCACCCAACAAAATTTTTAGTTAAATCAGTTGGTACAAAGATTAATCAGCTGGGAGTGGTTTGTTGCTGGCTGAACTGACAGGAAAATTATTTGATCACTGGATAACTGTTGTTGAGGCAAAAATATGGCCTAATTAAAATGTTTGTTGCCTATGACGAAAAGCTCACTGGTTAAATGTTTACCACGCGGATGAAGTCAACAGCAAACTTGATTCTCAGATTTTATTTTTCTAGTTGAGCCTCGGTAACCTCTTAGTACGGTGGTTGTTTTAGATCTTGGATATTGACAAAGCAACTAACTCAACATATTACTGCATTGACTTGGAGATCGTTCAGCATAGTGCAATATCTTGACGGCATCTCCTCATACATGCAAATATGGCTGTATTGAAGTTTGGGTCAAAGTGGTGGGATGGAGGCCACTCCCAGTTCCAGCACCTACCTAGAAATCTAACTCAACAAGAGATGCCTTGTATAATTAGAGCTACCAGTACCATAATCTGTGAAAGGGATGCATAATTGTCTAAGCTAAATTGCCCTCTAAGATTCATGAGCTGATATCTTATATTTCCTATGATGTTGTGGGCAGTGACTACAATGTACTCATGGAATTGCATTATTTTTTGGCATTAGATTGGTGAGTGATTTTTTTAAAAAGGAGGTAAAACTAGATTTATGGCCTTGACGTGAGCAGGTTTGTAAAAACAAAAAAATCGTGTAGAGTAGCACGAGTTTTCAACTTTCAGGATTTTCTTTATTTTCTAAATGATATCTTATATCCTTAAGATCCCCCTCCCTTTTCCGTAAATACTATCTTTTAATTAAATTATAATAATACTAATGTTAGCAATCATCAAGCCAGCCCCATGAAATTCTCGCTGTTTGTCCTTGAGCTTTCAAGTTATCTGAGACATTTAAGCATGACATTCTTTTATGTGTTTAGATTTGCGGGAGAGGTATTTCATGGCTTACAGGAGCAAGTTATGGCTACTGCTTCTAGAAGTCATAAACTGATGGTTCGTGTACAGCATATTGAAGCTGCAGTTCCTTCCCTTGAAAAAGCCGTACTGGCTCAAAAAAGCCACATTCACTTTGCTTACACAGCTGGTATGACTTTCTTTTCCTAGTTGATGTCAATTTATCTAAGTAAAAAAAGAGATTATAAGTTCGTCTCCAGTATGGTGGAATCATGATTTCAAAACCTTGGAGATTTTACAACAGACTGTGTTTCTTTCACTGGGTATAATACTGTGTATTTGTATGCAGTCATTAGTTGTAGTTGCACCCAGTAACAGGAATATATCTTCCCATGCGAGAATCAGTTTGGGTTAATTTTTTTGAGCCCTCCTGTCAGTCTATGCTTTTAGTTGTGGGCTGAATCCAATTTGATTTGATTTTTATCTTTTTCTTATATCTCTTGTTGTTTTCCCTTGTTCCTGAATATGTGTCTAAATAACACCATACTGAGCATGCTCCACTAGTTAAAAGAAGAAAAAAACCCACAGATAATATTTTATAGGATTTAAGTCCTATATGTTCCTGTTTTACATGTAAATTTCTTTATGTAAAGCAGTTGTGTTGCAGGTTATGAGTGGCATCCTCGAATTGGAACTGAACATAATCACTTTATCTATCATGACTTGCCACGGTTTATCATGGATTCATATGAAGAATGTCGTGATCCTCCACGCCTTCACTTGCTTGACAAGTATAGTCATTTCTTCATCTTTTTGTTTTTTTTTCCTTTTATGTTCGTCATTTGTAGTGCTGACTTCTGCGGCAATACCGTGAAGCATTACTTTTATCCTAACAACTTATTATGACACTCTACTCGGTATTCAGATATGATACTGGGGGGCCTGGATCTTGTTTAAAGCGATATTCAGATCCAACATTCTTCAGAAGGGCAACGGCAACCACTGATAAAGTGAATTTTGAGAAAGTCCAAAGAGATAGAAAGGCTCATAAGGCTAAGGTATCTTCTTATTTTGCGAGGAAAACTTAACAATTTTACCTTTATTAGAAGCACATGTCTCATCCAGACGTACCCATTGTCACAACTGCTCCCTTTTCATATTATTTACCAAATTCTTTAGAACTTGGAAATTATTACTCTCTGCCAACTGCCCTAAAGTTAATAGATTAAACAGTGCCTTTGCAAATATACAGATAATACAATAGTAACTGGAATGACATTCCTACAAGTCTTTAATGGGAGGAATGATATTCATATGTAAATGCTTAGTTATCTGTTATGTTTTTGCTATTTACTGATTAATATGGTTCTACAAATGGAGCGGCTAAATTTGTTGCTCTCGATAACAAAAATTCAAGATCTGACTAAAATAGTAATCTGCACAGAGAAAAAGATCGCTGCAGCAGCGGAGGGAAGTGATGTGGGGATCAACCTCCAATCTCAATAGCAGGTATATTATATTATCTACGTGGGTGTAATTAACTCCTGAAGTTGCTGTCTTCAGTTTGGTGACTCTCTGGCATCTCTGTACAGAATGCAGTTCACTACTGTTAATGAGCGGACCTCTTCTTCTCAAACTGCTTCAACAGTTGAGATGACAAATAATTCTGACACTGTGGACCATTCGAAAACATCATTTGATTCCCGGGCTGGATTAGGATATATTGAATCTGTTTTCCACCAGGATTTCTCTGTTCAAACTAAAGAAGATGAATTTAGGGAATCCTCTTCAAGATCGATGGAGTATAATTATATTCTTGATTCAGTTGTCTCTGACGAACAAAGCGGGGTGTCAGATGACAAATCTCCGCAATTTTCACTAAAAGAACAAAATGCTTCCAGCTCATTGTATGTTGTACGGGATACAAAGGCTGAAGCAGTGGACCCCGAAAATCAGTGGGATGATAGATGTCAAGCTTCAGAGATGTTTGTAGCTACTGACCTGGATTCATATGAAAGGGGAGTTACTAATCTTCCTAACGTTGGTTCGGTTATTCCTGATGAACAAAGCGAGGTGACGCAGGATAATACTCCACAAGTCTCACCAAAAGAGCATGCTTCCAGCTTGTCTTATGTTATATGGGATGAAAAGTCTGAAGCGGTGGAGCCTGAGAACCAATGGGATGATAGAAATATTGGTTCAGAGATATTCATAACTACTGATCCAGATCCACATGAATGGGGAGTTACTAATCTTCCTACCCTTGGTTCGGTTATTCCTGATGAAGAAAGCAGGGTGACGGGTGATAAAACTCCACAATTCTCACAAAAGGAGCATTATGCTTCCAGCTTATCTTTTGTTATACGGGATGCAAAGGCTGAAGCGGTGGAGCCTGAGAATCAATGGGAAGATAGAAATATTTCTTTGGAGATGTTTGTAGCTACTGACCTGGATCAGCATGAATGGGGAGTAGTTGCTAATGTTAGAGAAGATGACCAAATGGATGTAGTGTCTCCTTATGGAAGCACCTTGGAATCAACTTCCAACCGGAACCATATTGATGAAATTGATAGTGAACAAGATAATTACATGGATGCACTCAATACAATTGAATCAGAATCTGAAACTGAAGTTGATTTCAAAACAAAACGAGAAGTGGAGCAATGCTCCCCTGTTGTAAACTATGAAGCAGCGGATCAAATGGATGAATTGAAGAATACACAGAGTTCGGAGCAATATCTTCCTGAGCTTGATTCACATACCGAATCCCACACATCACCTGATAAAGGAATGATATCAAATCTACCAAACACACTTTCTTCGGAGATTTTTTCCCATGAACAAGTATTTGAAATTGCTGCAAAGACTTCAAGTTCTGAACGTTCACCAGGAACTTTTCTTGCCGGAAGTGCTAATAATCTGCATGCTTCTGTTTTGGAATCCATAACCTGCAATAACAGGTCTCCTTCCTTCCAAATTAATGGTTCACAGGATCCTTCAGGGGATAAGATTGTAAATAGTATACATCAACCTGAAGGATCTTCTGCCGACTCCTCCAGCAGTCATTCAGTTCAGTTCTGGACTAATGGTGGGCTGTTAGGACTTCAGCCATCCAAACCTCCTGATTTGGCGGCCACCATGTCAAATGCTACAAACGAGGACATTTCGAACAAAAGCAAACATGAGAAAGAAGCTCGTTTCCCTCACACATCTATGCCTAATGGTAATCCTTATAAAGCGAAAATGGATGATTTGACAAAAAATTCCGGTGAAAAAGTTTCCAGTAACGTATTGAAGCAGGTTCTGCCTGCTAAGGAGCTTTCTCATGCCAATGGGAATGGATTTAAGCAAACTAGCATGACAGCTTCTGGAGCAGTATTTCCAGTTTCTCCCAATAACAAAACTGCATCTGTACAAGCCAATCAGGAGGATGAAGACTCATCAAGGGTGTTTGGACTTGGTCATAGGTTCTTGATAAATGGTTTCCGTAGCAAACTGACACTTGTCCATGATGAGAAATCCGAACAGGCTAGTTCTGTGAATCATGATCTATTGGATGAGAAGAGCGGAAATAAATATGGGATTATGCCTGAGATCAGTGAGAAGTTTCTGCAAGAAACTTATGTAGGTTCCCTTCCTCCTTCACCCCCACTTGAACACATGAAAATTTCTTTCCATCCTGTTAATGCCTTTGAAACTTCTAAACTGCAACTGACATGTCCAAATGGCAGTCAACGTTTTGAAAGCACCAGAGATGTGTTTCCATCATTTCAATTGGTCCCAGAGCATGCTATTCCTATGCATGACTTTGGTTCTGAATCCGATGACACATTCTGTCGATCATCTCCTTATATGTCGGATGATTGTCTTAGCCATCAATCTGAGTCGAATTCTGAGCAGTGGGAACCTGGTGAATCCCCTAAAAGTGTGGACCCGGAATTGTATGATGAATTACGCCCAATCTTACAAAGAGAAACTATTCCAAAATCTGTGCAGTTTGAGGAAACCACCAACAGTGGCATCAACTTGGATGATGGACTGAAAGATTCACGCACCAACAATGATGTTAAAGCTTTTGTTTCGTCTGATCATTTACTTGATCTTCCAAGCTTTCATACTATGAACCGTGCACTTGGAAAAGAAATAGACCAAGATGATTCAGTAAATCTCCTTGCACTTCAATCTTCAACAGAGCCTACCCCACCTCAGCCACCGCTTCCCCCAGCACAGTGGCGGGTTTTAAAGCCCCACTTGGACATGGCTGAGGACATGAAAGATGATTCTGAAGTTCAGAATCTTTTTCATCCAAAACTTTTAGGATCAACTATCTTACAGCAACTTAATCCAACCCCAACAAAGGAGCAAGAGACAAACGAGGTCATTACGACTCAATCAATGGGCAAGGTACATTGGTAGTTTTGTTCTCATTTCAACAAAGGAAGAGAATGCAATCATTGAATGTTTTAAAATTGATGTCGTAAGTGGTTACCTCTAATCTAAATATTTTTGGAATTTCCACATGCAGCAGCAAGACCAGGAGAAGTTGGAGAAGGAGAAAGAAGCTAACCGGGTAAGAAATGTCAAGGGCACTGATGAAAGGGAAGATTTCCTGCAACAGATCAGAACAAAAGTAAGTTTCCATTCCACTTGCAAGTTTGTTATGCAAATATCTTTTTGATATTTATTTGTGGGACTAGATTGAAAAGGAAAGGATGTGTGCTGATGGAGATCAAAACATCTTGTCTTACGTATATTATGGTTTATCTGTAATTGTGAAAATCTATGGTCACGAATTTAGCAGCCAATGGATACTTCTAGGATCTATCTTATACCTGTAATACAATTGGTCGCATGTTCATCGGGCTCAACTGCATGTTTTTGACGTATAGATGCATGTTTAGTTTTGAGCAATCAGAGGGAAGATCTTTTTAGCATCATAGAATTTGTAAAGGGGACACTATCGTGCCTAAGATGAGTGAAGAAGGAAGCAGGACCCGGGAGGTTCGATGGTTTTTTGGCTTTGAGTGTAGACTTCTATATCATCCTGGTTATCATAGAAGTTCTCCATTACTCTTCTCCCCAATCAAAACAGTGTTTTAGCAGTTCAGTTGAGCATCGTTAGTTTGGTTTTTGAATTTCCGTTGATTAAGAATTTAGATTTAGGATTTGGATTCAAGATTTGAATTAAAAATTAATTCATAATTTTGAGTTTTATCCGAGCTTCCTAATAGTTATTTCTACATTGTTATCCCAGTCATTCAACCTTAGGCGCACAGTGACCGAGAAGCAGCCTGTAACGACAGCAGGGCTGATGGCCAGTAACAAAGTCACTGCAATAATGGAGAAAGCTAATGCAATCCGCCAGGTTCTCCATTGTCAAGCCTCTCTTTACATTTTCATTTTCTTTCATCTCAATTATGTATCAAGCGGCCGTACTAATCATTGAGAATTTTGTCAGGCTGTCGGGGATGACGACCGTGAGGATGATGATACTTGGAGTGATACTTGAGAAGATAAAGTGCTTTGCTACTTGAGAAACAAATGTCTTGCAGCAGGTTCAAAGTTCTTGAGTTTGGCTTACATTCTGTGATCTATATATTCATGTGAATAATCCTGACTTTATTTTTTGTAACTAAGAGTAGGGTTACTATTATTCTGATTTATTTTGTTGTATCTTATCCTATTTTAATTTGGTTCCTTTAATTTGTTGTAAACAAAGAGCTAAGGTATGCCGTTGAGAACAATGTTTTTTTACATATTTTGGGCCATTGGCATTGTATTTAAAACTTTATCCATCTTCTGTGTTATTACTACATTATATTTACCATGAAGGAGCCTAATTTTCTCAATTTTCAAAACACCTCTCTTTATCGGCCTGTAGTTTTGATGCTCAAAACTCTGTGATCTCCCCAAGGATGTCATCGATATGGCGAGGCCGGGATCACCGGGATCACTGACCCTAGAATCTCTCTGCAAGCCATTACTTAAGCTTGAAAGATGCAAGTTATCTATCTATGTGTTGAGATCCTCTTATTCCGTTGAATAGAAAGAGAATCCAAATCCAATTCGTGATATGCTATCGATCTGCAATCACGGGAAGTACAATCCGTATATTGTCCTGTTTGGTTGAACAGTAAGATAAGGGAATTCAAATCCATTAAATACTACTGGGTGTGGACTGGTTTCCATCCACCGCAAGTAATTTGAAAACTGTACTCTGAATCAACGAAGAAAGTAGTCTGCAGGAGTAATTTCTTAATGATTTCTTTTAATTTAAAATTTTTTATTTATTAATAATATGGTATTGACCAAGACTTACAAAGCTGAGAGCAATTGACTCGGTAAGAATCTTAAACTAATGGACATTAATATTTTAAATTATCATCTGTCCTAAGATACCACTCTTTAATTCTGTCGTTTACTTGAATCAAGGTAAAAAAAAAACTAATTGTTATTAAATATGCAAGTCTTGTTTTGCTAGGGATTTAAATCACCTCCAGTTTGAATTCTATCTTCTTTAAATTTATTAAAATTTTAACATAGTTTTCTCGGAGAGAAAAAAACATGGTTTTTGGTCTGGAATAAGAGAAGCTATACGTTGATTGGAATATAAACATATAATTATTAATAAACATAAAGATAATGAAGAAAAAGAAGACCTTCTCTTCTTTGTAGCATTTAATTAAAGCAAATTGGGTATTGAGATATCACAACAGTACAACAGCAAGCAAACAATATAATTAACACACCCAATTCCACTTGAATATATCTTAATGTTTCTAGATAACTGTGATTTTGTCACTTTTTTCCATCATCTCTATAATTATTGGAATAAATATAGCGTTAATAAAGATATCTTTGTGAAAAAATTCAAATACGAGGGGCAACGTTAAAATTGATTCATAAACAATTAAAAGTGATATCTTTGTGAAATTATTGTAAGATTAGAGATTTTGTTTATCACTTTTGTAGTGTTATAACATCTAGTTTCAAAAACAGCTAAGCTAAAAGATTTTTAAAAAAATAATAATTTCTTTTTTTCTTTATTCTTTATGCAAATACAAAAATGTAAATTCATCATCTATGGTGTCCTTAAGTTAATCGATTATCAAATTAAAAAGCATACATTAATCACTTGTATTCTTTCAATATTCTTTTTCTTATTACTTTATGATTTTGAGTGAAGAGAGTCTTCCAAAGCATCCTAAAGAAAAAGTGCATCTCTTTCTAAGAAAAAGCTACCAACGAAAATGCTCTTTTGTCTACATTATATAATTGAATAGGTGCGTTGGAAATGTGGCTACTTTTGAGTTAATAAATAAAGATTCCTTTATTAAAGTAATCTCATATCAAAGTTCTTTTCTTAAATGAAATAAACACCTCTGTATTTTTAAATTTGTGTAAATCTCCCCCTACACTTTTTAAATGACAATTTTACTACCTACACTATTTTAATTAGATCAAAATGATTCATCTATCACGTTTTTCGTTTATTAGAAACGTAGGGGGATTTTAAAGGTTAAAATTGAAAGAAAAAATTATGGTATCAACAGAAAAAATTGTAGATTTTCTACGAGCTCAAGAATTTCTTCATTGTTCTTCGAACTTGAGAAGAATTTCTTTATGGAACTGCTTTGTCTGCGATCTCTCTATTTAGACAGTATTTTTCGTGAAAGGAGATCAACTTCTTTTAAATATAATTCTAAACTTTATATTTAGAATTACAAACTGATAGCTACCAAGACTTTAATCATCAAAATTTAAGTATTAAAAGGGGAAAATAATTTCAATGTCTCTAGAGGATAGGGTAACATGTTTGATTTTCACATGTGTTAATTATCTGTATATTCATGTGTATCTATAGATAGAGATGAGACGAACTATGTGATTTGTTAAAAAAAAAAATTTAAAGAGTGAATGCATTGAAACCAAAAAGGGGTGTTGGTATGAGGGCAAGAAAAGGAATAGCAACGCCATTGGAAAGCATCCAACTTTTTTAGGACTTATAATAAACAAAGAAGATAAACTAGTATTTGATTTATGACCCCACAATAAGTTTCTTTATATCTTTTTAAAAGTTGTGTAAGGAAATGGATCACTTAGAGGAAGCAAGGGTAGAATCATTGGTGGAATCTGATTGTACAAAATTCATTTGATTTTCTTTTTCTTCTCTCTTCATAATTCTCATATTTTAATATAACCAACTAATTAACTACATGTAAAGAAACAGATATACATATTATAATTAAATACATACAAACCTTCATTATTTTGAAGAAAAAAAGATTAGATGTGTATATAATTTGTTACATTATTTCAAAAAAAAAAAGAGTTAATAATATAAACTCGAACATTTCACTACTAAACCAATCTCACTTGTTAACCATTTTTCTAAGTTACATACTTTTTTATTAGTGGACACAACGAATCTTAAAAATAAATTAATGTATAATATGATAGAATAAATTAATAATTTCTAGCATAAAAATATTCTGTAATATAAATAAAAATATTCCTTAAAATATGCCCCAAAATATTTGTTAAATTACCAACTTGTGCTAATGCCACCAAAAGTATCAACTACAATCTCTAAAATTTCAAGAGTATCACCAAGCTGTCCTTAATATTAAAATAATGTTATAATTTAATGTACTTATTCATGTTGGCCAAAGAAAATTTAGGCTGGTTTTAAAAACAACTTGAAGTAAGTGAATATCTTTATTTGTACTTTCACATGTGATGTGTAGCTTGAGAAAGAAATAGAATAATTTTCTTAGCCACATTTGACATTTTCCTATCAAGTTTTCACATTCAGAATAATATCTTCTTTCTCTCATCTCTTTTTTTAGTTAGATAATTGAGGAAGACAGATACAATAAATTTTCTTTTCTGGATCACAAGATACAAATGATTGATTGTAGTATAATTCAAATGAAGATTAGTTATTTATGTCAACATAGCTCTCTTTCTTGCATTAATATATTTACATTGTTAGTTTCAATGATAATTTAACATGATATCAAACTTAGGATTGTCTCTACGTCAAGAGTAGAAGGTTAAAAATTTCACATCAATTTTGAATGATGTATGAGTTGTATATATAAATTATTACATAAAACTTCTAATAACGAGACGACTTTTGATTTTGATCAAGAGGATGTAATTTGTAGGCCGTATTGCTTAAGATTAAAACGGACAATACACCTCTAGTCAGTTAATCAACTTGAAATTTTAGCCTTCTTATTTCGGCACTATTATTTATTAAAAAAACTACGAAAAAGAAGAATTAATATTCCTAACTCGTTTTGCTTTGGTGAATATATATAATAAGAATCCATTGATTCATGAAAAACTAGAAATTTAGCCTTCTTTGTTTCCGCACTATTATTGGTACAAAAATAAAAGTAATGAAGTTTTCTAACTTTTATCCTTTTTTTCATTATCTTTTTATTAAGAGAAAGAAGAGGGAACTTCACTAAAAAGAAAGTTTTTGCTTTTTATGCCTTTATGCTTAAGATCTTCATCATACGTTGTACGCCAACCTACTGGAGTTGGACCCCACCTGTATGACTTTTTCCAACAGTGCTTGATGTGACGTGGACTGATGATGTGGACATAAAGTTCATCCTCAGCTTTTAAAGCCCACCAACTTCCTTATTGGCAAGCCCATCTCCCTCTACTTTTTTGGAAGCACTTTTTCCTGTCACCTTCATTTCCTCTATATATAAAGCACTTCTCCCCAACACATACTCTTCAACCCAAAAAAAAGGATTTTAAAAAGCTCTTTTTAGATCAATTCCCTTAACTTTCTCTCTCTAGTTTCTTCTTCTTTCTCTCACCTTCATGGCTGGTGATGATCATGGAATCAAGCTATTTGGTAAAACAATCACCTTGCATGATCAAGTAAAAGATGAGGCAAAAAAAGGTGATCAAACGGTGGAAAAGAGGCCAGACAAGATCATACCATGCCCGAGATGCAAGAGTATGGAGACTAAATTTTGTTACTTCAATAACTATAATGTTAACCAGCCTAGACATTTCTGTAAGGGCTGTCAGCGGTATTGGACAGCCGGCGGGGCACTTAGGAACGTGCCCGTCGGGGCCGGCCGGCGTAAAACCAAGCCGCCTTGTCGCGGTCTTAACGGATTTCCCGAGGATTGTCTTTATGATGTTTCTGGGGTGGTGCATCAGTTTGAGTTAGATGGGGTGGTGGAGCAGTGGCATGTCATGGCGGCACAAGACGGTTTCCGGCAAGTCATACCAATAAAGAGGCGGAGGAACAGCTGAGGTGGTTAAACCTATATTTTGTGTTTTTTTTGTCAATAATTTCCACAATTTTTTTATAAATGTTGATTGGGCTTAGTTTTGTACATATACAGACTGATCTTTTTTATATTAGTTAAATCAATCTTGTAATCAATTAGTTCATTCATTAAATTATGTCAGATAATACATCATAATCAATGGTTTAAAGAGATAGAGTTTGGAAGGCTAAGATCCAAAATTGAGAACTTTAAGGCATTAAAAATGGATTAGTTACTTAATAATTTTATTAACAATAGTCGGATATTAATTAGAGCAAATATACATACGGACCGTCTCATGAGCCTATTTGATTGGTTAGCCTTTGATGAGCGACACATCATTGATGCCCATAAAGGCAGGTCAATTTGAGGGTAAATGTTGTGTTTGGTTACACAGTCTACCTATCTGATTATTATAAGATTGTATTATCAAACATTATATATCTCTCTAATAATAATCATTTTTTTGAAAAATATAATAATAATACGTTAGCCAATTGACATGTCAAGTAATGATTACATATATGTTTAATTCCCAAATACAAAGTAAAAAAAAATAAGTTGCGTCTATTACACGAGTTAGAATTGGATAGCATAACTATTATTGTTCAAGATTAATTATTATCTTGAAAGTCTTTGATAGACGATTACGGTAGAGGTGACTTTGAAAAGTTTAAAAAATGTATTTCTTTTATTCATGCACAACCTTAAATATCTAAAATTAGTCGGTCTAATTCTGAGATCAATAGTAAAAAATAATATGTAATTCTATGTTCCTTATTTGTGAAATTTTTGAGTATTCTACGGTATATTTGAAAAAATTAAAATTAAAATATAATACTTTTAAAACTAATTTTAAAAATAAGGTGGAATGGTACAGCTAAAACGAATGCGTCTTTGCAAAAGACGCATTCGTGGTGGCGTGGCCACAAATGAGGCCACGTAGAATGCGTCTTTTGTAAAGATGCCTTCATTAATAATAGAATGCGTCTTTTATAAAGAGATTTCATTAAAAGTAGACCAGTCATTCAAATTGATGTCAACACCCGCAAACAAAAGTCTCTTAGCCTGCCGTCAACACCCTTCCCCGTCACCGTCCGTCGTCGATTGTGACCAGAGTTTACTGTCAATTCGTCGGTATTACACCCTCTCACTCTTCTCTTACTCTCATTCACAAAAAAAAATTCTCAATCTTTCAAATTACTAGTTAGAACTCTTCAAACTCTAGGTATATTTCTAATTCATTTGATCTCTTAAATTTATTCCTCAAATCTTGAAATTGTTCATTTTTTATAAATGTTGTATGGATATATGTCATCAATTTTGTAATATCTCTCAAACCCTAGATTTTCATGTGTTCTGAGTTCTCAAATTTTAGATATATTTTCACAAATTATGTGATGCTTAAACTCTTAATTTGTAAAATTTTATTTATGAATGGGTTGATATATTATGAAATTGTAGTTATTGATTTTGAATTTGTAGAATTTCTAGATCTAGTTCTGAAATTGTTGTGTATTGCTTAGTAGGTTGACAAATAAGAGAAATGACTATGGTAGTTTTATATTATATAAATGGTAATGCCGTAATCAGTGCAAATGAAGTTTCTTATGATCAACCTTCAATGAGAGGAATTGTAATTCATAAGAAGATTACTTTTAACGAGCTATATAATACTTTATGTGAAGCATTGTCAATTGACCGTCTGCATTGAAACTTGAACATAGTTTATCGTGATCCACTTACTCTTGGTGCTGGGTCATTCAACTATGTGGAATTTTCGATACGAAATGATAACGATGCTCATGTGATGTTTACTATTGTGCTTCAAATTCCTCCGCCAAATACAATTGAGTTATATTTAACCAAAAACGTTAGAAATGTAGGAGGTCCTAGCATAAACTTGTATAATGACAATATGTGTAGTGGAGTTGAGGCACACGATAGTGCAACAATTTCTTCTCCATTCCGTGACAATGACATGTATCCTACAGTGTAAGAAAATATACCTAGTAGTAGTTATTTGTCACATGAAGATGCAGATGGTTATGATGTTCATGTGAATCCATTAGCCCTCCACGTAGCTTCTTCTTGGCAGAGTTTGAGGAGATAAATTCTTGTAATGTTATTGATGAAGATGATGACCAAGTTGAAGAGGATGATGTTGTGAACCCCTCAGCTGAAATACTCCAGCATGAACCCTCTTCACCATTCCTTGCTCAGTTGAATTGGGATGCCGTAAATGCAAAGCTAGATTAGATACCCATCCAACGTACTGGGATATGAAATGAAACAAATTAATTATACAAAGATTTACATTTTGAAAGTAAGGCAGACCTTAAGTATGCTTTAAAAAGATATCGATAATCAGACATCAACATTTTAGTGTGGTAGAGTCATGACTTTGGGTTATAAAATGCAAGAAATTTAATGAAGGTTGTCAATGAAAAGTTCGTACGTGTCATCAAAAATCACATAATATATTTGCAATAACTCAATACACTGGACCTCACACATGTGCCTATCCAAGATTATCACTAGACAATTCGCAGTTGGACTCAATATTGATTGCACGAGAGTTGGAGGGTGTTGTGAAACGGGATCCAACTACATCTGTTGCAACACTTCATCAGATGATGAAAAATAAATTTGGATAAGATGTGCATTATAGAAAGGTATGGGAAGCTAAACGAAAAGCAATTGTTAAAGTGTTTGGTGATTAGGATCAATCTTACCAGCAACTACCAATATGGTTGATTATGCTTGTCAAGTCGAATCGTGAGATTGTAGTTTAATGGAAAACACATAACATCGGTGAACCAGGTAATGCGATATTTAGATATGTGTTCTGGTCTTTTACTGCTGCTATAGAAGGATTCAAATATTGTAGACCAGTCATTCAAATTGATGGCACATTTTTATATGGCAAGTATAAGCACGAGTTATTGATTGTCACATCGGTTGATTCAAACGGATGTATTTTTCCAATTGCTTATGCTATCGTTGAGGAAGAAACAATAGATAGTTGGTCATGATTTTTGTATTGCTTGAGGCGTTACATTACGCAGAGGGAGAGACTTGTGTTAATATCTGCCCGACATGCTAGTATAAAAGCTGCAACACATAATCAACAACTTGGGTGGTCAAAACCATTAGGCCATCATCGATATTGTTTGAGGCATGTTGCGAATAACTTTAATGACAAATACAAGAATAAAGCTAAAAAAATTAGTATTTAGAGCGGGAATGCAACATCAGCAAAGAAAGTTTGAACTCTGCATGGATGAAATGGAGAAAATAAACAGTCGGTGTGTGCACTTCTTTGATAACATTGAAAAGGAAAAATGGACTCTAGAATTCTCGATGGTGGATACCGATATGATTGGATGACAACAAACGTTGTAGAATCTTTTATGTAAATCAATATAGTATTTGACTTAGTACATTTTTATGTGATTCAATATAATATTTGACTTAGTACATTTTTATGTAATTCAATGTAATATTTGACTTAGTACATTTTTATGTAATTCAATATAATCATTGTATTTTGAAAGACTCATTTTCAGGATATCATAGAACCTAGACCACAAGATAGCTCGGTGTTGTATTTACAGGATCAACATAGATCCCAACATGTTTGGGACCAGGAGGATTCTCGTGCTTTACATTGTCGCCGACATACTGCAGTTGTTCATCGGAACATGCCACTCCATGGACGTATTATTCTATATTTGATACGTGTTGGATTTTATGGAGTTGCGAGGGTTGGGTTTATCGCCCTCGACTAGCACTTGATCACATCTTTTGTGCAGAGATGGCGTCCTGAAACACACATATTTCATACGGCACATGGTGAGTGTATTATTACTCTACAGGATGTGCAAATACAGTTAGGACTTCCTTTAATAAGTAACTTATATAATATTTTTTTATCTATGCAGAAGGAGAATCTGGACAACATTAATAATTTGACACTTGATGATACTGAGCCATCTTGGATAATGCCTCGAATCCGTAATATGTGTGAGACAACCGCACAAGCAATAAGATAAGCGAATGCGCCTTATCAAGCTCCTTTTTTCTGAAGGCGTGGAGTGCACAGCTCATCTCAAAGAAGTCAACAAGAAGCACACATGCCTCGAGACAAACCATTTATGTCTCAGTAAGAGCCATAGACGCTGCCAGTATTTTATACATTTGGAGGTGAGTCAGTGACTCAACTTGGTTCCACCTCTGAACTATTTCATCAACCTCAACGGTGTAGAGGAGGACGAGCTGGTGTTCTTGGAAGAGGAGGTAGAAGGCGTGCCTGAAACTCTTCAATTGTGGAATATGCTCCTATTGTGGATGAAGACCCACATATTGTGGAGGAAGACCCGCTCTTATTGTAGAGGAAGAAAGTGTAGCATCTATTATGGAGGAAGGTCTATCATCACAAGTAACTCAATTACAAACATATGAAAGCCACCCAAGAAGAATGAGAAGACGACCACCATGTGGAACGTGATTGATTTATATTTTTTGTATTTAGATTTTTATAGAATAATATAAATGTAAAGTCATAAAATTTGTTAAAAATGTATGTTGTTCATTGAGAATGTGTGATAAAGTCATACAATGTTCTGCAGGATTGATGATTTTTGTATACATGTTGTGTTAGGTTATGATGATGATTTTTGTATGTGGGTGGAACCTTCTGCACTGAAGGCGCCTTTTGTAAAAACGCCTTTAGACTGCACTGAAGGCGTCTTTTATGAAGACAACTTTTACCAATTAGAAGTCGTCTTTACAAAATACGCCTTTCGACGTGGCCATTTTCACCTTAGTTTTGGAATTAGTTTTAAAACTACCTTATATCCAGATTTTTTTTAAAAATCACATTAAACCCAGAAATTACCCTTATTTGTGCCATTGAAATATATGTATATAGATAAAATGTACCAAAGTAAGCATTTACGATGGTACATGATTTTGCAAAAGGTACATGATTTTTACAAAAGAGAAATTAACTTCACTAGCGCTATCTATCTTAGAGCTTGAAAATATGATGGAAAGAAAATTAGAGGAAATTAAACTATGAAATTGGGAGAAAGGAGAAAAAATTGGGTAAACCAGAGTTTTACTCCCTACAGTTTGAGATCATTTTTATTTTAGACTCTACACTTTAAAAATTTATAAAATAGACCCTATAGTTATATTTTACATTCACTTTAGACCTTATGTAACACATCCGCTTAAAAATAATAACGGTTCGTTACGGTATGTCTACGTGGCAAGTAGTTTAACACCACATCAACTTTTTAAGTAACCCAACTGCTACGTGTGATTAAATCTCTAAAATACCCTTAATTCCCTAATTTCTTTCTTCTTCCTCCTCTCTCGTTCACAAAATCTACTATTTTTTAGAGCTCTTCTTCCTCTGCTCCATTTTTGCAGAGTTCTTATTCCTCTTCATTCACGAGCAGACCCGAGTTCTTCTTCCTCCCTCTTTGTAGGTTCTATCTTGTTAAAGTTTTCATCTTTTTCAATTTCTTTTGAAATTTTCACAAGATTTTCTCACAGGAGATTCCTAGTGAAATCCTTTTCAATTTCTTTTGAAATCTTCTTTTGCAAGATGAATTTTGTCCTATTTGTTTTAGTGATTAGTGATTCAATTATTAGGGGGTTATAAAAGACATAAAAATACATGTATTCTTATAAATTCTTACACGGTATGAAAAAACTTGTTGCTGCTTTACATGGTATGGCATTTGGAAGAAACTCTGAATCCACTAATGGTCTAGGCTAATATAAATCCACAAACTAAATTGCAAAAGATTTTCTTAAAGAAAAGAAGAATACCAAGAACTGGTCCATACAATTATTTGTTTGTATGCAAATAGTGAAAATATATATTAGGGTAAATAAATTTGGATGTCGTCGAGATTTGGGGTAAATTTTTGAGTTCGAGATTAGGGTAAATATTTGCTAATTTCTCATATTATTTGTTTTAGTTAGGGTTATAAATGTACTAGATTATTTGTATGGCTTCTTCAACCTCAACGACATCCGTTTCACATGGACGCCGACGACTACCACTATGTTATTGTGGAGTTCCTGCTAAGATCAGAACATCGTGGACATAAACAAATCCAGGGAGGAAATTTTTTGGTTGTTATGTATACTTGGTGAGCCTATGCTATACTATTTTATAATTTTACTGAATGTTTGAAATATCTATCTAATATTATATTGTTTTATATTCGGGTGGGGATGATCCAAGTTGTGGATATTTTGCTTGGTGCAAAGAATCCAAATTCAAAAGAAATGATTGAGCTTTTGAAGAAAAATTTGAAATCGTTGAATGAACAACATCAGTCCAAAATGAAAAGGATGTGGTTGTTTCTAGTATTATCATGGCTTGTATTTGTGTTTATGTTATTAATAGGATGCCCCAAAGAAGATGTTAGTAGTGGTTTATATAAATTAGGCTAAAGTTTATCTGTTTATCTAGGTGTGTTCATGACATTATGTAGTAGTGAACTTATTTGGTACTCTTTCGGTGTAACTAACGTGACACTATGGATTAATTATGAATGAACATTTCTACTTATTTGGTACTTCAATTATGAATGAGCATTTTAGTCTTCTAAAATTGGCATGAGTGCCAAAGAACCTCCATACAAGCTACAAAAGAAATCATTCAAAGTAGGAGTATAGCTGCAGTTTTTGTGGAACTTATGTAAGCTCACTGGTTCAATCAAATTTCTTATTGTCCATCACAAGGTGAACTTTCAATTTCAGTCATCCATCATCATGTTTCCACTATCTATTACATCAAAAAATACATCCAAACCGAATCTAAAATCATATCCAAATAATAGGTTATCGATTATCGAAAAACCATCCATCAAAATACATCTTAAAACGTCCCAAAAAAGAGTTTACAAAAGCATCCAGCATCACCTATATCAACATATTAACATCCCACAAAAGAATCCCAGCACCTATTAACACGCCCAAATCACCCATATCAACATTGAAGCCTAATCCATCACAAAAAATAGCACCAGGACCTATTAACATACACTAAAACAGTATCAAGCAGTATAAAATAGAATCAGAAACGCTATCCAGTTTACATTACAAAAGCATAAAATAAATCATAAAATAGAATCCCTTCCAATAGCAACACCATACCCCTTCCTCGACATCTCCTAACAATAGTAGCAGAACTGCTTGCTTGAGTTCTAGTAACATTGCTTGCTACAGATGAAATCTGAAAAGATAAAAGTATTGTGAGAATAAAATATATATTGAAATGAACATAAAAAATATATTAAGTTTGGAAGAAGCAAGATTGCCTCCCAGCTACGTTTTGGGTATCATTACTTGCATTTCAACATAGAATATAAGTAAAACTAAGTGCTTCCTTTATGGCAAGAAGATGAGATATTCCAACACATGGTAAAGATAGAAGCTGCCACAAGGTTATGTGTAGATTTGGCAAAATCTCGTATTTATATATGATAGCACAATTGATAGCTATCTTAGGATTCTAAGTTTCTGACTATATAATCCTATAATTTCAGTACACAATTGCAATTACAATTTGGAAGAATTAATTATGAAATCAATGATGAGTGTTAACGAGCCATCTAAAAGTGTGTGACATGCCTCTACAGCTTAAACATGCAACTAACAGTCAACAACATGCCAAAAAATAGTTAGTGCAAATGTAACATCAACCCATTTAATTATTGATACTAAGAAGGGACTACCACTACTATCATAATTTTAAGATAAGATTCTTTTAGAACTCAATAACAAATTGTAGTTACTTTAGTCTTCATGAAGTACAGTACAACTGGAAAAAGAAAAAAACTCAAAGTTGAAGATTAGGAACATTAAAAGGAAGGTGACATTTATTAAGGGAGCAGAGGACCTTACACATAAATTAGAAAATAGAACTCGATTTGGTAACTCGAGCAGAACTCGAAGACCGGACTTGAACCCTAATTTATGAAGATCAACGAGCAAAACTTGAAGAATAGAACTCGATTTGGTAACTTTGGCCCTAGTTTTCTGAATACTCGAAGAACAAAACATACTAGAAATCAAATACCAGACCTTAAAATTACCTCCTCCAAACATAGAGCTCCAACCTCGTCAGATTCCTTTTATCACCTACAGTAACTCGAGCAAAACTTTGAAGGCTGCGCTTTGATAAATCGATTTCGAGTAGAACGAGCGATTCAGTAGGGCTATTTCGTGAACCCTAAATCGCCTAAGGGAAGAAGACTGCGTTTTCGAGTTTTGCTTTTACTCGATATTAATTTTAGGTTGGGTTAATTTTAACGCCACGTCATGTTTCCACGTGACAGTTTGGTAACTTAAAAAGATGATGTGGCGTTAAACTACTTGTCACGTAGATAAAATCATGATTATTTTTAAGCGGAAGTGTTACGGAAGGTCTAACATGAATGCAAAATGTAGCTGTAGAGTCTATTTTATAAATTTTTAAAACATAGGGTCTAAAATGAAAATGACCCAAACTGTAGTTTATATAAAAAAATGGTGTAAGCCATCATTATTTTTCTCTCCAAATTAGAGACTCCAAAGATTGGAAATTCAATACTCCATGCATAATTTATTTTCCTTCTATTATAATTCCAAGGTTCAAACATTACCTAATTGTTATGGAATTTTGTAGTACGAAAATGAGAGAGAGAAAGAATAATATAGAGAGAGTAGATTCATTGTGCTCAATTTTTTTTTTCAGGTAACATCAGCTTCTATTTATACATAAAAAATGAGTATAAAATGGTTACACAAGATCTGATTCTCCCTAACTATTTGCAACAAAAAAACAAGGGATAAGGGAAGATATCATCCTTTGACTTAATTTACTACTATCATAAGAGTAATATGATTCGTCGATTTCATCTACTAGTCACGATAACTTGACTCTATCAACCATCAGCTTCCTTTGATTTGCTTGGTTTTGAACATTATTTTAGGTGACCTGGTAGCCAACTCATCAATCCATATACATTTCCCCCTATTACACTGGACATCTACAAACCGTTGATGTGTAATATAGAGCCTCGAAATCCAATGATTCTCGTTCAACACCTAGACGTCAATGTAATGATAATGATATCTTTGCGTCAGTGTGCTTAATCTCTTTTTATTGTCTTAAGGTGTCGGAATGCGTGCCTTTAATGGTGCGAGAAGTGTGAGTGGCTGAAACTATACGATGTTTATGTCACGGAACACGGGGATAAACGAAACAAAAAGGCCATGATGCATGTACCTTTCCAAATTTGTTAATATATGGTCCGTTCAACTGACGACCATCATTTTAGTATTTGCAGGCTTCATTTCTGTTTGGATTTGGATTTCAAATCTACGCCTTCTTATAGCCATGCCCTCCTGAGTTTCAGTCACTTTGCTCAACATTTCTTTGTAAGATTCCTTTCATTTCTTCATTTTATTCGTCTTCTTTCTTTCCAGGAATGACAGAGTGGACTATATTTCCCCCTCTATTCCTAAAAATGAAAATGAGTTTTGAAAGTTTCTTAGAGTGTACGCTCGCTCCTTAGCCAAAGGTGTTCATTGTGCATTGTGTCATACTAAGGAAATGGGTTTTCCATGGCGTCCATTTGAGTACCCCATGTACATAGCTTTATATTCTCGATGTCACACCTATTTCAAGAGTTTTTCACCAGTAGAACCTTTCCCCTTCTCAGCTTACCCCAATTACACATAGGGTCCTTTGTTTCGAGGCAATGAATAGGTTATACAACTTAGAGATATGTCTTATAGCTGACCTACTTGGTTAAGTCAAGGGGCATAAATTTTTACATGCCCCCTAGAAGTAGGGGTTCCCTAATAAGGAATCTCCCTAAAGGAAAAAAAGGATGGGACATGAATATCCTTAATATTTAGGGAGATTAGGACTGTGACAGCCACTGGACTATACCCCCGAGCTAGGGAAGTCTCATTAAGTTTTCTGGCATGAGCTCCATTCTTCCATTATTTCTATTTATGATCTTTTGATTAATTTCTGTTTTCTTTCCTTTTAGTAGATAAATGGGTAATGCAAAGGCGCTTCACTCAAGGGCCAATATAAAACAAATTGAGGCTGTTTACCATCCTCAAGTTCGAGACTGACATTGGTTGTTCTACTCGAGGAGGGAGGTAGCAACAGTTATCACATCAAACATTTCGCTTGTAATTCATGTTCCCTCCTACCGAGATCCCTACTCTTTCCACTTGCCTCATCATCATCCGTCCCCCATAGTTTATGAAAGAAGAAATCTCCACTTCTTCGACTGATACTAAAGAAGAAGAAGAAGACATGGAATAAGATTCACAACCCCTGTAAATTCATCAAAATGCGATGACGAGGTTGAGAACCATGATAGGGGATTGGGGGGGGGGATGTCTCTCCAAGGACTGATCCACTAGCACCACATCCGTTCCTAGTGGCGATGAGGGAGTGATTCCCCATTCGTCTCCTACTCCGCCTTCTCACCCAAGCTTCCCCTCCTGTCACTCAAGATTCTCCCGCTGCTGAGGAGTTTGTTCCTTGGCATTTAGGGCGTTATATAATCGACCCAGCAATTATAGCTCAGTCACCTTCCTCAATGATCGACAGGCGAGTCATACCCTTGCTAGGGACATCATCTACGAAATAGACATGGTTACCATCGGTCAGCAGAATGTGCAATCTCTTTTTGTTATCCTAAACCACGACTTGGTTAAGGTAAGTCGCTTCCTTAGACCTATTTATTTATTTCTCTTCCATTTAACTTATACCTCCATTTTCGGTCCCTGAGATCGTTTTGAGTGAGCAGACAGTGGTCGAGTTTCACATGGAACTAAGCCAACATTCAAATTGTTGAACTTCAAGATGAAGCAGTAGCCAAACGAAGGGAGTTGGATGAACTAAGGGGGTTGAGGCAGAGCTCCGAGAAGCAAATGAAAAGCAAGATGAAGAGAAAATCATTCTGAAGGTCGGAAACTTTTTATTTGATGAAAGTTTGAAGGTTACCGAGACGGTCGAGATGCACGCCATTCTGGAGAAGGAGAATGAAGTTGAGCTTGAATTCTAAGAAGATTTTGATGAGGCTGAGTAGATATTTATACATTGTATGATCGCGATCGCCCAACGCCTGTACCGGACAGATGACTTCTGTATGAGGAACTTCCCAATCCTGTTGCTAGCCCAGATCATCCTGAGGATCCTCTGGTGAGACTTTAGAGGTTCACTCTATCACCATAGAGTAGCTTTCTCTTGCTTTTTTATTTTTGGGAGTACGTTTGTTATTTCCTTTTCATCTCCAGTTCGTGTATGGATTTTAAGCAATGAACATTGTTTCTTCACGCTTCGTCTGTTTAAAATATATACTACTGATATTCCGTTTAGAATATTTGCTAAATCTTCTTTGGAAGACTTGGAACAATTTTCACTTCACTTTATTTTGAGAACTTACAAGTTCATCACAAAACTTTATGTTGTGGAGGTATTTTTGAAGTTATGTTCTTAGTTTTCACTCACAATGCAAGACAGTACGTTCCGAAGAAAACTTGTAATGCCGCAATCCCTTAGAGTTAAACATGAATGAAATTTCACAATTCAAAATCCTCAAATCGATTGAACCCGCAATTTGAGAGAGAGAGAGAGAGTTAGAAAGTTTATCAGTGTTGATGGGCGACGACGATACAAAAAACAGAGACGAGAGGGGATATAGAGAATCTTTGTCTAGGTGAGAAAGATGAGACAATAAAAGAATTAGAAAGAAGAGATGGAGACAAGCATAGAGGAAAACAAGAAAATTAAGAAGTAAAGCACTCACCGGAGAGACAAACGGTCAACGACGTAGATGTTGGCAAAGAGAAGGCGGAGACAAAGAACACAGGGGGTGCATAAGGGCTTTGTGATAGAGAGAGTTTGGGGGTTTTAGATTAAAATATAGGGTTAGGGTAAAACTTGTATGTATATATAGATATAGGTATAAGCATATTTATGAAATTACAAAATTTTATTTAGGTGTAAAGGGGTATTACATTTTCCCCTCCTTAAGAACTTTCATCCTTGAAAAGGAATATATCTTATTGAAATAAATTTGGGTTGCACAAGTTCAAATGATGAATTCACTTCGAGTACCAAACTACTCAATCACAAGAGCTAGAGTAAAGATGATGGTTGAAGCACTCAATGGGCTAGTGAAGCAAGTGGAGCCCAAACAAGTATGAAGATGTCTAAGTTTGGAAAAGATGAAATTAGACTTGTCAACCTTGTGACCTACATGGAACATGATGTGGATTCCAACATGGCAACCCACATGGAGCATGACTTGACATCTTAAATGATGACAATGAAGCAAGATAACTTGGTGATCTTAAACTAGAAGTGGGCAATCAATATGAGTCTTTTGGGATTACAAGTGCCTTATTTGTTGCAAATAGTATTTGACATCTAATAAAAGTCTTTTGAGCAGATTACAAGCTCATTATTTGTTGTAAATAGTATTTCTTTATGTTTTAAATTTAGTCTATGTTATTTGAACACTTTAGCACTTTCTAGACTTCTAGTTTTTCTATTTAAGTATGATTTCATAAAGTATTGAACAACTCAGTGATGTTCATATCATTTGGTATCTAAGCTTTGGTTTCAAGAATCACATCCAAGTCTGAATTTGTTTTTTTCTGATTTTGACGGTGGTTGTTAAAATGGTCAAAGCTTTTGATCTGAGTGTCCAAATAACTATTATTGCATATCAAATCGAATCCATTTCAAAGCCCTACAAGATTGATCTAGGGTCGTTCATTCACTCCAAAAAGTTCGGATCCAAATTCCATCATTATCAACGGTATCTCAACTCATCTTATCATATTTATCTTGTTATAACTTATCTTATCATATCATATAATATCTTATCTCATCTTATCATATATCATCTTATCCTATCTTATCTTATCTTATCTTCTTCAAAAGAAAAAAAAAAGAAAAAAGAAAGATAATATAGTTGAAGTTGATTTCCTTTTGATTCCTTATCCTTAATTTTATCCCTTAGTTGTTTCCTTTCTTATCTTCTCATAGTGTTTGATTTGTTTAGGTCTTTTGATCGTTGCTTAAAAATTCTAGATTCGTTTGTTAGTTTGATCAAGAACTGAAAGAAAAAACTAAGTGTGGTAAAAGACAAGAGATTGTGTGAGATCATAAGAGGGATAAAGCCAATGGTCGAGTTGGAAAGAGGAAAAGAAGCCAAATTTCAAGCCAATGGTCGAGGTCTCAAAGGACAACAAAGTTAGAAGCACATCAAACCAAGGTAAAACTGATTCCCAACCATCAAGAGCTCATGAAATTAAAAAATTTAAGTGTTTGGGAGTAGGTCATATTGATTCTCAATGTCCAAACAAGATAGTGATGATCATGAGAGAAGATGGAGATGTGGAAACTAAGAGTGAGTCTGAAGAGGAGTTCATGCCACCACTAGAGGATGCAAGTGACATTGAAGAACCGGTTGATGAGAAAATTTTGGTGACAAGAAGAGCTCTTAGTGCCATAGCCAAAGAAGGTGAGAATGTACAACGATAAAATATTTTTCATACTATATGCCTTGTTAATGTTAAAGTGTGTAGTATGATTATTGATAGGAGAAGTTGCACTAATGTGGCTAGCACTTACATAGTGAAAAAACTAAACTTGTGTATACTAAAACATCATAATCCATACAAGCTCAAATAGTTGAATGATTGTAGGGAAATTAAGGTGCATAAGCAAATGTTTGTTTTTTTCTCTATTGGCAGTATACCGATGAAGTTTTGTGTGATGTGGTGTCAATGCAAGCAAGTCATCTTCTTTTGAGCCTGTCGTGGAAATTTGATAGAAAAGCCATTCATGATGGTTACACAAATAGATACTCCTTTGTAATTGATAAGAAACCCAGTACTTTTGTACCCCTCAACCCAAAACAAGTGCATGAAGATCAATGGAAGTTAAAAAGAGATAATGCAAAAGAAAAGAGAGAAAAATAGAGAGTTGTCCGAGAGGAGTGAAAAAACCCAAGAGAGAAAAACAAAGAGATTTTATGCAAGAGAGAGTGAGGTTAAGAGAGCTTTGAGTTCCAAGCGTCATTTGCTTGTACTTTTGTATAAAGAGGCTTGTTTTTCCGGTAACGAACTTAACCACTCTATGTGCATTGAGGGTGAAAGGATTCCCTCCTAGTATGCGAGTATCCCATTGAAGCTAACTAACCGTTGTAGGGTTCCTTGTAGCTTCGAGGCCCTATTAGCATCTTCTATATAGTAGATCGATGCAGTATGTTGACTGTACTCCCTTCATTAACCAAAACCCTTCTCAGTAGAAAATTTACTTCATGTATAATAATCACCAAGGCGTCATTGTATTGTCTGTCTTGATTTTCAAAATCTAGGTTATCGAAGATGACTGGTAAGCTGTAAGAAGATTGAGAATCTTTTTTCTCGCTCGCCATTTCCTTCCATCATGGGTTTTTTTAAGTACATATTTCGATCATTTTGTTGTACCCTCTTCTTCCATTCACACAATGATGGTGTTTAAAAATCCACAATGGCCGACTATTCTTAGGTTGCTATACTATTTTTTCCAATTTCTCGCTTTCATCTTTCACCACAACTACACGAGATAACCTTCTGTGATCAATCCTTCAATCTAATCCTTTAACTAATAGCATTCCTTTGCATAATTGGTGTTATATATCTATTGATGGGTTCTTTCGTTAGCGCGCTGGCCTTTTCGACCACAATTTATTTTTTATAGCCTCCAAGATTTATTTGATGGGTACCGTCGACGGTGTATATACTTTGTCCCTTGGGTGAACTCGTTCAGTGGCCTGCCCCTTTTTTATGTGATCTCCTATCGATACTCCCCACTATTATCTACTTTCTATCATTTGTCTGTTCTCTTCCTTTTTGCTCCCGAACTTTGTCCTTTTCGATTGTTGTTCACGAGACCGTTGTTCTGAAAGTTTTAGCATGCTTTTCTTTTCTTCTTCTAAAATGATATATGTATGTGCCTATGGGAAAGTCTCTCCCATTGTGAGCAGTTTGACTTTTGACGAATCATCAAAGAGAGGAACCAAACCACATAAGCCGGAAAAGATGCGACCAATCACGCAACCATATAAGGAAGATAGAATTGTTATGGAAGCTCTCCCCCTTTTGCTGAACATGGTATTTGAGGACATTTTCATAACGGGACGCACTCGACGAGCAGACGAGGGACGAATTCCACGATAACAAGAAATATCAGGTACAACCCATGCCTGAATAGTAGCCTTGCTATATGATCTTCATAATTCTCTACTTTTGCCATCTTGTCTTTCAAACGGTGGGAATAGTCCCGCAAAGATTCTCCTTTCTTAAAGGAAAATGCGAGTAGGGATATGCATGATTCGATTTGGTTCGTTATTAGTCAAAATTCATAATCAAACTGTTTTTCTGGGCTCTCTAATATCTTAAACCAAACCAAACCAATATACAGTAAAAGAGCCACAACGAACTGAACCCGTGTATTCAGTTTGGTTTGGTTGGTTATAATCGGTTGACCATTCCACCACTCCAATCTGAATACCTCTAGTTCCCAAAACAGTTTCTTAAAAACCCTTTAAAATTTTTTCCCAAAATCCTAAAAATCCTCCATTAGAAATAAGAAAGAAATGTCTCCATAAACAGAGAGAAATAGAAATAATCTTCATATGAAAAACACTTGTCTATAAATGATTAGAAAAATTCATAAACTCCATGGAGATATGAGAGAAGAATTTAACTACAAAAACTTTAATGAAGTATTTCCTCAAACTTTGTTCACCACTTAGTAATTTCAGCATGTGCTCATTTGAAGGAGAGATACCTTATAGGTTGTTCATCATCGAGGTGTTGCGGCCTTTTGATGGATGCAACTGATATGAGGTTAAGATAGCCCATGATAAGATGGCTTCGACCTTGAGAAGAAGGTGTTGTTGTGGCTCGCGGTAGTACTCGATGGGAGAAGAGAGCTTGTAAAGCTATGAGAGAAAGAGAGTTAGAAGACCACAATTGAGGTGAGAGATGAGAGATAAGGGATAAGCGTAGAGGAGGCCTAAGGTGTTAGACGAAAAATGTGGGAAGGTGTGAGGGGAGAAGGCTAGGTCTTTTTTCTTTCAAGTGAAATGCTAGGATTAGCTTTAGGTCTAACATATAATATAAAATAAAAAATAAAATGAGAGTTTTGATTGGTTGGTTCAGTTTGAATCGATTATATAATTCATCAAAAGTCGGACCGAACAAAAAAATCAGTTACTAATTTTTACAGAACTGAATTGAACCACTAAAATAAAAGTACTGCAACGTCTCATTTGTAGTGCCGTGATCTATTTTTATCAAGGGGAAACTGGAGAAAATCGGAGATGTTCCCGTTCACCAGCAGTGGTGCCTTGGCTTGCCTCAGCTCAAGTTTTTACTACGTCTCATTTGTAGTGTTTTGATCTGTTTTTATACAGACTGCAACGCATTGCGAAAGGTCTCATTGCAGTGGGTCTCCTTATTCTCCATTCTTGTCAGCAGCACTCAAATAATCTCTTTCATGTCCTTGATTTGTGGTGGTTGTCCAACATGGTCTGCTTCATTTTCCCCATTACATGTTGGGTTTGATCTAGTTCGAGGTATTTTTACCAACACTCTTGAGTTTGAGTCTCACTCTCAATGAAAGAATTAAACTATAGGAATTTTACAGTATGGTCATACATGAAAGAGAGAAAGAGAATAATATATATAGAAATAGTAGATTAATTGTATTCACCTTTTTCCCCAGTTACATCAGCTTCCCTCTATACACAAAACAAGAAGTATAAAGGAGTTACACATGATCTGATTCTTCAGAATTGTTTACAAGCGAAAAACAAGAGATGTGGGAAGATATGATCCTTTGAATTAATCTACTACTATTATTGGAGTAATTTGATCCGTTGATTTTATCTAATAATAGCATGATTACCTGACTCTGTCAATCATCTGATTCTTCTGATCTGATTGGTTCGAACTTCATTTTTTAGGTGACCCGCTCTAGCTCGTCAATCCCTGTAAACTAACTAAAATAAAATTTTATCCGGATTTAGTTGTTGGGAACATCATCTTATTGCTAGGATGGAAAAACAATTAACCTCACATTTTTTTTTATGAAAAAGAAGACAGAACCTCTAGTGATCGAGTTAGTATCATGGACATGAATTCTCTCAACTCTTTATGAGCTTCACTTTATCTTCTGGAGACCAACGGAAAGTTTAAATGACTTTTTGTTCAAAATTACCAGAATATATTGTGGAAAAATATGATATCCAAAAAATTACATTATATTTGGCAACATATGAGGTTATTGTGGTAGTTTGCAGGGATATTTTGTACTATTATATTTAATACTTGACTAATATACCCTCGAGTAACATATTTTAAAACTATTACTAATACTAGTTGGAAATAGATTAGAGGGTTTTTTGGCATGAGAATGTTTACTTTTCTTTTTAAGATCGCAGGGAATGTAGGGATTCAGATTCTCTGCCGTTGCTAGGCAACTGCTGTTACATCTGGTTGAATGGTCAGATCTGGGCTAACTACTGTCTCTGTCGTTGCTAGACAATAGTAGAGGCAAATGTTCAATCTAGTCCGTTCAGTCAGATCTAAACAGATCAGATCCATTGAGAAAAATGTAAAAAAAAGAAAATTTAAATTTAAAATTTAATATTTTATATAGAAGTAGTTGGATCAAATCTGATCCGTTCAGATATGATTAAACGATCAGATCTGGGCCAACTATCGTCTCTTATCAAGATTATGCAACACGCAAACCCAAAATAAGTGTCTGTAGATATGTTCAATTTAGTGAAAAGAAAGCTTCCTGAATTCCTTATTATATATCAACACTCAATGACTAATATGATTGTTTTGTGCATAATTTTCAACTTAATTTTACATATAGAGAATCACATTCCATAGGAAGTGTTACCCACCAAATTGTTCTTAATTAAGAAGTTAACTTTTCCCAAGTACTAGTAGTATGCTTATGTGAAGATTCAAGTTGAAATCTCCCTGCAAAATAGAGTTCTTGTTTCCATTTCATCTTTTGTAAAAAACATTAAAAATAAATCATTAATAAAATAAAATATTAAAAAAATCAACCAACTACATTATAAAATAAGGAGTACTAACCAACAGTTCGATCAAAAGTATAATCGTCGTTAGGCTAGAAAAACCCCTAGAAAAGTACACAAATGTAAAATCTCTCATAATTAAATAGTTCAAAACACCCGCTTATTGAAGGATTTCATTTTCTAAAAAACGCGATGAAATATGGATTTATACGAATCCGGTAGCAGAGAAGCCGAGCTCTCGGAGGACCTCGGGGCATTCGGGAAGTGGTTCTCTCTTGAGGAAGCCAAGAGGGTTTGCTTGACGAACAGGGCTTACAATGCCATTGTTGCTAGTGAGGCTGATCCTAGCACTCTGCTGGACAAAAGAGTCGGTACTAATCTCATCGCAATCAGGCCTGCTGCTTTTGACTAGAGATATTTGACAAACCTCCTCCTCATGGTTCCCTTCAACTGGAAGACGATAAGTTCCTGACTCGTCTGTCTCGGCCTCTTGGCTATACGTTACGCTCCCACCTTCCCGGTCTTTGCACTCCAATCTTACCGTTGCACCTACAACGACAATATATGTTCTTATCATTCTACTAAGTAATAGTAACATATTGTTATTTATTAATACCATATTATATATGTGTCGTTCCTCGTTTGATAAAAAAAGTACGTGTAATAATCCATAGATTCTAGTTTTATTATAATAAGAACACAACGTGTATTTTACCACACTATTTACAAATTCACATGATCAATATTATATATAAAAGTGTCGCTCCTAGTTGAGAAAATGTTTTTGGATAATACTACCCTCAACTATCTTTGAAATTTTCTACATTACTCTTACTCAAAATTAAACATACCAAATCATTTAAAGAGTTTTTCAAGTTTAAACTATCATCTTTAAAGACATTTTCTCCTCATTAGTACTATCTAAAATATAAAAAGACAAATTATTTTCATTGTCGTGTATATCATTCTATACCTCTATGTGGACAAAATTTATGAATGAGTTAAAACATCATAGGTCAAGGCACGTATATCGCACGTAATATTTGACTAGTTATAAAATAACTTATGACAGAAATTGTGTTTCGAGCAATACAATTAAAGATTGATATTTAAAAATTCTTCCATCCTAATTACTTACTGTGATTTAACCCCCTAATAGATGTAGATTTTTTTTATATACATTTTTAATTTGAACTCCTGTCGTACTTTGTGGTTTCTGTGTCAATTTGGTTAATATATTTTCCTTTTAATTTGGTTAATTTAGGACATAAACTTACAAGTCTTTAGAAATAAAGTTAAGGTAGAATATAGGTGGAATTAAAAGTTATTTTACTATTATCAAGAGCTGTTTTTGGATGATCAAAAGTTCATTCTTTGATTTTTTTAATAGTTTCCCATAAATATTAAAGGATGATTTTTTTTTAATTCTTGTATTTCAAACAACATTTTTGGATGTAAAATATGTAAATATATAACTACGCTTTAATAAAAAGTACTTTAGGACATGTACAAAACTTGGATGTACCTTTTATGTACTCGCTGGCCTTGGTGATGAATTGGGCACGGCAAGTGTCACAGTAAACCTTTCCCTCCACAAAGAAACGGTCTTCACCAAAGGCGATGCTGGCCAGGGACAAGAAGCAAAGGGTGGAGACGAAGATGATAACAGACTTTGCCATTGTTGTTGCTTCAAGGTTTTTCTTTTCTCTCTAATTTGATGATTTCTAAAGGAAATTTTAAATGAGAAAAGCAAAGAAGGCAATTGTTTTATAGGACATATGGGTAATAGTTATTTTGGGTGTTTCTTTTGGTTGGTAGTTAATTTTCTAAGGTTGTTTTTTCTTTCTTTTCTGTTTTTACCTGTGGTTGCGAACAATTGTTTTTGTCTCTGTTCCTAAAAACTCTCTCATCTCTTTTTCTCATTAAGATCCTTTCTTCTGTTCAAAACAATAAAAGGAGAGTACGTTTCAATAGCTCTGTACCATTTTGTGTTTATTCATTGCCAGATATGTTCTGATTTAAAAAAAAACAGTTTTTATTATTTTCTTTATTTTTGGAAAAGTTTTTATTATTTTCAATCTCAAAAACTATGTTTTTTAAGATAGCTAAAAGAATGTTGATCTAACATGGTCCATTGAAATGAAGATCAATATGTAAGATCAAATCTTTAGGATCCCAATCCCATTTTTCACTTCTTTGTAATTTGTTAATATATTTCTATTAGTTAACCCAAAGCTGTATAACATATGAAATTACACCGCAAAAAGGACTTCCAAATATAAAAATCCATGTTTTCTTAATGAGTCCATTTGTACAACATTTGTGCACAAATTTCTTTTGTTTTAAGTACATGTTCTATTTAATTTAATGTGATAACTAAAAATTCTTAATAAGAATGTAAAGGAAATTAAATGTAAATCCAATAGAGATTGTTTCATTACACTTTTCTTATTTAGTATAGTATATGGAAAGCCAGTAGAGATTGTTTCACTACTCTTGATACTTCTTATAGTGCATTATTTACAGTTGGGCTCTTGTTTAGTTAGACTGCAAAAGCACATATAAGTAAGCCTAGGATGACAAAAATACTCGTGGGCATTATTTGATTTAATGAGTGAGTTTAAAATATCATAATTGGGTATGTGTATTTATTCTGTGAGTATTTTTTCACCCATAAAAAATGGGTAGAGTATTAGTAATATCCAATACCCATTGAGTACCCATTTAACATTATCTAACAATTAAGTCAATTACTAAATTTTTTTTAAAACTGTTAGGAACTTAGTCTTAACCAACTTGTCAACTCGTCCAACTTTTCAAATAAGAGGTGAAAGAAAAGAAAATCACTTTACAAATATATAAATCAACAATATATACGTAACTGCAGTCAATTTAGTTCACCGCCTCAAATGTTTGTAACAAAAGTAATATTTTATAGTTTTATAGTGCACACATGATTATAATAAGACAGTGCACTTGACTTGAAACCAGATATTAATGTCATAGTTAAAAATTTATCTTTCATTTTTAAGTTTCCAATTTATGCTTGGCATATAGGTCATAAGCTGTCAATTCATAATAGTAATAATTACTAAAGTACTGCATAATATGATATTATATTTAAACTCACACTCAAATATCGAATATGATTCGTAAGCTGATCACATGACAATTTAAAATTATGATAGGAAATTATAATATTGCAGAGTATAACAATATATTCAAATTCACACTTAAAAAATAGAATAAGAAGAGTATTGATATTCTAACATATTCACTTAATACTATTAGAATAATATTATTATCCAAAAACACAAAAAGCAAATAATAAAAAATAAAATGAAAGAAAAACAGATATTTGGGTATCAACTCAAATATATACCATTAACCCATTAGGGTATCCATGTCTTAATGGATATTACTCACCCATTTAATTTAACATGAATATGGATGTGACATAAATAGTAAAAATTTAATATGTGTATTTAATAGATATACCATATCCTACTCAACCCACTCATTACCATCTCTAATATTGACAGTTACAATTAGTTAGGCTCATTTGCAGATCATTCGGAACTACAGAAAATTTGCAGTATTTGCAATTCTTTTTTTTTTTTTTTTGTGTGTGTGGGAAAACCATGTAAGGAATAATTAACAAGGACGAGAGTCCAAGAAGATAACACCCACCAAAGAAAATAAGGAAGTAACGAAAATTTGAGGCATTTGCAGTTTAATAGAATTAATAGAACTAGACTTTGTCTAGCATTTCATATTAAGCCATTTTTCTAAAATTTTAATAAAATAAATATGTGTCTGAAGATGAGAATTACAAGCATAGAGAAAACATGGCAATTTAGGCCAATTATAAATTTATTATCAGGGATCAAGTAATAAAATGCATTCGATCCAAAAGTACCTGACTTGCTTATCATTATATTAACCTGTCAAAAATATTAAAAATCATAAAATAATATAAAAAAAACATTTGTATAGCAACCTATTGCCTAAACTAGTCTCCTTTTATGATGAAGTTGATGAAGAAATAAAATATCGATCTTTTAGACATAAAGCCCATATAAAGCTTTACAATCAATAGAGATAGTGGCTATAATTTCATTTGCAGGCTGCAAATCTATGTGATTTAATGCCTTACTGCAGCTTACTACACTTGATGACTATTAGCTAGCTATAGGCTGGCAGCGAGGTATGACGATGACGATTCTTGCTGCTTAACGCTGTCAGCAACATGAGCAACCACACCAGTACCAGCATTGTGCAGCCATTCATTTTTCACCTAGAAGAATAATTCTCTAATTAAGACAAATATGAAGTAGAGGAAACATATAACAATCAGAAGGTTGAGTGGAATAATAGGCACATGAATGTTGTTATGTGCGAAGAAGGGCCAGAACGCAGAATGAAAGCTGACATCGACTTTTTTCCATCCTAACTGCTGCAAACCGCTTATCATTTCCTCTGTGAACATATCAAAAATCTTATCATCCATTCATTCTAATGATACAATAACATTTTTTTGATTCAATTACCTTCCACGATTTCATGATATTCTAGTGTATTTTGTGCGCTAGGTGTATTTTGCGCTGCCTTCTTTGCTTCAGCAGCTTCCGGAGGATAATGTGGTCCATCAGAGAAAACAGGGGGGCAATATTCTACATCTACAACATGCTTGTAGCCATCCAAAGATCGGCGAGGGGGCTTACAATGGAGTGGAAAATGTCAGACAACCATACAGACCAGTTTCTACATTTTCCAAACTATAAGCTACAATTGCAGGAAAGGAGATGATCACATCCCACTATTGTTCATATTCTTGCCTGACAGAGCTACAAAAAGACTAATCTATACCAAATGCTAACAATCCACTAGATGAATCTTCCATATTTCGAGGAAAAATAACATATCAGCATAACAACTTTGCAATTATTGAGATACTAATCACTTATTTTATCCGATGACCGCATCACTATAACTTCATTGTTATAACCGTATAAAATTAAGACTGTCAATTTAAAGATTTGTTCCCTGACAAAATTTTGCATTGTCAGTATTGTGCTTTAAAAGCAAGCAACGAACCAAGGGACTTAGTGTTAAGCAGATATTCAATACAACTCTTGGACAGCCATTCGTTTGGTCACATACTGTCTCTTCACCCTCACGTTAATTATTTACCACTAGAATTATGGTTGAGTGGGAATCTAATATTAAGTATGCCTGAAAATTTTGGGTTGGGGGGCTCACCATACAAAGCTCCATTTCCCTCCTTATGGAGGATGTTCGCCAACCAACCATATCTATCGACGCTAAAGAAAATGATGTAATTGAGAGAAACTGATTATCAGATAAAATATAAAGGCAAAGCTGTGTTATCAAGACAATTTGAAAAACAAATTAAGAAAAGTAAGATAGAAATGTAGCGGGATACGATCATAAGATACATTGGCATAAAGAATGCGAGACTTGAAAGAGCCAAGGGCAGATCTGCAAAATGAAACACATGAATACCATAAACTTGCTTTGAAAGAAAGATATTGCATCCACTTGAAGGTTTTCTTCACTCACATAAATTTTCCATCTTCACAATCAGATGCCATTCTTAATAGAAGAGGAGGCTTTTCAGGTTTGCCGTCAGTGAGGAAGAGCTGGCTACCAGTTCGGCCAACAAAAATAGGAGCTAATGGCGGAGCCAACTTTTCTAAGATGGGAACACCCAAGAGAAAAGGAAGCTGAAAACAAGTAAAACGAATACAAACAACTCAGCAGCTGGCAAGTGAGATACTACTAGTATTGTCATTACCATCAACTGCTAACTCTTTTAGAAAATATGTTATGTTCTCCACGGGAATCAAGGAGCATGAATATTGTTGTGTCTGTCAAGACAATTGAGATAGACTTAAATAATAAAAGTATGAGAGAACAGTATCTGTAAAAGTCATATCTGACGCTTTCCAACCACAAGCAAAGCAAAATAACTGCTCGATAGAATGAATGACAGAAGGAATGGACTCGAGACATAATTCATTAACGGTTCTTAGAATATTAGCTACAAATGTTAAAGGCAGAAAAACAATTCATAGGAGTCCAACAATTAAATTCAGAATACATGTGGAGGTAAATAAGATGAATTATCATGTTCTCACTTTTCTTTTCTTATTTTACAACACTGGGAAGAGGGAGTCCTTAGACTGGAGCTTCTGAACAGAAGTATCTTTCTTCCAGAAACATCGCCCCGATATGGGTGGATTTCTGATTCAGGCCCTATGCACAACTTTGCAAGCTATATTAGTATGGCTATGAAGTATTTGAAGGTTAGTCCCTAGAGGATGGTGAACCCATTTCACTTTCTAGATAAAATGACATCTCACGGTAAAATTTTCTTCAAAAGTTTTTATCAAACCATGCAGTTTTAATAGAAGTGATCTTGAACAAGTGAAGTGCGTTGATGATATTGGTAACTAAGACTTTATGATCGGTAACAAGTAATTGATACATTCATTTACAAAACCGAGAATGATAAATCTGATCACCAAAAGAAAAGCAGGTCATCTGAAAAAAACTGAAACATAATTTCTAGATGATTAAACGCCTGAAATTTTAATTTCAAATTTTTCAGAAAGCTCATCCCTAAGAATAAGTAACTCATCGGAATTATCACAAAGTCAATTTCAGGGATATTATGAGAAAAGCTATACCCTCCATGACGAACCTGCTTTTTGCCTCTCACCCCTAGATGAGGAGTTGCCAAGGTAATAAAGTTGACTGGCTCCAGTCCAGCAATCAGACCTTTCCCTGAAGGGATTGCAGGTTTTGAAGTTTCTGACCCTGAATCACCAGAATTGTCTGATTTGGTGCTGTTTGGTTTGTAAAGGACAGCAACTGCATATCTCGCAAACAACCCACCAAGAGAATGAGCTAAAAACGATATCCTTTTTAGGCTCTGTGTCTTTTGTACAACTTCCATGACCTGTTAGATAATTAAAATCACTCTTAAAAGTAGCACACCTATTTGTCTAACGAAATATAGGATATATCTAGTCTAGAAGCGAGAAAACACTACTAAAACGTTATACAGAGGTTTGAGAACTAACTTCATCTGCTAATCGCTTTCCTGCTCCATCAATTCCAGTGAAAGTTTTAGTGAAGGTGTTTGATGAACTTGCTGCAGGCATGGAAAATGAACGTAAGAACTCAAACAAAAAGCTTAGCTCAATCTCATGCACCACAATAACCGAAATCAACTATGTTGTCAAAATACACGATGTCTGAAAAAATCAGTCCTACATCACCATACCGTAAATTAAGAAGTTATTTCCTAGTTGTTTTTTTAACTCTGCCTCTACATATATCCAGTCGCTAGTGCTGCAAAATGTAAAATCAAATTCAGCCAATAGAAACTTAACCACAGAAAAAAGTTGCACACATCATCAATGACTGGGGGAGGAAAACTTGGACAACTATACCTGCTTTTCTTAAGAAATTTTATAAGTGGACGACTAAACCCATAGAATATATGGATGGCTACTTGCTTAATTTTGTAACCATCCTAAATTTCTGCAGCAATACTACCCTAAAAAACACACGACATATATGCCAAACAGAGGTTGCAGATCTGTTTTGGAAAACATCTTAGATTGATAACATTCAAACCAAGGATGGAAACTGGCTTCCAGTTTGACGACAAGGGGAAAAAACTAAAGCCAGCAGTAACTATATTAGGAGAAACGCGATTTAACATATCAAAATCTGCAGCTTCAGATGTTTCATTAATCATGCTGGAAAATATTTTTGGTTGATTAAATCGAAGCCAATAAATTAGCCACTCCAAGTATGTCTGCAAAATAATTAATGTAGAGGAAGATTTGAGAAACACAAAAAAGAACATCTTAGTACTCACTTTGACATCATTTATGTAGTGACGTAATTTTTAGACATGATGTGCAGTCTACAAATACACAGTTCACTGACAATTTTGGTCGTACATTCTTCACCTCTCAAATACTTTCTTTGGTCTGCCTTGCACCGAAAGGAAAAAAACATGCTAACCAAAAGAAAGGGCTTTTAAGGTCATGACATGACAGAAGCCAATCACAGAGGGTATTTCTACTGAAAAGGAACTAGGTCCTGAAGCAGAACTTGTAATGCTAACAGTAGGTTACAGAAAATACATGCTTTCAGAAGAACTATTATAACTCCAAATGCAAGCACAGATAAACACTCATATGGAATATGGATTATAACATATTGAGGTTAGTCTTTGACTAGACAATACCTAGCCATGATACCGTGAACAAGAACAAGAAGATGATCTGGTTCATTTTTCACCTTTGTAGTACTCGCTAATGATGCAACCATTCCGTCAGAAGCAGTACTCATAGCCTGAGCCCTAAGACCTTGATTTCTCCAACTATTATTCAATCCTGCACAAATCTTGATCTACGCCCATTATACCAAGGAATAAAAATATATCATCCATCTTCTTCGAGCCAAACCAAAATAAAAGGCAATCGACCATTTTGAGTGAACAGAACACATCAAAACGAATGTTTAAGAAAAATTAGATAACAGCATACAAAATCATCTTAAGTTACACTGAAGTGAAATTTTTGGTTGTTAAAATCAGATATTTAATTAGTGCATGTCAAAGCGCCTTCCAAGCATAAACCTCTACTTAATTACTAATGTTCTATCGACATCATACATTTTCATCTGCAAATACTGAATACTCAATCACAAAGAATAAAAAACTAGGACAGCTCGTTCATGTATTTCATTAAGGGTTCGAATAATTCTGGAATTAAATGAATATCATGCTACGAGAAACCACACTTCTCCGAAAAAAAAATCGTTTTCCTCGTAATTATGGAATCCAATAACTCATACAACACATTAATTTTTCGTTTCTATTTGCATCAGAACGAATCAAATTCCATTTTTAATGCAAAGACTACCTGCAAAAAAGATTAGCAGCAACTGAAAAGAAATTACCAGAGGAAGAACTACACGGGGAAGACGAGGAACTCGGAGACGAAGAAGAAGAATAAGTCGAACCCCCTAGAATTCCATTCGAAGAACCACTTCTTTGATTGAGAAATCTCATAGAATATCCACACCGCGCGTGAATTAAAGGCGCCAATGCCATATAGTAATATAAAATATATCTAAATACCACATAAATTATATTCGAAATAGAGAAAAACAGGAAAACCAGCTAGAGAGAGAAAGTTAGAGGGAGAAACGATTTCTTCTCGTTTGAATCAAGATTTAGTCAGCAAAGACGACATAATGTATGATATCTTGTTGAAAGCCATGCGCAAGCCCATGCCGTGCACAGAAGCGACAGGGAGAGGGAGCGAAGATGTAATTACTGCCAAAATTTGTCCCAATTTTCAGGTAGATTATTATATTAGGAAAAATTCGAATGCAGCATTTGTACTGTGAAGAAGATTCAAGTAGAGGACAAAAAGAAATAATAGAGGACACCTGTATGATTAACGGCAGCCATACATATGGCTATGAGAATGAAAATCTGAGCTGACTCTTTGAATTTGGTGTATTCGCCAACCATGACTGTGCATATCCAACAGGGGGTAGAATTTTGAAAATCTAAACCCATCCATTTATGATTAAATCATGTAAGCAATTTAAAAATATACGTAAAATTTTAAATTATTAAAATACATATATATTAAGTTTAANTAAATAACAGAATTTAGGTAAATAACATGTTTCTTAATCTATCAATAATTTTAAAAATAACATTTTTAATAGTTTTAAGTAAATAACATGTTTCCTAATGTGTCAATAATTTTAGAATAAAATGACTCTTATTTATATATTGTGAATTTGATGATTTTTTGGGTATATTAGAGGTATATAGATAGTATATCGATTTGAAATATGTCAGAATTAAGGATGTCATGAATGCTCACAATTTGAAATTTAAAATACTAATATATATATATATATATATACTTTGGCTCGCCGACACGCACCCTTACGGTGAAGAGGCAAAACACTATAGGTTCAGCGAGATCAGATAACAACTAACTTACACTGAGCACGTCTGTCAACGTTTTACAGGGGTCAACGGTTTTAACGCAATTTCTGCTCAACAGACCTGTCCAGACGCGACTTGGGTGACGTCCCACTCAGTGTTCATTAATTGTTTCCTGACCTTACTGTAGTACAGTGAGTACTTCCTCAACCATAATAGATACATATTGAGTGCCTTAGGCTAGCAACATGATCATGATTAGTGGAGTCTATAGTCATGCACAGATGATATGGGGAAGAAGGAACTTACGGTTAGAGAGCACTGGGGCTCTTGATGACAACAACGTGATATGTGCAGGTGTGAGCAGATTAGAGAATATGAGAGTAGAGAGAGAGGGTAAGGTTATCTTAAGAGCTCAACACATGAGCAGTCTATTGCATAAAAATGTTCTTTGTTAGCAAAGATTCAATATCAGCTTTGCAGAGTTCTAAATATTCCTTCTTCATTTGACTAGGTCTGGATTTGGTAGGAATATTCTTCTCATTGAAGTCAGGCTGATATGGTAAAGAGATGATGTGTTTCTTTCTATCCCAGAAAGCATTAGGGATATCACTACAGGTTTCAGATTGGAATTCATGAAGAATAGTTTGAATTCTCTTTTGTATTGCTGGTTGTTGAATTCGTTGGTCAACAGTTAAGAAATGTATTTCTTTTTGTAATAAATTGATCTGATTGGTCTTATTATCAATCAGATGTCTGATGATATCAACTTCCTTTGTATACGGTTTGGAAATGAATTCAAAGGAAATGTCAACAGTATCTACAACTGTATGGATACCTGAGATATCGATTCTGGTAATAGGCATAATTGAATTTAGAAAAGGATTGCCTAATATAATGCTTTGTGTCATATTCTTTATGAGCACAAATGAGACAGGTATGCAAACTCCTTGTTTGCAGATAAACGCTTCTGGTATTTTGTATTGAATTCTCATAGAATTCCCACTGGCGCTTGTGAGAGATTGAGTGGTTGTATGAAAATATTTTAAAGGAATTAATCCTTCATGGATACAGTTCATATCTGCACCACTATCTATTAAGACAACGGCGTCAGTTATGAGGAAATCAGGTTTGATCACTAAGGTAATCTTAGTATACCATTTCTGAAAAGTTACCTGGTTAAGAAGGAAGAGATACAGGTTATTTTCTTTTGTCTGATCTGGCGAGATCTGACAAGTCTGATCTGGGGAAGTCAAAGTTTGACTTTGACGTTGACTAGGAGATGGATGATCTGGTGAGGTCAAAGGTTGACTTTGACTTTGACCTGGCTGATCTGTTGAAGGCAGATCAGGTGGAGGCAGATCTGAGAACATAACAGGGGCTTTCTCTTTGGTTGTAGACTGTTTGAAGAGGTTTAGCTCATGAGAAAAGATTTGATTTGCAGTTTTTAACTGCTGGATATCAGATTTAATAATATTAATCTCCATTTTTAGATCAGAAATGGTTACGGGTTTATGAGGAATATACTCCTGCTGAATACGGTTTAATAATTCTTTCATACTGTAATTTTCTACGGGTTTGATCTCAGGAGTAGAATATTCTTTGTAACAAGTTTCAAGAAACTTGAGTTTCATCTCTGGATCAGTAATTTGATCAGCTGTGACAAGAAGAGATCGTTGAGTGTCTGTTAAAACATTTAGACCTGGTCCTTTCAGATCTAAACCGTTCATCTCAACTATTGCCTTCCAATAGTTAGATTCTGTTATGGCATTGCAGTTCTTAGAGCTGCAGCAAGGTTGATCAGGTTGATCAGAAGTGGTAGAAGAATCAGATTCAGATGCAGAAATGTATGCAACGTCATCATCTGAATTGGTGGTAAAACTATCTTCAGAGAGGCAGTTCAGAATCTTCTGTTGGGTTTCCTCATCGAGAGCTAACTCATGAAGTTTTCTTTTGAATTTAGATCGGCATTTGTTGGCAAAGTGTCCATTTAATCCACACTTATAACAGACAGCTTTGAGTTTACTGTTATGAGACTTCTGATGTGGTGGAGGTCTATATTTGGGTTCTTTATGTCTGAATTTCTTTTTGGAGAAGTATTTTTTATGCGGTTTAGGATGCTTTGAAGAAATCCTAGGAGGTTTGGATGAAGAAGTGGTTGGATAATGAATTTTCGTATCATAGGCAAATTGATCGCAAAATTCACCTAATTCTTTTCTGTTGTCTAGATTTTGATTCTTCATCATCTCTTGAAGTTTCATATCATTGCATAAGCCTAGTCCTTCTTCTATTACTAGGGCAATGAGATGTCCATAAGTGTATTGATCATAAGGAATGTCCATTTGATCATGCTTATCTCGGAGTTTTCTTTTTACTCTTTCAGCAAAAAGACTTGGGAGGCCATCAATGAACTTTGCCTTCCAATGTTCATTGTTTGCGTCACTTCTCTGCATGACTTTCATAAGAAAGACATCTTTGTACCATCTGAAGTGAGTCAGAGAAGGGCATCTCAGGTTTTGGAGGATTTCTCTGTGTCTATCAGTATTGACTATTCCTGGGCCAAGGAAATGATGGATAATGGATTGGGCCAGGGTATAACAAGTGTCTTCATTTCTGGTATGAATACTAGTAATCGGGTCAATATGAATTTTGAAAGAGTCCAAGATTTCTTGGCGTTGACTTTCAGTGAGACAATTGTCCCACCAGCCTTTCAGTATTCCTGTGAAACCATTGACTAGGAATCTGCAGATCTGGTGATCCGTATTATCATTCTGTTTACAAACAGAAGAATACATGATCATCTGATGAATGGTCTCGAAGACCTGATATTCTGTTTTCCCATCTATGTTCCATTCATAGATGGTTTTCCCATGGTAAGATTTCTGAGAATGAAGAAAGTCTTCTTCATATAGAATATCTTGGGGAGTAGGTCTAGGGTAATAATACCTACTTGGTCCAGTTAAAGTCGTACGAGTCGTAGGTCTTTTGGAATAGTTAGAAGATAGTTTATTGAGGGAATCATCAAAATTCTTCTGAATGTCAAGAATTTGAGAGAGTGAATACTCTTCTGGTTCATCAGGATTTGGTGTATCCCGATTCATCATGTTCAAGTCCTGAAGATGATTCAGGCACAGTCTTATCAGGTGTTGAGATCTTTAAATTCTTGATCTTTAAATTCTTGTACCTGTAACCAAACAGAACAATTATACTAACCTCTTCCTTTAAACTGTAGGAACTTAGTTAACTAGGATAGAGGAACAAGTTTCTCAAATTCATTATGGATAAGATCACCCTAGACCTACTCCCCAAGATATTCTATATGAAGAAGACTTTCTTCATTCTCAGAAATCTTACCATGGGAAAACCATCTATGAATGGAACATAGATGGGAAAACATAATATCAGGTCTTCGAGACCATTCATCAGATGATCATGTATTCTTCTGTTTGTAAACAGAATGATAATACGGATCACCAGATTCCTGGTCAATGGTTTCACAGGAATACTGAAAGGCTGGTGGGACAATTGTCTCACTGAAAGTCAACGCCAAGAAATCTCGGACTCTTTCAAAATTCATATTGACCCGATTACTGGTACTCATACCAGAACTGAAGACGCTTGTTATACCCTGGCCCAATCCATTATCCATCATTTCCTTGGCCCAGGAATAGTCAATACTGATAGACACAGAGAACTCCTCCAAAACCTGAGATGCCCTTCTCTGACTCACTTTAGATGGTACAAAGATGTCTTTCTTATGAAAGTCATGCAGAGAAGTGACGCAAACAATGAACATTGGAAGGCAAAGTTCATTGATGGCCTCCCAAGTCTTTTTGCTGAAAGAGTAAGAAGAAAACTCCGAGATAAGCATGATCAAATGGACATTCCTTATGATCAATACACTTATGGACATCTCATTGCCCTAGTAATAGAAGAAGGACTAGGCTTATGCAATGATATGAAACTTCAAGAGATGATGAAGAATCAGAATCTGGACAACAGAAAAGAATTAGGTGAATTTTGCGATCAATTTGCCTATGATACGAAAATTCATTATCCAACCACTTCTTCATCCAAACCTCCTAGGATTTCTTCAAAGCATCCTAAACCGCATAAAAAATACTTCTCCAAATAGAAATTCAGACATAAAGAACCCAAATATAGACCTCCACCACATCAGAAGTCTCATAACAGTAAACTCAAAGCTGTCTGTTATAAGTGTGGATTAACTGGATACTTTGCCGACAAATGTCGATCTAAATTCAAAAGAAAACTTCATGAGTTAGCTCTCGATGAAGAAACCCAACAGGAGATTCTGAATTGCCTCTCTGAAGACAGTTCTACCACCAATTCAGATGATGACGTTGTATACATTTCTGCATCTGAATCTGATTCTTCTACCACTTCTGATCAACCTGATCAACCTTGCTGCAGCTTTAAGAACTGCAATGCCATAACATAATCTAACTATTGGAAGGCAATAGTTGAGATGAACGGTTTAGATCTGAAAGGACCAGGTCTAAATGTTTTAACAGACACTCAACGATCTCTTCTTGCCACAGCTGATCAAATTACTGATCCAGAGATGAAACTCAAGTTTCTTGAAACTTGTTACAAAGAATATTCTACTCCTGAGATCAAACCCGTAGAAAATTACAGTATGAAAGAATTATTAAACCGTATTCAGCAGGAGTATATTCCTCATAAACCCGTAACCATTTCTGATCTAAAAATGGAGATTAATATTATTAAATCTGATATCCAGCAGTTAAAAACTGCAAATCAAATCTTTTCTCATGAGCTAAACCTCTTCAAACAGTCTACAACCAAAGAGAAAGCCCCTGTTGTGTTCTCAGATCTGCCTCCACCTGATCTGCCTTCAACAGATCAGCCAGATCAAAGTCAAAGTCAACCTTTGACCTCATCAGATCATCCATCTCCTAGTCAACGTCAAAGTCAAACTTTGACTTCCCTAGATCAGACTTGTCAGATCTCGCCAGATCAGACAAAAGAAAATAACTCGTATCTCTTCCTTCTTAACCAGGTAACTTTTCAGAAATGGTATACTAAGATTACCTTAGTAATCAAACCTGATTTCCTCATAACTGACGCCGTTGTCTTAATAGATAGTGGTGCAGATATGAACTGTATCCATGAAGGATTAATTCCTTTAAAATATTTTCATACAACCACTCAATCTCTCACAAGCGCCAGTGGGAATTCTATGAGAATTCAATACAAAATACCAGAAGCGCTTATCTGCAAACAGGGAGTTTGCATACCTGTCTCATTTATGCTCATAAAGAATATGACACAAAGCATTATATTAGGCAATCCTTTTCTAAATTCAATTATGCCTATTACCAGAATCGATACCTCAGGTATCCATACAGTTGTAGATACTGTTGACATTTCCTTTGAATTTATTTCCAAACCGTATACAAAGGAAGTTGATATCATCAGACATCTGATTGATAATAAGACCAATCTAATCAATTTATTACAAAAAGAAATACATTTCTTAACTGTTGACCAACGAATTCAACAACCAACAATACAAAAGAGAATTCAAACTATTCTTCATGAATTCCAATCTGAAACCTGTAGTGATATCCCTAATGCTTTCTGGGATAGAAAGAAACACATAATCTCTTTACCATATCAGCCTGACTTCAATGAGAAGAATATTCCTACCAAATCCAGACCTAGTCAAATGAAGAAGGAATATTTAGAACTCTACAAAACTGATTGAATCTTTGCTAACAAAGAAATTCATTAGACCTAGTAAATCTCCTTGGAGTTGTACTGATTTCTATGTTAATAAGAATGCTGAGATAGAAAGAGGATCACCTAGATTAGTGATCAACTATAAACCATTAAATGATGCATTACAATGGATTAGATATCCAATTCCGAATAAAAAAGATCTGTTAGATAGAATTTATGATTCTGTGATCTTTTCGAAATTTGATCTGAAATCTGGATTCTGGCAAATCCAAATAGCTGAAGCTGACAGGTATAAAACTGCATTTACTGTACCTTTTGGCCATTTTGAATGGAATGTTTTACCATTTGGTGTTAAAAACGGTCCATCTGAATTCCTCTAATCTGATCGTATATATATGACGTATTTGATGATTTTTCGAGTATATCATAGGTATATAAATGATATACCGATTAGAAATATACTAGAATTAAGAATGTAAGTAATGTTAGTTGAAATTTAAAATAACTAATCTATGTATCGTGTGTTTGATGATTTTTAGGTATATCATAGATATATAGATGATATACTGATTTGAAAGATGATATACCAATTTTTCAGGTTCTGACGCATATAGACGGAGAACTCAACCGTGTAGCTTCAAAAATTACCCATTTATTATGAAGAAAAAAGATACATGATCTAAACTGATTTTTCTTTGAAGTTGATGAATTTTTGGTATTGATAATGTCATTAATTTGAAGAATATTTTCTTAAAAAACTTTAGCTAATATTAATGAAAATATACTCAGTAATTAATTATCTCCTAATTTAATTAAAAAAAATCAATAAAATAACATTTGAATTATAAATCATTAATTACCGGATTTTTTTAATCAATTACAAGGACCCACAAAATCAGATTATGAAATCTATATATTTAAGGTTAAAAGCATTCAATCTGTGATTTCGTCAACAGTTGGTTGATGTGTGACAGTAAAAATTGCCTATTTACCTAAAGTCTGAAAAAATTATTTTTTAAATTGACTTTCAAAATTTGTCTATTTGTTGTAATTTTTTTAAATCATCAAACACCAAACCAAAACGTGGCTGATTAGCTTTAGGCTAGAGCAACTCAGACAACCCCTAAAGAGAAGGCTTGGAATCCATGGATCACTCACACGAATACGCGGCTTGGGGACCAAGCTTGCTTCCCCTAAAGAGAAGGTTTGGAAACCATGGATCACTAAAAAATGGATTTACTGTCGATTTGGATGAAAAATCGTCACAAAAGGATAGACTTTATAGTTTCTCAAACTATAGGAGCAAAACACATAAATATTGTCAGATTGCAGGGGTATATTTTAGCATAATAATAAATACATTAGTTTGCCAATAATATTTTCAGGTTTTTACTATAAGCATTTTGCTACTTGAATAATATAGAAAATGATTATTCACCAATTTTTTAGATTATATCCCATTAAGAGATAATTTATCTATTTGAAAAATATTTCTCTCAATTAATTCATATGAGTTTTCATGTGCCAGTAACGTAAATATTACATAATTGTGCAATTTTATACGTTTCTAACTAATAAATTACTGTTGACCTGAAAATAATCTTAAAATTCTTTAAAATCCATGGATATTTACGTTTGTAAGTACATAATATTATCAAATATCTAATTTCACAACTGTTTATGAGCAAATTATTATTTAATAGAAATAGCATTATAACATATAAATTATACTAAATGAGAAAAGATATAAAAACTATATATTGTACTATATTTTAAGGAGCTTTGAAGGGTAAAAATGAGGTCAATCAAATTTTTTTCTCATTAAACCTCTTTTAATATCGTAAGATAAGATTTACAGTTCAATTGAATATCAATTATTAGTTCTTAAAAAAGTTATTATTCATTTAAGCTAACTAGTCAACAAGTATGTGCTTCTCACATGTTATAGAATTTAGAAATATAGGATATGCTTTTGAAATTGATATTAATGTAGAAATAAATGCATTAAATTTAAATTGATGAAAACCTAAAATAAAAGTATGAGAAAAGTGATAAATACACATTTGAATTATCTACTAAGTTTTTTTTTAATTTTTACCATGCATATATGTATATTGTTAGATAAACAAAAAAATTGAGAATAGAAGCATGAATCTTATAAATTCTTTTACTATATAGACAATGGACATTATTATACTTATTATAAACTAGTAACAAAAAACATAACAAATGCTATTTATTATGTATAAACCCAAAATAGATTGTTTAGATAGACAGTATATATTGTATAATTCCATATAGATGGAATTCATATTCATAATAACAATATAGTATATAAAATATTAATTTTATAAGATTTTTATAGGCTAATTAGTCTGGAGAATGTTTTCCCGTCCATCGCCTTCGCCGTTTGAATTCTGGGGAATGTTTTCCCGTCGTCGATACTTTTGAAGGTAGTCCGTACGTTCGTGTTGGCACAGACATCGCAAAATTGATTAGCGTTCGCTTTGTGCTTTGTGACAAAGAAATCCGTGAAGCATTTGGAGCGAGATGAGGAGGGTGAATGAGATGAGGTTAAGGAGGTGAAGGGAGAAGCTGAGGAAGCGAGCGAGGGAATGACACATAAGTCGTGGAATTTGAGGCCGAGGAGGGGTTGCGCGTTAGGGCTCTCTAAGTTTCGATTTGGTGTTAAGGCTCGCGCGTCTGTAGTATGATTTTGGTTTGTTTTCCCCCTTGATTTTTCATGTTCTAACTTCAGTGTTACCGAATTCTTCTGCATACCAACCTTATTTTGATTTGGTGTTAGGGATATCTCTATGATTTTTGAATGCTGCATGCATTAGCTGTTGTTGCATATCTTGCTATATAATGGTAGTTCATTTTTAACAATCGGCTTCTATTGTAAGTGTAGATGCAAGGGTATCGCGTGGGTGAGGTGCATGAGTGGTCTAATCCTAGTTCGTGACCAGAACAACGCCTGAGAACGTCGAGAAGGACACCGAGAGGTGAAGGGGGAATACTCTAGACACTCATGGGTGGTGACAAATGCTTGCTCTCTCTCTCTCTCTAGAAGTAAGAGTTTCTCACTCTAGAAATGAGAGCTTCTCTCTCTAAAGTGAGAGTTTCTCACTTTAAAAATGAGAGCTTCTCTCTCTAAATTTCCAATCCTCTCAATTGAAGGAGGAGTCCTCCTTTTATAGGTGAATAAAAGTAGGGGGGACCTTTGCAACTAATCTCTTGATTAGTTGCAAGTCCGCTAATCAAATCGCGCCACCTAAGCTGACTGATCATGCTAGGTGAGTAAGAGGCGAATTAGACATGAACCAATCAGGTGGTGTGGGTCTTTGTGTAATGACCATGATCTAGGGACAACACATCTAGCCGGTGAGGCGCGACGACGGTATTCACCTAACGCCTCATCTACAAAGGTTCTCTCAAACAAAACCTCTCCCCAAGGTGGGAGGGTAGCACATCCTCAATGTCTAGAGTGGTCGTACCGAGGAGGTATGTCCCCTGCATAGTACAACGTACCTTCGCTCCTAATCCTGCCAGTCCATAGCCTCCCGAACGTTCCCTGGTAACCATACGTCCACCCAAGTCTTTGTCACTTGACTTGGTGGTTTGTGATGTGATGTCTCATTGTGATAATGTAGTGGTGCGTATACAAGTTGCATTACGGAGAATGATCAGTGCACCTTCATGGTACACCCATGAGGGTGACATCAATGGTGCTACCATAGGGGTGACACCCCATGGTGCTGCCATGGGGACGATCCTCATGGGTACCTCAGTGGCGGCACCCCATGGGGTGCGCCTTGGTGGCGGCATTCCAAGGGGTGCAACTCAGCGGTGACACTCCATAGTACGTCCTTGGTGGAGACATTCTCCATACGCCGTAAGAGTTGCACTCTATGAGTAGTCAATGTTGAGGTCATCAACTCTCACATACAATAAGTTTTACTTTCAATATCTTTGTCGATTTTGGTACTTAACCGTTCCAAAGCTTTCCGTTGTTGATCATTACTTTATTAGCTTGAGCACTAACTTTTTGTGGCCACTGAAAGTTTGGTTGCAAATTTATACCATTTGCTAACTGATCATAACAGGAAGCTTATGATAGTGTATGGATTTTCAAGGTAATCTTCTTTTCATTTTCACCAGTTGGTTCATTGAGTTTTCGGTTTAACATTCTGATTCCGTGTGGAAGTTTTGAGTTTAATAGACTTGTGGAGTTATCTTCCAGACATAAAAACAAAGGAAGAATCAGCTAGGTACTTTTACTAATTAACGTAACGAAACAATCTAGCTTTTATGGAATTTCTACGCATTCATTTATAATTTTTAGCTGTATGTTGGGGTTCCAGTCATTACTCTGTAAGCCCACAAAATAGAAAATATGCAGCTCACTTTATAATCAACACAAAAACAAGAGGATAAGGAAACGAAGGTATGAAGGTTGAGTATTCTCTTCCAATGTAGTGCATTTTAAGAAACTTGCATTGTTGCAGGAACAAACATAGACGAGTTGTTAATTAGAACCTTAAATATAACATTGAAATCAGAAGTTCTGGAAAGAAAATGAGCGGTAACGTAAAATTGAATTTCTTTAAAGTATCTATAAGTAAAACCATTGCTGGTTAACTTTTAGATGTAAATCTTCCATCTTATGTTGGAGGATCCTTTTTTCCTAAATGATTTATAGTAATACACTCAATTTCTATAAATGAATACAGATATATAGTCTATTTACTTTGTTTTTCGACATATTTCCATTGTATCTTTGATATTGTTGATATGTATAACTAGTAAAAGAAGTGTTTAATGGGTAGAAATAAAAATGTTATTTTATGAGAATTAATAAATGTTAAAGGCTTCTTATTTGATTCTCTGTTTTTTATTTAATACCAGTAAATTTTACTAGTCGGTTAAATAATTGGAATATGTGGTGAACTTGAGCTACTTCCTTTTGAATGCAGAAAGTGGGCTTTTATTCTGGCTCATCGTTGATCAGAATTGTGCATTCTACGACAGCCATATGATGTGCTATTTTAAGGTGTCTTATTAGTATACAACATACATGGTCAAGGAGCATTGTAAATTACAAATTACAAGTTGCTCTTTCGTAATGCAGCATGCATGCCCCAGAAGCAGGAGGCACAAGTGGCAAAGGTATGTAATAATCATTTGAGAACTTAATCATTGTGTCACAAGCTAGGTGATAATAGTGTATACTAATTATATTATTTGCATCATATTACTTACAGAAAAAAGTATTTGTATCATATTAGAAAACTTTAACCAATCGAGAGTGGTACTTCTTTATTTTTACTCTCATGATTGTTTTGTAGTTTCTCCTTTTATGATTAATGTATACGAAACTAGTTGATAATAATATATATTGATTATGATTTACATTTTCATTCACAATGATAACATAATTTCTAGTGAAGAAGCCTAAGGTTAACAAGCTCGCTAAAAAATTGCTCATTCTTCAAGGACAATCATTATGTAAAATACGTCTTCATTACTAGAGTTTATTAGTGCATTTGAGTTCAGAAATTTACATTTGCAGATGTTATTATTTGTATTAGATTTTTAAAATGTGTATATGGATTCTTGAAACTCGTGGGATGAACATTGATATGTGTTTTTAATGAGATGGATGGATAGATTTTTGAAATGTGTGAATTTTAAGCCAACATGTCATGCCGTTTTATTGATACACAATCTGGATATTTTTTTTTGTTGGTTATTAAAAGACGATGGTCTTCCATTCACTGTCATAAAAACTGTATCTTTGACGTCAGTGATATTGTTATTAACGACGGTGCATCTCAGAACCGTCGTCAAAACTTGATATTTTACTGGTATTTTTTATGACGCAATATAAATGTTAACGACAGTGTGTATGTTTACCGTCGTAAAAGATATTTCATTTTTTGACGACACCATTATAGTCGATGGATGTTGACCCGTCGTCAATGATTTCTCAAGATGGAATTACCCGTCGCCAAAACCCATTTTTGTAGTAGTGAAAGTAATAACTCTAAGAAAATTGTGGAAAGTTATATATTCAGATAGTAAAAATCATGTGTGTCACAATTTTTTGATCCATTTCAATGACTAAATAAGAGAACTACAATCATTCACGATTTGCTTTTCATTCATTCTTAATTTTTAACAACTTCAAAAAATTAGTAAGAATATCTAGTAAATGAAAAACAATGAGAAGATTCATGCTTTTGCGATTAAGACTAATGAGTATATATTGAAATATTGAATGGAAAGTCTTACTTGATCACTTCTTCTCTCTTGATCTCTTTCTATTATCTAAGTAAAATATTAAATGAATGATACTTAAAAAGAGAAATGAACTTGATCACTTCTTCTCTCTTTACTTATTTCGGTTGTCTTGATAACACATTAAATGAATGATGCTTAAAAGAGAAATGAGTTGCGTGTCTTCTATACTATAGCAAATAATGTTTTATTAAAAGAAATTATGGTAATCTAAATGCAACAAAGCTAATGTTACTATTGATAGGGCTATATAGTTTAAAAAGATAAATTTATCCCTCGTTTAAAATTACATCAAAGGGTAAAGGTTTTAGTATTTGATTTTCTTTTTATCTCATTTTGTCTCCCATTTTCCCCATTTTCATCTTTATTCCATCTTTCCTCTCACAGGCATTTTTATTTTCTAATTATCTCACGTTCTTTAGAGAAAGACTTTATATATTAATTGTCTCTTAATATGATAGTTATTTTTTAAGAATATGATAAATTGATAGAATGAAATTATTTTCTATACTATTCAAAGAACAATGTTATAAAATGTAATTTAAAGATTATAAACAAGTTAATGTATTTAAAGATTATAACAAGTTTTAAAGATAGTTAATATTCATATTAAATTATACACTTATTTTAAATTAGTTTATGTGAAATACGATATTTCTACTAGTATAGTATAGTATAAAGCTGCACTGAGACCCTATCACGACACAACAACTTCATTGATCATTCTAATTCACCAAGAGCCGCCAAGGACACATGCTCCATGACTCTATGCCCCGCAGTAATCACCACACAAAAGTGGATTAGATAAAGCCCATCCTAACCTAGAAAGTCCTGAGTTCTCAACCCACGCTGCATTACAGTACAAAGTCAACGAACTGGAGATGAAAATGTCAATAGAGTCGACTAAACATTAGGGGGAGGGAGTCTGTCTTTACGGGATTGAGCAACCATCTATTCTTCCACCTGAGCGTGAACCAGAATGATCCAATCAATAGGGTCTGGATGATTACTAGAGAAATGCAGCTTGTTTCTTGATTTCCAAATGTACCACAGCCCAAAGATGAACCAAGGAAGAGCCTCATTATTATTACCGAGATCTACAACACTGGGCTCCAACTTTCGGCCAGGACGGAATTTCCTCTGATTCTTGTTGAAACCATATTAAGAAGGGACCCAAACCAAAAACCTACAATTTCCTTTGATTCTTGCTGAACCATATTAAGAGGGGACCCAAACTAAAAAGCTAGAGCAAAATGACATTGACGAAAAAGGCGAGTGGTACTCTCTTCGGCTGCTTCATACAGACAGCACAAAGAGTTAATATTCATTGCTTTCAGATTTAATTTCTTTTTCACAACAATAAATTCCATTAAGCCACGTAGTACTACAGTAATCCATGTCAATTTTCGATACTCTATCAGTGATTGACACGTGACAATGACTGCTAATTAGAATTTATTTTAACCAGATAATTATATAAATATCAGTTAATTTAAAATTAATATATCTGATTATCTCTATCAACTAACTTATCTGTTATTTCACAAATAACATATTTAGTTGATTTAAATTACTATCTACTTTCACAAATTAGATATTCTATCTCACTTATCAATAATTAAAAAAATTGATAATTATTTGTGTATACACCATTTCCAAAAATTATATTTAAATATATAAATAATTTAATTAATTGATTTTTAATTAATTAATCACGTATAATTATCTCATAATTATGTACTTGTCCTAAAATAAAAATTCTTTTTACAAGTTAGTCATTTTCTCATATCCTGAAATATTCACACCCTAGACAACGTTGTATAGAGGTGATTTGGGGACCATGGACCTATAATCTTAAGCTCTAATAAACTAGATTATTAATTCAACTCTTTAATTAAATAATCTTATTTATTAATTTCATTATTACTCTAGTATAAATATGGAATTGCACTCTTAGAGATTATAGAATATATTTACAGAGTATTCTCATGTATTCCACTGACATAATCATTTCATGTAGTTCTGTCCTCCAATTTTTGGTTAGTAAAATAGAACTTGTCAACATTACCATTTTACCCTTCTAATTACCTCTTGATCCTTAGGTACCATTAATCCACTAGTGAATGGCTAATTTATAATCTTATTATAAATTTGAGCTCAATAATCATTCAGTTCCAGAATTAACATTTAAGGAAACCAATATACGATCTGTTATGATAGTTTAGATTCATAATCTTGTAAGATCATGTCCCTATCCATCTACATTACTGAATCTCCAAAACAAAAGTCACTAGCCTAATCAACACACAAGCCTCAACGAGTGAATCAAAATATCCAATAGACATGCATAGGAGTTTATGACTACTCAAGATTTAGACTGATCTACATATGATCATCGAATTGATGTGTATTAAATTTTTATGACAAACGACACGTTAATAAATATATTAATTCTCATCGGTCCCATATATAATCTTTTATATAAAGTACATTCACTAAGATGACTATCCACATCAATGATCTGGATCTAAATCACACACATTCATAATGCTTAGTGAACCGTACTAACAACCATTCATTAAAGATTTCTAATTTTTAATATATTGTTGACAATTTTATTCATTATATATGATCTTAATTCTCTCATACTAATACAAGATCATAGTCCCATTAATGAATATGGAATTTTCAGATATTTATATAAATTATTCAACAATAATTTAAAAGAACAATTATAAGAAAAATATAATCCTCTTTAAATTTCATATCAAAATATCAATATACATGCTTTGAGGGCCTAAAACCTAACAACATGTACGTGCTACATGATATTTTGATATTGACATATCCCTTGTTATATATGGTATATTATATGATGATATGAGATTAATAATAAATCATTTATTCAAACTTAAACTCCCAATTAGCTCATTTCTAGCTACAATCCATAAAAGAAAAATAAATAAATTACAACTAATTTAAAAATTAATCTTCATGGCGTCTGTAATTTGCTCCTTCTCCTCAAGGAAATCCCACCACTTGTAACTCTTTACAAAAGTCCAGTCCTATTTTAAAATTAAAATTTAATTTTCCGTCAATTTTTACGTCGATAAATAAACTACCAAGTAAATTAATCAATTGATTTATTTTCAAAAAATATTTATAAAATAAACTTTGATTAATTAGTGTTGAAAAATTATTGAATTAAATAAAATTAATTTTTAGCGATTGGATTGAGTTTGGAATCAAATCTCAAATCTCTAAAAATTATTTGAGCCAAGCAACCCTTGCTTAGTCCAATACCCTAATAGGCTTAGTGGGTCCAATATCCTAATATGCACTAAGGTTCCAACCTTATGGTTTTCTAAACCCCTATGTCTCCAAAACTCTTAGATTTCCAAAACCCCGAAGGTTTCCAAAATCTTAAAGTTTCACAAACCTTAAGGTTTCCAAAATACTATGGTTTCCTAAACCATAATTAGGAAACCAACGGTGTGGAAATTTATGGTGGCAGATGGTGGCAAGTGGTGGTGATGGTGTGACAGCGGTGACTGTGAACGACGACGTTTGGCGGTTTTTGAGGCGGCGACGATTTACATGGAATTTATAAAAAAATACAAAATTTGCAACAAAAATAAATTACATAAAATCCTATACCTCAATTTCGGCGTGCATCAATTCTAAAATTGAAAAAAAAACGCCTAGAATCAATAGATCGGGATCCATTCATAAAACACATTCAAAACTATTTTAAATCTACCATACATAATTATATGCCAATATGTGAATGTACAATGATACATACATGTTAATCTAAATATATATAATCTTCCCAAGGTTCTGATACCAATTATTGGATCTGGTTTTAAAAATTTTACTCTACTGGTAATCTTTTATTGTTCTATAAGGGGAACAAGGAGTCAGTTCAGATCATCAAGGAGATTTTAGAGATTTTTCAAGCAATGACTGGTCTTCGGCCTAACTCCCAAAAGAGCCAGATCTTCTTGTTAGGGGTCCAAGACAAAGTCATTTTGGGTATTCAATCTCTAATGGGTTTCCCTGAGGGCCACCTGCCTATGAGATATTTAGAGATGCTTTTAATCACCATTAAATCTCTACAAAGCTGATTGTGATACACCGTTGGAGAGAATTACCAAAAGAATTAGGTCTTAGGACTCTAAATACTTGTCTTATGCAGGCAGGCTTCAACTTATTAGGTCAGTACTGTTGGCTATGTTCTAATTCTAGGCTGGTTTGTTTATTTTACCAAAGAAAGTGGTCAAGAAAGTGCAAGACATACTTAGAACTTCTTGTGGAATGGAAATGATGCTAAGCATACTAGGGCTGAGGTGGCTTGGGATGATATTTGCTATGACAAGCCCCAAGGAGGTTTGGGGCTTAGGGATTTACTCATGTCTAATGAAGTGGCAGTTGTAAAACACCTGTACTTCTTGGTCCCGCTCTCAAAATATTCTCTGTGGAAGAATTGGTGCCAAGTGTACCTGATCAGGAAGAGCTCCATTTTTATTGTTAACACCCCTTCTAATCCATCTTGGGTTTTGAGGAAACTACTCAATCTAAGGAGTAAGTTCCTGCCTTTCTACAAAGCCTGTGTGGGCAATGGAAGAGAAATAAAACTTTTGACCGAACCTTGGAACCCTTTAGGGACCTTGCTACCCAGATTTGGTCAGAGAATACTATAGGTATCTGGTTGAAATTTGGACACCGAAGTTAGTGACATTATTCATAATGGACAGTGGTCCTGACCTACTTCTAGATTTGGTGAGCTCTTAGAAATTAGGGGTATGACCATGCCTTCCCCTCAACCTGCTTTACTTGATTCTTAGACTTGGACTACAAGCCTTAATGGTTCCTCTCATCAGGTCATGTCTATAGAGCCTTGTTACAGCTTAGGGAAAAGGTAAGATGGGCAAGATTAATTTGGTTCAAATTTAATTTTCCTAGGTGTAGTTTTATCTCTTGGTTGGCCTTTCGCAACAAGTTTGCCACTAGAGATAGAATTGCACAATGGAATCAACCTCAAGTTGGGGGCTTTACATGATTATACCTTCTATGTGGGGCATGTTGAATCCAACTCTCATTTGTTCATTGATGTGACTATGCTAAATCGATGTGGAGATCTTTGTTAGCTGACATGTAAAGCTTCAAATTGGACTTAATTGATTTCATGGTTATTAGTGTGGAGCAAGGGTAAAACTTTGAGACCATATTTACTTAGAGTTGTCTTGTCATCTTTCGTGTACTACATTTGGAAAGAAAGGAACTCGAGAGTGTTTGAGGGCAAGTTAACGGATAAAACAATAATTGTTAAGCCAATCTAAGACAATGTGAGAGGTAGATTTTTTCACATAAAGGGCTTCAAGGAGGACGTCATTTGTAAGCTCTATTTATAAGAGCCCCTTCCCCTATCCCATGTTGCAGAATTTGTATTTATAGGCTTGTCCTATAAAGGTATTCCTTGGTATCGTGGAACTGGTTTAAGGTGATTTGGTTTATTTGCATATAAATTTGTACTCTTAGAACCTGATTTATAAATGTGTCTATGTTTGTTGCTGCTTTCCTCTTGACTTAACTAGGGTTTTAATTGGTTGTTTGGTGTTGACTTTATATTTTGTAAGGGAATTCCTATAAAGGCTTGTCATATAACTAGACTTCGTCGAATCTTCTTGGACTTGTCCAAGCTATTTACCTTGGGTGATTCCTTGGTTGACCTAGATCTAGGAATATTGCTCTTTCTTTCATGTATACGTTATTTTCCCAAGGGTATGCCGTTGTATCTTTGTAAGTATCTTTTTGGTTAATATATTTTCATTTACAAAAAGAAAACATCAAGGAGGATGGATTGCATAATATCCCTCATTCTTTCTCATTGTTTGACAGAGTGTCATTGAAATCACCTATTATAACCATATCATCACCAGAACACATGATCATCCCAGCCATACATGTAAATTATTCTCGCCTTAATTGTTCATCCGCAATTTAATAAATAGAAAAACTCTCCAAAATCGTTGCTTTTGAGCATAAAAAATTCATTTGTCTATTAACAAAGAAGAATTTGATCAATTGAGTTCCGTATCATCCCATAAAAAATAGTTAGATCACCAGGACTACCATCTAGATCAACCATATGATACACATAAGTCTTAATCTACAGTTTTATTCTTTGAATTTTATTCGTCTTGTTATTCATCTTTAAAAGAAAGAAGAATCTAGAGAGTGGGTACCATGTAACCCTCAAACCGAAGAAACCGTGAGAAGACTCCCCATACATTGACAATTTCACACCATGAATTTTATTCTTCATGATGGGGATAGTTAGGGCTGGCTACCTCCACCCAATCAGCAGATATTTTTTTAGTGGAAACTTTTCTGCATGCCCCATGCATCCATACTAGACACCACAATGTTTTGACCTTCGACCGTTTCAGCCTCAATGGACTTCCTATTCGAACCTCGAGAAGGCAAAACTAAAGACCTAGGTTTAAATGTAATAGCATTATCTCTAGCAAGTGATTTTATTTTGAGACTTGCCCTTAAGTGATTGCTATCCCCAGAATAATTCTCATCCTTCTGAATCTGCTCATGAACATTAGATGAAACGTCGGCAACTTAATCCCCTGGGCTCCTTACTCCTAGAGATTTTCTTAGAGATTTCCCTAATATCTTCCTCCATTTATCCTTGGAGCCCGCTATCTACAGAAAGATCAGAACTCAAATTTTCAGTAATCGAAAATCCATCCTCTCAATAAACCATTATCTCTATCTTACCATGCATGGCCTCACTATTGATAGAATGTTTCTGATACTTCTATTTTGCTGGGATGAGTCGCTTATTGGATTGGGCTCACCACCGGGAAGAATTATCATGATAGAAAACTGCTTCTTCCCTTTCACGGTCGAAAAATCTCTGGTCAGATGCTTCCTCCCGATGAGATGAGAAATCTTTACTAACCTTAGTAGTGGCATTAACCGAATCACCATATTCAACATGACCCGTCGAGCCTACTTTAGTCACTCCCCCTTTATCATTACATAGGTTGTCAATATGAACAATCTTGCCACACTTAGAACATAAACAAGAGAGTCTTTCATATTTGAAAGAAATGCTAATCTTTTATCTTCCACCATAATAAACAGAGCCCAAAGAAAGGTTTGGTAATGTCGATTTCAACTTTAACACTGGTAAACTATGTTAATTCTACACCCGATTTAGAATAGCCATCATCTAATTTAGTCATTTGACTTATTATGTCACCGATCAAAGCACCTACCTTCCTCATTATGAACTCTAGTAGGCCAAGGATTTGAACCTAGAAAATACATTATGTAAAACTCTCTTGCTTGAGAGCTAATTTAGGACATCATTATCTTATAACGAACACATTGCACTCAAAACGCCATGGCCTATTCTCAAGGACAAAGGACATAAAATCATCATCCTAATAAAATATTTGAAATAAATCTTTCCACTGCCAAAAAGTAAACCTTCTGTTCTACACTCCATGCATTAAAAAAAGTTATCTGCAACCTTGAAATATTGACTTTTGATATGACACCAAAAACCCTAGAGCATTGAGATGACAATCCCCTATGTTTCCAAAGACAGCCTTTTCTAGGGATATTGAGAGCACTTGAAAAGATTATTTTTTGACCCTAGTTAATGTGATAATTTTGATGATGACAAACATATGTTGGACTAATATTCTATTTAGAGGGTAGAATAATTATCAAGTGCAAATTAAAGTAATTACAAAAAATAATTAATCTTGTACTTCAAAAAATACTACACAGAAAACAAGGATAGAATTTGAGAGGCTATACGGACCAATACATAACAAGAAGTCAACCAATAAGAAAAATGATCAAGACCAAGAAGAGGATCAGATTAGACAAGGACATACATTGAACAGAGATGGCATTAGACTTAAATCAGTTCAACCGATGGGAGATTGATTGAATATGGTCAAACCAATGATCTCACTGGTGCACCGGTTCTATAATTAAGGAAGTTCTTCCTTATTTGTCATATCGGTTCAACTAGTGGGATCCAACCGGTTGGACCGGTTTGTATAAGGAAAGTTTCTTTAATTAAGGACCAATGCAATTGGTTCTCCAAAATAGATGGATCTCTTTGCACTGTGATTTTTAAATCTATAAATACCCCATGATACTTCATTCTTTAACACACCTCTCGACGTGTCTCCACCCCTATGAGATGAAGTTCTACATAATCTCATACTTTTGAAAGGCTTGTATTTAAAGCGTTGATTTAAAAAAATATTCTAGAGAGAAGCTTGAAAATATTATGAGTAAAAAATTGTGAGATCTACTATTTTAGAGAGTAGTGATTTTGTAAGAGATCAAAATCTCGACCGAATTACATTGTCAAGGTTTCATTAGCATCATAAGCCAATAAAGTTGGTAAAAGTTTGGTTTTCACTGTTAAGAAAATCACTAGGAAAAAATCTTCAAGGGGGATCCTTAGAGTGTTGTCGTAAGGATAGATTTTCTCGAACCACGTAAAAGTACTGTGTGTCGAATCTCTTTCTTCCATACTATTAGATTTTTATGCATTTTACTTCTACATATGAATTTTAATTTCCATATGTAATTTCTCACACGTTTATTATTCTACACTTTCATATTCCAGATCTTTATTATTTGATTTATTTATTTCTACGCATTTGGCCTTCCACTTACTATTTATTTAATTATTAGCTCGTAAAAAAATAGAGTTTCATTCTTATCCTTCAATACTACTTGAGTTAGTTTTATTTTAGTTATGCATTTATTGAATATTGCTTGATTAATTCTTTGTTATTCATTTTATATTTCAAGTAATTTTATTCTTCTATAACAAATATTTCTTTTTAAAATTTTTCCTCATAAAAGGAGTGTCATATCGCTACATATTTTATGCTTCATGATAGCAAGTAACACTAATTAACTCCTCTTGTGTATGACATTTTGTACGGAATTATGACATATTTTATAAAGATGCTAGTATAATTAATATGTTACAATAATATAATATAAAATAGTACGAACAATCAATTAAGTTTACAATACAAAAGAGAGGGAGATCATACTTAAAATAAAGAAAATTAATAAGAAAGAGATAATTTAATTTTAGTTATGTCAGTCTTTATTAATTTTTGAGAGCATAATTTCACTATAGGCTCTTACAAATTTTTTATTGCTGCAAACTCTATGTGGTTCAAACATTTTTTTTTGTCAAGGAAAGAGGTATACACAACTTGAGATTTTTGAACACTAGAACTAGAGTTGGTTGAAACAATCATATATCACTAAATAAAAGTCATGATACTATAACATTGTCTCGTTGTGCACATAAATAATATATGATGTTAATTCAAAATATTTTAATTTATATGAACACATCATAATTATAAATGATAATCTGAGTTAAAAATATAATGAAATCCACTTACACATGCATCAATATACGTTTATGTTAAGTACTTAATATATTAGTCTTGATAACTCTTGTCTTCTAGAAGAAAGAGATTATATTCACAATAATGAGACTTCTTATCACGTTGACACAAAGTATATACATTGATTTAGCTAAGCCAATAAAATGTACAATATGCATTCAACAAACCTTCTCAATACAAGAGACATAGAAGCAAAAAGAAGAGGTGGAGAAAAATTAACATCACGCCTCAAACCTGCACACAGGCGTTTATTTGATCTACAAACCTTCTCAATACGCAAGAGTGCAATCAAATCAAAGCTACTATGCATGCATCATATAGACGGATGATGAAGAAGAAGTTTAGACACAAAGAATCACATAATGGAATACGACAAGACAGTCTCCTTTCGAAGTAAGATACATATCAACAAGAATAGAGCCTGTCTTCGTGGTACCACATTCACATAATAGAGCATGAATGAGGGTTGTCATCACTAAATATGGAAACGGCCTTATCGTCAATGATAGTAGAATAAGGAGATTGTTGATAATAGCCATAATCATCTCCATTATACCCATGCTTTTTGTAGTTGTATGAAGATGAAGGGAGTTTTCGAGGAGTAGTGACTGGTAATTTAGTCACTTGAGAAGGGGTATGAAGGTAATTGTAATGGTTACTGAAACTATGATATTCTGGATTATAAGGATATGGCCAAAGCTCAGCTGTTGTTCCAGTCTTTCTAGCTGTCTTCAGCACCTTCTTCTGCTTTGCCCATCCCATTACTGTCACCTTTTGCATGTTGATGTCAATAATCACATCATCCACACCTAAAATACATGTAAGTAATATTGATTCATTGACAATCATAAATTATGAATATTTAACTTTTATTCAAGTTCTGACAGTTTAAGAAGATATCCTTTTAGTAATATAATAATAAATTGATCAAAACACTAAAAGTTTTCAAATGTTTAATCCGTGATAAGCGAGTTTCAGGTTGTGAGTCAAAATACAGAAATGACCTAAATTAATATAACAAAACACTGTGAAAATAAAACCTAGCTAGAATCATACAGTTCCATCTTTTGAGACCCATAATTACGATATATGCATATCTGCACAGTATAGTCTCTGAAATTCGGCCATTTTATAGAACATTATGACAATTCATACATCTTAGTATAGGGATGGTATCTATAATCATATTGAGATATCTGTAATCTATTATATAATATGTAATATACCTTAACACGGACAGACTTTTGATTTCCTATAATACTCTTGCTTCTAAATGCTTTTAATATTAATGTTGCCTGTACATTTTTTAAATTCATTCATTGAGTTTTAGATTTCCTTAGTATTTTCTTTTAAAGCCACTTGACGATGAGAGAAAATACAACATGATTCCGAGATTACTTACTTTTTATTCACACATGATTGGTTCTTTTATGTAAGTCATACATATTTTAGGCATTATCCACGTGAATAAATAAATCACTTATGAAATTACTATTTTATCTAGAGTAGATCCTTTTTTTTTGGAAGATTTCTCAACTACAACAAATTTATTATTCAAATTAAAATTCAGTCGATCCAGATATTGAAAAGACTAAATTTTATAGTCTCTAATGATGAGAAAAACTGATACGGTTAGGGGTGAAATGAACACAAAGTATAAGGTTGTAGTTTTTAAACTTTGGTCTCTGATAATGAAATGTCTAAACTATGTTATACTCTGTTTCAAGTAGTGAGCAAAAAGATTACGTTGGGTGGTGAAATAAACACAATATTATAAGCTTGTAGGTTTTATGCTTTAAATATTTGAGTATATTAAACATCACACCAAATAAATTGATAATGATATATGACTAGTATAAACTGTGCCATAGTATTCTGGACGATCATCTCACAGATTGCGATGCAGTGGTTAATTTTTTTTTCCATACTCACACTGCACGGTACCTTATAAGCTTGATCAGGAAACAAAAGATCCATTAGATGATGAGATGGGGTTGACACAAAACTAATCTCACACCCACATCATGAGGTTATGGTTGGAGTCATAGTAACAATTTGTAACTTTGCAAAAAAAAAAACGAGAAACCATTTGGATTTGAATGTAAGCGCACCTTTTAGTTTTTGAAGAGCTTTCTTTATTTTGGTCCCACAGGCATCACAGTGTATCTGCACCTTCATCTCTGTTATCTGTAATGCATCAAACTGTTCAGAGAGAGAGAGAGAGAGAGAGAGAGAGAGAGAGAGAGAGAGAGAGAGAGAGAGAGTAAACCGTCATGTTGATTTACTTCTTGACAGTATGGAGAGAGGCACTCAACTCTTAAGATTTTCTCTATTTCTCAAATTAGTTTGGAGATCGGATGTGGAGGTCAATATATATAGATAAAAAAGTAAAGGTCTTTTTTCTTGTACTTGATGAAAAATCCAATAACAAATAGATCTAAAATTATTTTCTTTATAAAAAAACTATATATTTTACTTAGTAGTCTCCAGTTTCTTTTTCTGAACTTACTTCTTGATAACGTTTTGTGTAGGATATTTGATTGGAAAATGCATGGGAATTGCTTAGAAGTTTCAATGGCTGCATTGGTCAATTACTACTTTGCTATAATATAATAGTAGGAAATAAATAAATAAAACCCGTTACTCCATTAGATGGAAGACTTAAAAGGAGGTCAATTTTAATTCATAGTTTCTAGCTATCACCATTCACGATCGTCATCGTAAATAATAGTTTGAAGAAGTAAACTCTCATTAGTATTAGTTCAATAAAACAATTCTATCAATCACCTATGGTCAAGTTGTATTATGGTTGGAAGGAAAGAAAATCCATTCCTATTCAGTAAATTAATTGGGATTCTGGAAGATAAATTTATTATTGAATTTGGGTACGTAGTAGCTGATAATTTTATTATTGAATAAGGGTACGTAGTAGCTGATGAAAAAAGCTGACGGTGTTCTCCAGAGAGCTTGGAGTGCAAGTGATGTAGCGAAGCCCTGTGAAAAAGATAAAATGAAAAGTATCATTGTCGAAATAATAACAAGTTGCACCATTTCCATTGGTTGATTCTCACCCCGGGTGGTTCTAAAAGACCGAGGCGGGAGAACGCAATTTTCTAAATTATATTTTTAATATCTGATTATAAAAAGCCTTTATATTGATGACATTGATATTTGGGTGTGGGTTTGTAAATAAGTGTTCACACGTTTTTAATCCACGGAGAGTGTCAATTTCTTTGCAATTCAGCAGCATAAGCCATGAAGAAGGATGCTAATTATATATGATCGTATCTGTCAATATCAAAGCGAAAACTTTACGATGCTGGGAAATTATTCCTAACATTGTGGCCCTTAGATTGTTTTTAAAGTAATATGAGTCACATAAAATTTAATAGGTAAACAGTTTTTTTAGGTTCTTCAAATAAGTAATGAGATTTATCAAATACGTATAAATTAATAATTTTTGGAGAGGTTCACCAAACACGTATTGAGGTTCAGCAAATACGTATTGGGGTTCACCAATTACGTAATGGGGTTCACAAAATACGTACAAAATAATTATTCTTGGAGGGGTTCACTATAAACGTACTGGGGTTCACCAATTACGTAGTGAGGTTCACAAAATAAGTGCAAATTAATAAATTTTGGAGGGGTTCACCAAATACGTAGTGGGGTTCACAAATTATGTAGTGGAGTACATCAAATACGTACAAATTAATAATTCTTGGAGGGGTTCAACAAATACGTACTGGGATTCATCAATACGTACTGGGGTTCAGCAATTACGTAGTGGGGTTCACCAAATATGTACAAATTAACAATTCTTGGAGTGGTTCGCCAAATACGTACTGGGATTCACTAATACTTAGTGGGGTTCACCAAATACGTGCGCTGCATCGGCCACATTCGGTTCACCAAATATGCACAAATTAATAATTCTTGGAGGGGTTCAGCAAATACGTACTGGGGTTCACCAATTACATACTAGAGTTCACCAATTACATAGTGGGGTTCACCAAATACATACAAAATAATAATTCTTGGAGGGGTTCACCAAATACATATTAGGGTTCACCAAATACATACTAGGATTCACCAATTACGTAGTGGATTTCACCAGATATGTAAAACCTAATCTCCATACCTAACAGGCGAGTCGCCTATTTTTAGCTCCTTAACACCATCCTGAATGTGCTAATTGCATCGTCAAATCCAAGCGCTAATGCCTCCAATCATCTGTTTCATTCGTAAACGCCATGTATAAATAGGTGATCGCCAGTCTCCCTCCCAATCGCCAGTTGTTTAGGCCTAATCGCCATTCTTCACAACCAACAGTAAATTTGATATTTTTGTAATTATTTACTGTACACCGAGAAAATCATTGATAAAAATAGAAAAACTCATTATTTCAATGAAAACATTCATGATATTCGCTTATTATGTGAATTTAGATTGGATTAATTAAGGATTTCTAAAACTATTGAACACTTAATTATAAACTCTATAAAAGTTGTTATTGATAATATTGTTGTGCTTTTGTGACAAGTATCGAGCGAGACGGATATTCACTAAATATAATTATAGGTCGTGATGTTATGATGGTCATTAAATCTTATTCATCAGTTTGACGAACACCTATAACCCTTAAGGTCAATAGTTCCTGGTGATATTTTCATTTTTTGGTGGTTTTTGTTATTTTTCCGGCAGTTTTGCATCAATACAAAAGGGGTTTAGGACCTTTTATAGCGGTCTTTCAACAAATTTGATATTTTAAAATTTATCAAGATATATTAGATGAATCAAAGTTATCAATATTCTAGATTTTTAATGCGAACATTACATACCTTCACCTATATTTTATATTAGATTTAATTTCAGTAATGAATTGTTAAAATAATTGGGCACTTATTCAAAAACGCGTAAGAATGTACTTTTGATTATGTTGTTGTCATTTTACAACAATTATCAAGTAAAATAATCTTTCCCCACTTAGCGAACATGTTCCTAAATCCCGGTTTATTTATAGAATCAAAATTAATAAGTATGTAATGCAATTATATATGGATTTAAGTTCTAGATCTATTTCTCTCTTTCATACAATTATGTCTTACGTTTACATTTTACGCACTATTATGTCTTACATTTATTGATTCATAATTTTCATTATTTAACGAACATGTATAACCTCCGAGGTTGGAGGTGAGCACCTTTAGATTTATGGTTAACCCCATTACATTTTAGAAGAACACCTCGAAGAAAATTAATTTTTAAATTTTGGTGAACACCTCAAGCATTTGTTGTACGTGAAATATTTTAGTGAACACCTCCAGGAATTATTAATTTTGTACGTGAAATATTTTGATGAATCCCTCAAGATTCCCTTTGTACCCTACTACGAATTTGGTAAACACCAAATACAAAGTCAATTTTGGTGAATCTCTCGAAGAATTAATAATTTTGTACGTGAAATATATTGGTGAACCCCTCAAGATTCTCTTTGTATTAAACTACGAATTTGGTGAACACCAAAAAACACAATTGCCAATCTTCAGCTTCCAAACGTCATTCTTTAGCCTTCAAACACCATCCTGAAAGTGAAAATCACCATCCTTTGTTGTCAAAAGCTAGTTTAATGGCTCCAATGCACGAATCAACACCCTAAACTCCATTTTATAATTGGCGATCGCTAATGTGTCGACTAAACGCCAGTTATTTTGCTCTAATCATCATATATGCGGCCCTAATCACCATCTTCACTAAATATCCAAAATTTATATATTTTTTAATTAATTACCGTATACCGGACTAATCATCGATAGAAATAGAAAAAAAGACTCATTATATAAATATAAACATTCACCATATTCACTTATCAAGTTAAATTAGATTGGATTAAGTAAGGATTCCTGATACAATTGAACACTTATTCATAACCTCGTGAAAAGTTATCATTAATAATGTTGTTGTGCTTTTGTGACAAGTATTGAGTGAGATGGGTTTTCACCAAATATAATTATAGGTCATGATGTTATAATGGTCGGTAAATCCTATTCATCAATTTGACGAACACGTATAACCCTTAAGGTCGGCGGTTCCTGGCGATTTTTTCATTTTTGGCGGTTTTGTTGTTTTTTCGACGGTTTTGCACCAATACAATGGTTTTTAGGACCTTTTACGGTGGTCTTTCAACAAATTTGATTTTTTAAAATTTATCAGGGTATATTAGATCAATCGCAAACAAAGTTATCAAGATTCTCGACTTTTTAATGCGAACATTACATACCTTCACCTATATTTTAAATTAGAACTGAATTTAGAAATGAATTGTTCAAAAAAATTGAACACTTATTCATAAAACACTTAAGATTTTTTTCTTGATTATGTTGTGATTTTACCATAAGTATCAAGAAAAATAATCTTTCCCCATTTAACGAACATGTTCCTAAATCCTGGTTCATGGATAGAGTCGAAATTAATAAGTATGCAGTACAAATATGGATCTAAATTCTAGATCTCTCTCTCTTTCATACAATTATGTCTTACATTTGTCATTTTACACACTATTATGTCTTACATTTATTGATTCACAATTTTCATTATTTAAGGAACATGTATAGCCTCTGAGGTTGGAGGTGAACGCCTTTAGATTTCTGGTGAACCCCACTACATTTTAGAAGAACACCTCGAAGAAAATTAATTTTTAAATTTTGGTGAACACCTCAAGCGTTTGTTGTACGTGAAATATTTTAGTGAACCCCTCCGAGAATTATTAATTTTGTACGTGAAATATTTTGGTGAACATCTCAAGATTCCCTTTGTACTCTGCTACGAATTTGGTGAACGCCAAAATAAAAATATCAATTTTGGTGAACTCCTCCAAGAATTATTAATTTTGTATGTGAAATATTTTGGTGAATCCCTCATATTCCCTTTGACCCCACTACAAATTTGGTGAACACCAAAAAACTCAACCGCAAATCTTCAGCTTCCAAACACCATTCTTTAGCCTCCAAACGCTATCCTGAAAGTGAAAATCGCCATCCTTTGTTGCCAAACACCAGTTTAATGGCTCCAATGGTCAATCAACACCCTAAACGCCATTTCATAACTAGCGATTACTAATGTGTCCCCTAAACGCCATTTATTTTGCTATAATAGTCATATTTGTGGCCCTAATCACCATTTTCACTAAATATAAAAAAATTATATATTTTTTTAATTAATTACCGTGCACCGGACTAATCATCAATAAAAATAGAAAAACCCATTATATAAATGTAAACATTCACCATATTCACTTATCAAGTAAAATTAGATTGGATTAAGTAAGGATTCCCGATACAATTGAACACTTATTCATAAACTCGTTAAAAGTTGTCGTTGATAATGTTGTTGTGCTTTTGTGAGAAGTATCGAGCAGACGGGTTTCACCATATATAATTATAGGTCGTGATGTTCTGATGGTCATTAAATTCTATTTATCAGTTTGACAAACACATATAGTCTTAAAGGTCGGATCTATCTTTAAATTGAACATATTTGCTAAAAGTTTGAAATTGAATATTGAAATTTGAATTTTAACCTTTTATTTTAGAAATTATGAGGCCATAAAATTTGGAAAATAACCTATTTATGTTTTAATTTATAAGCATATAAATATATTTTATTTTTATTTATCCATCCATGTTTTTTAAGTAATATAGAGTATTGAGACCAAACTTCTGTGTGTCTGGCGTTTAGGGCCCAAATGCGACCAGCAGGTCCCAAACGCCAGTCATGGTAGGTGATTCACTAGCCATGACTAGCGTTTGGGGCCGGTTGGACACGTTTGAGCCCCAAACGCCATAGTAAGAGGCATTTGGCCCGTGTCCTAGTGACATAAGCCAAACGTCTATGTGTATGGCGTTTAGGGTAAAAATGCGACCAGCATACCCCAAACGTGACTAGCAGGCCCCAAATGCCAATCTTGAATGGTGAATCACCATGTAGTGATGGCGTTTAGTCCCCAAACGCCATGTAGTGCTGGCCTTTCATTATAAGTTACAATGTGTCACTCATATCCAATATGTACTCTATATCTTTAAAGGTTGGCCATTCAGTTTGGCCTCTTCATTACAAACCTGCATTTCAACAATGTTCTAAGCACACACATAATAAGTGATCTAGGAAGAAAAATCATGAAGAAGCAATATGACTATAAAATTATCAGGTAGGTTCTAAAGAAAGACCGCCAAAAGTCACGCCATCCTGAAGGTCCAAATCACCTTTCTTTGTTGCCAAACGCCAGATTAATAACTCCAATCACCAATCAACATACTAAACGCCACAGTTTAACTGTCGATCACCTATGAGGCCCCTAAACATAATTTATTTGGCCCTAATCGCCATCTTCATTAAATATCTAAACTTTATAACTTTTTAATTAATTACCGTCCACTGGATAAATCATCGATAAAAATAGAAAAAACTCATTCTCTAAATGAAAACATTCACCATATTCACTTATTAAGTAAAATTAGATTAGATTAAGTAAGGATTCCTAAAGCAATTGAACATTTATTCATAATGTTGTTGTGCTTTTGTGACAAGTACCGAGCGAGATGGGTTTTCACTATATCTAGTCATAGGTCGTGATGTTATAATGGTCGGTAAATCTTATTTATCAGTTTGACGAACACGTATAACCCTCAAGATCAAATTCTATTATTATATCGATCATATCCGCTAAAATTTGGAATTGAATATTGAAATTTGAAATTTAACCTTTTACTTTATAATTATAATCCCACAAAATTTGAGAAATAACCCCATTTACGTTTTATTTATAAGCATATAAATATATTTTTTAAATCTAACCTAATTTCATTATCAAAATTAATCTTAAATTTTAAAAAAAATATTCCTCATATACAATATGGCGAATCGCCTTAAATATATGATTAATGGCCATATGATAATGGCAAATCGTCGTAAATATATGACGAGTCCCCTTTGATGAATGGCGTTTGATGTCCAAGTGACACGGGCCAAACACCATTGTGTCTGGCGTTTGGGATCTAAAATGGACCAGTTGGGACCCAAAATTGATTCCACAATGGCGATTGCCTAAGACAATGGCGATTGGTCCTTCCACAATGGTGATTGCCTAAGAAAATTGTATTTAGCCATATTTACAATTTAGCCATACCACGTAGTAATTTTCATTCACTCAGTAATCTTCTCACACTTTTCCATTTTCATGCACTTGTTTTGATACACTTAGCTATTTTCATGCACTTAGTCACATTTTCATACATTTTCATGTACTTGTTTTGACATTTTCATGAATTTGTTTTGATGCTCTTAGCTTCTTTCTTGCACTTAGTCATATTTTCATGCACTTAGCTATTTCACAAACACTTAGCAATGTTTATTCACTTAGTAATTTAACACACTTGGTCATTTTCATATCCGTAGCCATTTTTTCGCACACACATAATTAATGCATCAACACATAAAAAAATTAATTAAGATTCTCTTTAAAAAAAGATCTCATTCATTAGTATCTTTACATATGAATATTCTTTTTTTATACACATCCCTTCCAAACACTAAAACACACTTCAAAATTACTTGTGTACACAACTACTCAAATATTTTCAGAGAGCACGAACAACGTTGCTACAGATATAACTTAACTTCAGCTGCATCATTATTTTTACCCTCAAGATCAAGTTACAATACATTCTCATCTCTGATGTACTCTTTGATGCCCTTCTATCTCTTTAATCTGACCTAAATAGAAAAAAGAAATCATGCTATAATTCAACAAGAAAGAGAACATATTCATTACTCTCTGGGGATAAATAGTATGTTCTTATTTGGAAAAGACTTCAGTTACTTTTTACTTCTAGGCTGACAATGACATTCTTCCTTATAGAAACCCTCTACTGAGCTGTATACCAAAAAACTTGAAAGAAACCTTAAAAATAATCTGTTTAGTGCATGACACAAAATGTAAACTTGCTACCCTTACCCTCCAAGCCATTAATTGCAAGAAAAACTTGTTATTCATAATAGATCCCCAAAGACCACTAAATTTTAAAATAATTTGTTCAAAATAAATCTTTCCTTGCTAGTTTGCAACTCTTCTAGTAATTAAAAATAGTCATCAAACTTACCTTCATTGGTCATCACCAAGCCTCAAGGCTGAAAATAGTGCTTTCAATCTCAAAAAAATGAAAACAATTAGATTCCTGTGAAAAATAAATCATGTGCAAACCAAATCGCCGACATGGATGATGGTAGGTGACTAGGGCCATTTGCCACTTTGTATGATGATTCACCACCCAATTCTCTTCCCTTATGCACGCGTAAATAACCCAAAGCCTAGTCTTTTTTGTATAATAGATACAAAACTCAAGAAAAAACCATATTCATGCTAAAAACTCAGTTTTGGGTCTTATTCAGGTTCAACAACACATAGTAACTTAAAAAGGACACAAAAACATATCACTTAGAGAAACAAATGAAAACCCTAACATGAATTTACAAAAAAAACTCAAACATGAGAACTTAAAATCATACCTTTGATTTTGAAGTAATGATAGAAGAAAGGAAATGAGATGATGAGAAACAAAGTCCACCAGATTTGTAGCAACAATTCTTGATGTTGAAAAATTTCTTGAGAGTATAGGAGAAGAAGAAGTGGGCGTGGGTTTGGGTTGAGGGGAGGTATGAGGTTTTTGAATGTTGTTTGTCTTTTTTAGTGGGTGACCGGCTAAGAAAGTCATAGGCTTGCAATTCATCGAACGGCCTAGATCTTTCTCAAAGATCCAATGGACTATATTTTACCCAGCATCAATGCTGGGAGGAAAACTTCCAGCATTGGAGTTTGATCCTATCCTCCACCTTGGAAAAAAGGAATGTATTTAATTTACTTTCTAATAAGGAACGTTCTATGAATGCTGGGAATCAGTGGTCCTTGGATTGTTTTTTGAGTAATCCAGGACACACAAAGCGCAGCCGATCATAAGTCTAATTTTTTACATTTTGTTTTCTTTTTTCTTGGGTTCACCAAATATGTAATGAGATTCACCAAATATATACTATCAAATATATACTAACAAATATATATTGGAGTTCACTAAATATATACTGGATTTCACCAAATTCGTACAAAATTAATAATTCTTGGAGTGGTTTACCAAATATGTATAGGAGTTCACCAAATACGTACCAGGGCCCACCAAATATGAACAAAATTGATTTTCTACATATTTGGTGAACCTCAGTACATATTTGGTGAACACCAGTACATATTTGGTGAACCTCTGTACATATTTGGTGAACACCAGTACATATTTGGTGAACCCCTCCAAAAATTATTAATTTTGTACGTATTTGGTGAACCCCAATACATATTTGGTGAACTCATGTACATATTTGATGAACCCCTCTAAGAATGATTAATTTTGTACATATTTGGTGTCTATACTATATTTATATGAATGCCCGTAACATGTTTGATGATATGCTATATCCCATCCAAGGAAAAAATATAAGTTTCTTTAACAAGAAATTTGGTTGTTATGTGTTATAGTGTTAAAAAACCAAATAAATACTTGAATCATTTTGAAAATTAAGTGTTTTTTATGTGATGCTTCAAGAAATGTATGATTATTGGTAGTGATATATGTTTGGATGAAAAATTATAGTGTATGTTTATGTGCCTGTAAGGTGTTCGACGAAATGTCACAATAGGGATTATAGACTATTGTCATTGCTTTCTTTTATATTTTCCCCTATGTAATACATCTTTCTTCACACGCCTTTTTTACTGAGTCATGACTTAAATTTTGGTTTTCGAGGCTCAGTTCTATGATCTTGGTGTACGTGGTTTTGAGAACACTACACTAGTAGCTCCGTGGTATGGTAGGCTTCTTGAAAATGTGAAAAGGAATGTCGATTCTTTCGGGTTTAGGTACTTTATAAGTATATTGAAAAAGGAGCTGATGAATCACGTCCTATTGAAAATCCTGGCCGAGAAATGGTGGGATACAATCCACACCTTTCATATAGATGAAGAGGGTGAAATGACAATGACCCCATTGGACTTTACTGCGATTACTGACCTGAAAGTCGATGGTTGATAACTAGAAGGAATTGAAAAAGCTAGTCAACAAACCATCGTTGGAGCTTAGAGTAAAAAAGTTAGTTATCAATGGATTTTTGATAATTATGCTAATTACGAGTGTACTACTCCTAAGAAGGAGAAAATTTGGATGAGAGTTTTTCTTCTAGTGCTCTTAGGTAGTACAACTTTTCACGACAAAAGGATTAAAGTTTATTTGTACATCCTCCCCAACCTACAGAAAATAGATGAGATACGAGAGTATAATTGGGGTTGTTCGGCATTGTCCGTATTGTATTGCAATATGGACGCTTTATGCCGCGAAAAAAGTGTAAGGACTGGGGTTTTTTGAAGAGCATGAGATGTATGGGCTTGTGAGTACTTTCCGTGTTTGGCACTAAGTAGACCATGGGGTGGTGTAGACACATTCCTGAGAGCAGTATGTTGGACAGACATTGATTCAGGAAAAAGGGATGTTGGTCACTACCTAAAATAATTATGTGTTAAACTTCGATATGTGAGGCCCAATGATGCATGTAGTTTATTCTATCAATTCTTATATTGTCCCTCCTTTGAGTATGAATACTATTTTACTAACAAACTATTTGTTTTTGAACTTTCAGATCAATTAGAACCCTTGGGGATAGCGTACAAACTTGTCTGACTATTGCATCAATAATATACCTCCTACCACCATAAGAATCTTACTGCAAGAACTTGCTGGAAGAGCATGGTACTTGGGTGAGCGCGTCCCACGGTAGAGTTTGGAAACCGAGGTGCCGTTCATCCCATACATACCCCCAACTTCAATGTTATATGATCAACCATTCACTAGAGAGGATCTGACTGGTGGTCTTGGAGGTTTCAGAGTGACACACTTCATCGATGATGTAGATGTCGACGGCGAGGATACTTATGATTAATTCTAGAAAAATTGGTTGTTTATACAATATAAATTTGTAAACTACTTGGTATAGGAAGCAACACCAGCAACCGCAACAACCGCAATAGCAGCAGGAGCACCAGGGTCGGCTAGAGCGACCGTTGATGATATAAGAGTGGCTGACGTCCCACTACCACCGTGGCAGATTCAATTACCACTCCCAGATAGTGGTAGTAAGTTGGTTGACATTCCAAATGATATTCCAGTCCAGGGTCTTCCATCATCTTATGTCGATTACATGAGTTATGATGTTAATATTTATTATTTAGTCATTAAATATCATATTAACGTGCAATTCAGATAATACGGATGCTGACGACATGGGAGGCATACATGATGCGCATGATTGGCGATCTCAAATGCCTGTTCTTTGAGAAAATGTTAACTGCACGTGAGGCGATGATAAAGGCCAAAACATCAATGAAAAATGGATAAGGAAATTGTAAACTTACTATCTTTCCCTAATTATTTTTTTGTTTGAAATCAAAATATTCAAATTACCCTTAGCTGAAATTTTGAATATGTATACTTGTAGGTGAAGTTGCAAAGATGCCTGCAAATGTATGAAACTCAAGCAAACAGGCATGGGGGTGATGATGAAGATGATGATGAAGGTCATGATGACAGTGGTGAAGATTTTGTTAATGATGATGACATCGATGAAGATACTGAATCAGAACAAGTACATGAAGGTCGTACAAAGCATTCACATGATGCTTTGTCGAAAAAGAGAAAAGTTACACCATGACGCTTTGTCAAAGTTTATATGAACTTTTAATGGTCTGTTTGAATTTTAAACTTGATTCAAAGTTTTTTGAGTGTATTTTTTAATTTTTTAAATTCTGGCTGCATTTGGTTGGACATATTAGGGAAAAATTGACTTTAAATCCTTAGAATTTCAAAAAAATTGCAAAACATACCCATTTCTCACATTTACCATTTAATAGAAACGGAGAGAGAGACCTTCTTAAGAAAACAGAAGCTTGGCTTTTCAAAGGTCTGCACTTTCAAGCATGGCTAAGAAGCATATTGTACTCCTTCAAATTTCCACCACCCCAGAAGCTTGGCTTTTCAAAGGTGACTTTCCCAATCTTCACTGAAGCATAACGCCACTCTCCATCTCATTTCTTTAAAGGATCATATCTAGGTTGAACAGTGATCTCCCTAAAAGAATCAAATACTTTCTGCAGACCATTTTTTATAAAGTCATTGTCCGAGTTGATTTGATGAATAATGGGGCCATACTCATTGAAGAACGCCATTGATGCCCTTTTACAAAAACTTTTGAGAAACCCTTCTCCAAGTTCATGTATACTAGTAAGCCCGATATTTCCTTCCTCCTATTATTCTTCTTCATTGTTACCATCGATATCCATATCAACCCCATTGGATAAGCCTTTCCTTTCCTTTCCCTGATTTATATCATACTTTGCATCTGACGATGTCCCCATTGATTCAAAACTATAAGGAGAATAATGAAGAAAAGCATAACAAATTAAATAAGCCGCACATTCAGGAAAGATTTAAACCCTACTAATTAACATAAAATACCAAAAATTTCACCATTACTTAATCATTCAATTGTAGAGGGTTTCAAAATTTTATTTCATGGATTTAAGAAAATAAAAAAATGAAATGTGGTTTGATTAATGTTACTTTCATGGAATTGAGAAAAAGAATAACAATTTGGAGAATATTTATAGGAATTGGGTGTGTGTTAGTCACAATTAAGGGTAAAAAATTGGAGCCAGTCCAGAAAGAGTCCTTGGACATTGGAAAAAGATCAAACGTGTGAGAAATTGTAGAAGTGAGTACAAGATTTCATAGAAAAAAGGACTATCATAATACGAGAGGTGCGTTGTGGATTTTCATCAATGGCGTTTCGCCATTATGGAATGGCGTTTAGGGCCTCCTGTTCCTTTTTGGGGTCCCAAACGCCATTCATCAATGGCGTTTTGCCAGGATAATCGGTAATTAGGACCTCCCAAGTAGCGTTTAGGTCCTAATCACCTAGCTCTTGTTTAACTTTTTAGTTGGTAGCTGGTTGGTGTCTGGTTATTATGCAATTAATATGGATAATTACTCTTTGTACACCATCCTTAAAAATTAAATTTTCACTCAACTAAACACATTACCACTACTTCTCAATTATTTTAAACTTCAAATACACTTGTTCCTTCAATTTATTTGTTTGCATCATCAATTTTCAACTCCAACTAAGTGATCGGCTACATCGAAAATGTAATATTTGTTTAGTTTTCTTTAAAAAATTTAACATTATGTGTAAGTTAGATGCTTTATGAGTAATTATCATCAACTTCTTAAAAAAATTCAATATAGTTAAGCATCTTCAAAGATGAGTCATCCTGATGTATCCATAAACTTGGGTGATACAAGTACGCAACTAGGTTCATCCACATAAGCGAACTTGTAAAATGAGGATGTCATTGATAAAAAATTTGATACATTACATGAGGCCAAAGGTTTCTACTATACATACGGAGCCGATGTTGGTTTCAATGTATGGAAAGATGATAAACAAGAACAGAGAAGGGGAAACTGTGTTATAGAGATGGACTTGTTCAAAAGGAGTTTGGGAAAAAAATATATTGGCAGAGAGGACACCAAGCGAGAATTAAGAGGTTTGACAAGGGTGGATTGTCGTGCTTATTTTAGGGTGAACTTGGATAAGAAGACAGAAAAATGGGTCGTTAAAGATAAAAGAAGCTAAGCACAACCATCCCACCGTCTCATCACACGACGTACCCTTTCTTCGATCCAATAGAGTAGTGAATGAAGCGGACATGGCTCAGGCAACAAGATTGCACAATGTTGGTGTCAGGCTAAGCCAAATGTTTGATTACATGGTCAACCAAGCAGGCGATTAAGAGAATGAGCTTTTTAAGGACAAGTCTCTATAATAAGATGCAACTATTGCTCGTAGGTAGTCAAAACTAATTCAGAGGCAACTATTGTTGTTTTTACTACAAAATTAGAGATGGATCCGGATATGTATTGTGAATACAACATTGACACGGATAATCGTCAGGCGAATTTATTCTGGGCGGACTCGACCTGCCAAGTTGACTATCACTATTTTGGTGATGTATTGGCATTCGATACGAACTACATGATGAATGCATACAAGAAACTGCTCGTGATTTTCCTGGCATGAAAAATCACTAAAAGACCATGGTATTTGGTTGCGGTTATTGGTTGATGAGACTGTGGAAACCTATCAATAGGTGTTGAGGACTTTCTTGGATGCCATGAAAAACAAGATGCCTCAATCGGTCATTACAGATGGTGATAAGGAGATTCGTAAAGCAATCAAGGCGGTCCTCTCCAATTGCAATCATCGGCTTTGTGCATGGCATCTCAAAAGAAATGCCCAATCAAACGTGCATAACCCAAATTTTCTACAGGCCTTCAAGAGAGCCATGTTTGATGTCTTTAGTTAAGAGGAGTTAGAAAAGGAATGGGATTGCTTGATAGAGTCGTTCAACCTTAGGTAAAATAAGTGGGTACAATGGATGTATGCGAAGTGTGAACGGTGGGCAAAAACCTTCAAAAATGGATAATTATTTGCGTTCATGAGAACAATGTAATGATTTGAAGGTATGAACACGTATCTCTACCGATTCATTAAATGTCGATCTAAACTATTTGAATTCGTGCTACAATTCGATCTGGCGTTGGCACGTATTCGACGCGAGGAGAGGTTGGATGATTTTAAGTTGACAAATGAAACGACTTACGTGTGTTAGAGCAACACGCGGTAAATGTGTTCACACACAAACTCTAACACGTGCGTAAGGAGATCATGGGTGAGGCATCGTTTATATTTTATGCTTTGACACATGATGGGGAGGCTTGAAGTTATTCATTGGTCGAGTTTGGGGTGGCAAATACTTATATGTAGTGACACGAGACCAAAAACTTGATACGCTAAAGTGCAGTTGCGACAAGTTTGAATCAGTGGGGATACCATGTCGTCATATGTTCACTATTATGAAAGCTGAACATATGCAAGAGATCCAAAAAATGTGCATACTAGACCGATGGCAGATCAGTGTAAAGAGTAATATGCTACCAATCGGGTCAACACTTTCCCATCTAGATTCAAATGAGACGGTATTACTTCAGTATAATTCAATCTAACTAGCTGCTAAAAGACTTGCTCACTTTGCATCAAAGTCAAGTGAATGGTCGACTCGAGCCAAAGTGGAGATTGGGATGATGTGTGCAAAATATGAGACCTTGTGAATGAGAAGGTAGTTTACAAATTGTTTTAAATTGTGGAAGGAGAAAATTAGAGAGAATAAATAAAAAAGAAAAAAGAAAAATCAGAGATAACGAGAGACATAGTTGGGTTTGGAAGAGAGGGTATTGATAATGAGAGAGAGAAAGATAAGAAGGAGAAGAGAGAGAGAGAGAGAGAGAGAAAGAGAGAGAGAGAGAGAGATAGAGAGAGAGAGTTCACCATAAACTTTAACTGGTGATATCTTCTTCTATGATGATCCGATATTGACAATCTTTGATTCAACTAAAAGCTCTCGTTGTCACCTTTCTATTAATACTAATTTCATGACCATCTGAGCACTAGTGAAGCCACAACAAAGCATGTAAGCTTCAATCGATGGTATTTTGTGTCGTCCGGTGACTTTTATGGCGGACCACACCACCAACCGACTACTCTCATCACCGTCTTTCATTTCCACCCTATGTTTGGCCATAGTTCCTTCATTTGTTCATCAGAATAATTGTTACCAGAAACTTCAAAGTTAAACCAATGTCATATATGGACTCCTCTCGACATCCTCTAGACATTAATACCTCTTGTGTTCTAATCGGGCATCATAAGTAAGTTGTCCTAAATGTCCTTATAGATCTAAGAAATTTTTATGTCTTCCTTAAGTTGGTTAAATGATAAATAAAGTTATACTTAGATGTTATATAGGTGTTAGAGTAAATCTGGATACAAGGTTGAATCAATTGGCATCAATTTGACTTTCTTAAAATCAAGGTATACCATGGATTTAGGTTGTCGATGCTTGGATGGGCAAGGTGTTCCACAAGGATAGTTATGCCCAATTCATGCCTAGATGTTGAGGCCAGTCCTGCTAGGGAATCAACATTTCCTAGTTCTTGAGAGAAGGGTTCTAATCTAAGAAAGGTATCGGTCTTTATGTTCCTCCTTGGAGTAGAATTCCCATTTCACTTGTCCTACCAAAGTCACTATATATTATAAGATCTTTTACCCACATGGCCACCTCAATTCTCATACCTACTAAAAGCGTCTCATACACTAACTACTTCATTATTTCTGGCTGAAAATGCAAACTTGAATGCCTATTGAACCGGTTAGGTGTTATGAGAATAAGGCCGGCTCTGATGCCAGTCACTTTGCAAGACCCATCAACATATAGCTCCCACTATTGTTCTTTACCAATGGCAAAGGACGGAGTCAGTTATACCAAGAAATCTGGATGGCCTAGCCCTTGATGTTTGTCTTTGGTTCAAATTGTATTTCAAACTCTGACAGCTCAATAGGTCACTTAACTATCCTCCAAGACAACTTAGGTTTCATTGACACCTGCCTCAATAGATACTATGTCTTGATGGCGATGAGGTGTCCTTGGAAATATGGCCTTAGTCATCTAGCAGAGGTGACTAGTGCGTTGGCCAATTTCTCTGAGTCAGTGTATCAAGACTCAACGTCAGTGAGAGCTTTGCTTCTGTAATAACTGCCAAGTGAGTGAAACCCATGCATATGAAGAGGACTTCCCTTGGACTGGCTTACTCAACAAGGGTGATTTCCCTAGGTACTCTTTCAGTTGCTCAAATAACGTATCACATTCATATATACATTGAAAGTCATTTCCCCTTTTTAGTGCTCGAGAAAAGGACAAGCACTTGTCTGTGGCTCGAACATAAACTGATTTAGGGTGACTATTCTCCCATTCACTCACTGCACGTCCTTTATATTCCAGGGTGGTTGCATTTCCACAAGAGCACAGATCTTATCTTGCCCTTACTCCAAAAACACACTTTGGTGCGTTGAGCCTCATGTTGTATTCTCGTAAAGTTGAAAATGTTTTAGCTAGAACCGTCAAGAAAGGAAATAATGGCGCTTTTAACAACATGTCCTCCACATATACCTCCATATTTCTCCCTATCTGCTTGTTGACAAGTCGTTGATATGTGGCCCTATTGTTCTTTAGTCCAAAGGGTATGCCTTGATAACAGTACAAACATGTCTCAATGGTGAATGCAGTATTTTCTTCATCAGGGTGATACACCTTATTTGGTTGTAGCCAGTATGCATCCATGAAAAACAAAACCTCATGCTCTGATGTAGCCTCCGCCAACTGCTCCATCCTTGGAAGGGGAAAGTTTTCCTAGGGGAAGGCCTCGTTTGATCAGTGAAGCCATACACATCCACTATTTTTCATTTGACTTTTTCACCATTACCACGTTTGCTAACCATTGAGGGTAGTGTACTTCCCCAATGAAGTGAGCCTCTAAGAGCTTGCCCACTTCCTAATTCATAGCCTTGGTACTAGCCTTATTTAATTGTCTTCTCTTTTGCCTGACAGGCTTAGGCTCAGGGTTCGCTTGCAACCTGTATATTATGACCCTTGGGTCTATCGTCAACATGTCCTTATGTGTCCAGGGAAAAAACATTCATGTTAGACTAAAGGAACGCAACCTTTTCAGCTTCTGACTTGGTGGGTGAGGTTACTCTTAACTCTCGTAACTTTAGATGGATCATTTGTAATGATTATGACTTCTTTCACCTCCTTCGTCGATTTCGTTCAGGCTCTTCCTTTGTCATGATTGGTTAATGTTACTTATGATGTGGCATCCTCCTCCCTTAGGTCACCAAATCCTTGGAGCATTGAAATAAGTGCTTCTTTCTGGCCCAATGAAGTGGCATAGCACACTCTCTGGAAAGCCTCTGCCCTCCTTGGATAGTTCCAATACTATGAGAAGCATGGAACTTCATGACCATGTTGTAGGATGAGGGGACTACTTTGGCCATGTGTATAAACAGTCGTCTCATGATCTCATTATACCATTGGTTGTTGTGGGCTACTAAGAATTTCGTCAAGAGTGTGACCTATTGTGGATATTCCCCCATGGTGAATAGAAGTTTTATACTCCCATTAGGGAAATGATTTCTCTACCAAATCCAACTAAGATTGTAGCCTCGGGATGCGTTCATCAAGGTTACTCCCAACTGAATCAACGCCTCCATCCCTAATATATCAACAAAATTGCCTCCATCGATGAGTAAACGATGGACTCATACAGTTGTGATGGTAAGGGTGACTCTCAAGACATCATTATGAGGATGGTGGATACCTACAAACTCCCAATCAGTGAAGGTCGATTCTTAGATTGGTATTTTACGACTCACTAAAATGATTTGATAAATTAACTTCTAAATAATTGCCACATCACTTGGGCCTTTATAACTTGATCAATTACTTAATCGGTGTAGAATTACTCAATTTATAAACATAACAAAACACTAAAATTTTCCACTGAAAAATGAACTATTCTGTAGGTAGGTCCCGGCTTATGTCCCGATTGATCTAAAAAAAACTAGGTGGGAACCACACTTTATTCTCTTTCCGAAATTGAGTAAACAACCTAAAAGGAAAGGGAGGTGAGATCCCTTTTCTTTTCTCCCTTAGTAAATCCACCCATAAATGATCAATAAATTCTGAAATTTGTTGTTGTACCGTTTTGCTTGAATCTTAGGAGTCGTTTAGTTCAAGTTTTATGAGATTAACAGTAGAAATATGATTAGTGGGTATATGATTAGTGAGAGTATATTAGAGGGAATACATGATTATTATATTTGATAATGTCAGATTAATGAGTGCAAGAGTAATGTGTTTGGTTTGTAAAAACTTTTTAAGTATAAGATGTATAGGAGATGATATTTTTACCTTTTTATCCTTCAAATATACAATAGCAAAAAATATTTAGTTAAAACATCATTATAAAAATCATAGGAAAGCTAAATACTTACCGAAACATATATTAAAAAAGTATTTATAAAAAATAGAGAGAAAATCAGATTTAATAAAAAACACTAAAACCCCAAAATTGGGTTAATTAAATTCGGGTCAAAAAAACCTCAAGCCCATCAATTTTGGGTTTGTAGAAAAATAAAAAGAAAACATTTCACCCTTTATTCACCCACATCGGAAATTCTAAGTTGTAAACATTTTTATATAATAGTGGATTGCATCCATGAGGACAAACAAGACAATTCAATGTGACAGAAATTTTGAGGGAATGCTAAGAGAGGATGTCTTAGATGGAAAATGTCATACCTCATCCTTCGAGGATGAACCATAATCTCTTAGAATAGAATGTCTCGTTAAGGGAATTCTTTAAAAATGAATTATAAAGTGTGAATAGTAAGTTATATCGTATTAGGCGTATTTATTTTCCCTTCATTTCGTCCTATTCCCTTTACACACTAGACGTGATTTTCTTATTTTGTAGGTAAGAAATTTGAATAAAATTGTTGTGAAAGTTTGATAAAGTTTATTAGAAAAGTTATATAAATTATATGAGAGTAATAAAATTATTGATTATTTATAATTTTTTTTTATCGTTTTAATTTGTTGTCAATAATTATTTATATATTTTAATACACACAATAATTATCTTTTTTTATCGTTTTACAGGGGTCAATAATTAGGTGAATTTTGTGATCAATTTGCCTATGCTACTAAAATCCATTCGATACGAACTACATGATGAATGCATACAAGAAACTGCTCGTGATTTTGCTGGCATGAAAAATCACTACAAGACCATGGTATTTGGTTGCGGTTATTGGTTGATGAGACTGTGGAAACCTATCAATAGGTGTTGAGGACTTTCTTGGATGCCATGAAAAACAAGATGCCTCAATCGGTCATTACAGATGGTGATAAGGAGATTCGTAAAGCAATCAAGGCGGTCCTCTCCAATTGCAATCATCGGCTTTGTGCATGGCATCTCAAAAGAAATGCCCAATCAAACGTGCATAACCCAAATTTTCTACAGGCCTTCAAGAGAGCCATGTTTGATGTCTTTAGTTAAGAGGAGTTAGAAAAGGAATGGGATTGCTTGATAGAGTCGTTCAACCTTAGGTAAAATAAGTGGGTACAATGGATGTATGCGAAGTGTGAACGGTGGGCAAAAACCTTCAAAAATGGATAATTATTTGCGTTCATGAGAACAATGTAATGATTTGAAGGTATGAACACGTATCTCTACCGATTCATTAAATGTCGATCTAAACTATTTGAATTCGTGCTACAATTCGATCTGGCGTTGGCACGTATTCGACGCGAGGAGAGGTTGGATGATTTTAAGTTGACAAATGAAACGACTTGCGTGTGTTAGAGCAACACGTGGTAAATGTGTTCACACACAAACTCTAACACGTGCGTAAGGAGATCATGGGTGAGGCATCGTTTATAATTTATGCTTTGACACATGATGGGGAGGCTTGAAGTTATTCATTGGTCGAGTTTGGGGTGGCAAATACTTATATGTAGTGACACGAGACCAAAAACTTGATACGCTAAAGTGCAGTTGCGGCAAGTTTGAATCAGTGGGGATACCGTGTCGTCATATGTTCACTATTATGAGACAAAGACCAGTCAAGATGCCAGCTCGAGTAAAGCACGACCAACCACTTGTCGATGTGGCCATTGTAAGAACATTGTACACACCAAATGGGCGTGTCCAGAATTATAGAGCAATGTCTATGCCAAGTTATGGGATGGTAATATTGATGATCAAGCACCATCTAACGTGCAAGGTGCACATGCGAGAGGGGTCTCCGAACAAGGTGCATCCCACGAATAGCCAGTATTCCAATACCCATTCAATGTGAAAGATACGTACCCATTCAATCTACAAGGTGCGTACCCGTTCAACCCATATGCATACCCACCACCATTCAATGCACAAGGTGGGTATCCTATGTACAACACAAACATCCCATACTAGTATAATATTTCATATCCCCCACCGCAGTTAATGTACATTTTGGTATTAACTTACTTCCATAATTTTTTGGGAATGTTAATATACAAATATGATCACAATATACACAATAATTTCAAAAATCTGCTTATTTATAACTATACATAAAAATTCTGCAAAATCTTTTAATGATCACTTTAGAATGTGAAAAAAGGTCGGCGGCCTAGATGCCCAAGCTCTTGAGAGCCAAAAAAACATTCTCTTTAAAATGTGAAAAAAGGTCGGAGGCCTAGATGCCCAAGCCCTTGAGAGTGGTAAAACCATTCTCTCTAAAATATGAAAAATAAACAAAAAGAAAAAAGCCAAGGAGAAAAACAAGGGATGAAACAAAATGTAAGAAGGAGAATTAAATGTCTTCAAAACGGGAAAGTCTGAAGAACGAAAAAGAAATGTCTTCAGAATGGGAAAGTCTAAAGAATGGAAACGGAAACGTCTTGAGGACGGGAAAGTCTAGAGAACGGAAAAATAAATGCCTTCAGAATAAAAAAAGAAATATTTTCAGAACAGGAAAGTCTGGAGAATAAGAAAATAAATATTTTCAGAACGGGAAAGTCTAAAGAACGGAAAAAGAAACGTCTTTAGTAAAGAAACACTGAGAAAATAAGAGCCAAGTAAAGAAAGAAAGAAAAGAAGAGCAGGATAACGAAAAAGGAAATGTCTTCAAGACGGGGAAGTCTGGAGAACGAAAAAAGAAATGTCTTTAGAACGAAAAATGAAATGTCTTCAGAATGGGAACGTCTGAAGAATGAAAAAAGAAACGTATTCATAATGGGAAAGTCTAGATAACAGAAAAGAAAATGTCTTAAGAACGGGAAAATCTTCAGAACATAAAAAAAAGTTGAGAAAAGAACTTCAGAACATAAAAGAAAAGAAGCTGAGGAAATACCTTCAGCTCAGTAAAGAACATTGAGAAAAAAAGAGCTGAGTAAAGAAAGACAGAAAAGAAGAGCTAAAGAATGGAGGTGAGTAAATTACGGCCAGGAGTAAAGGAAGCGAGAAAAGGAAGGGAAAATTGAAAGCTATAAAAAGAAAATAAGAAAACGGGAGAAACTCTACCAATAAGTCTGTAGTAAGGGACAATGTGTGGATCTAAGGAATGTAAACATTATAAAAGAGGAGGAAGTAGAAGGAGGATTGAAATACAGGCCAGTGGTACGAATCAATGTAAGAAAGGACGGGGAAAGTTATAAGTTCAAGCAGGTGAATGGGAAAAATTCTACCAATAGAAGTAGGGATCAAACTCAAGCTCCTGCGATAAAATTATGAAACGGTACACTCGCTCCTTACTCATTTAAATTATTACATTATTCTTGTACAATATTCATGTCACTGATATTATCGTACGAGAGAAGGAAAATGAAGAATGAAAAAATGGGGAAACTCTATCGATGAGCCCGTAGGAAATCAAAATGAGGCCATGACTCCATGAAAGGAGCTTAAGTCCTTGGGAGTGTCCACATACATCGTTCTAAAAAAGAAATCAGAAACTTTAAAATAATTCATAATGGAAATAATTGAAGAAAGAAAAGATGAAATTTTTCTTGAAACTCAACGGATGGTCCTAAAACTCAAGGCCAAAAGAGGACTGTGGTTCTTTATTTGAACCTAAAGTATTTCTCTCAGAATGAACAAGCAAAATCTTACATGCCACATGACATGATCTAGACTGAAGACTCTATTAAAAATAAGAGAATCAAACCTACCAAAATCAGACATGTGTTGGAGGCATTCATTGCACTTCGATGAACTTCGCCGAAGCACAATGGCGGCAAATGAACAGGTAAAACATACCCACTATCACGTGGATAAAGATGATCGATCAAAGAACTGACAAAAAGCAAGCGGGAAAATAGGAATGGGGATTGGAGTCGTAAGAAACCCGTCAACGGATAAAGAACAAATCGTTAACCCTTAGAAAGCAGGAAAGAACACGAGAACGGAAAGGAGCAGGAAAGCGGGAAAGAGCACCAGAACAGGAAAAGCAGATCGGCCAATGGGAAAAGTTGACTTGTCAATGGGAAAAGACTGGCGGGGGACCCACCATTCGAGGACGAGAAAGGATTGACGGGGACCCACACCTCTAAAATAGGAAAAAGAACCTGAGACATGGAGAACTAACTTGAATAGGCAAAGCACTCGCTGAACTATGCAAGAATGGGAAAAAAGGTGATTGTTTAAACGAGAACAGACTGACGGGGAATCCACGCCTACGAGAACGGGAAAAGACTGATGGGACCAACACCTCTGGGATGGAAAGGACTGAAAGAAGAATATGAATGAATGAAACGAATCTAGAATGGCCACCAAGTGACTGTGATTGATTGGCCCGAACAACGAGGAACCACCAAATGGCTATGACTGATTGAGTGACTGTTAGACTAAGGACAAAGCAGCTGAAAGGAATGAGCAAAGTAAATGAGCCCACTATTGAAAGCAATCCCATCATCCGAAAGCATAAGGGATTGTGATCATCCCCTTTTTATTATTATTATTGTTATCATCATGCCTATTAGTACAACCACATGAAAAAGAAAAAAAGGAGAAGATCTACGCAAACCTTAACCAAAAACACTGTCATTTCTCTCTTCTCTTATCAACAACTATGTAAAATCATTTACAAAAGTGAATATCAACAATCTTCCTGGGTTTATCTTCCCTTTAAGGGTTTTCCACGTAAATTATGGTGTTTTTATTCTCTCATTCTCTCTTTAAATTATGATCTTTATTATTTATTAGTAGAAGATTTTTCATACCGAAAAAATCCTTTACACATCTCTTTATCATCTTAATACTCTCTTGTCCACACACAATCAAATGAGAGAGAGAGAGAGAGAGAGAGTCTGAGAGAGAAAGTGAGAGAGTCTGAATAAGAGGGATAGATAGAGAGATTCTGTGAGAGAGAGAGAGTCTAAGAGATAGAGAGAGAGAGAGTATGTGTGAGAGAGAGAGATTTAGAGAGAGAGAGAGAGTTTGTGAGAGAGAGTCTGTGAGACAATCTACGTTTTGGAAAGAGAGAGGCAGAGAGAGATAGAGCCTGAGAAACACTGTGTTTTGGAGAGAGAGAGAGAGTCTATGTGTGGGAGGGGGAGAGAGAGAGAATGAGTCTGAGAGAGAGAGGGAGAATGAGTCTGAGAGAGAGAGAGTCTATAAGAGAGAGTCTGTGTGTGTGTGTGAGATAGAGAGTGGGGGAGTCTATGAGAAAGAGTCTGTAAGCGAGAAAAAGAGAAAGAGACTAAGTGTGTATGAGAGAGAGTGTGTAAAACCTAAGACCCAACATTTTCATTGAGTATTCTAGTTGTCGTAATTAAGGTCATTATATTGTATTATAATGCTATACTTTGTTGTTTGAATGATTTATAGTATAGGCATTTAGTTAGAAGCTTTTATATGATTATTTTGCATTTAAGTTCATGTTTGTGGGAAATATGAATGTATAGGTCATGTTATGCATTTCAAGTAGACTAGTTAAACTACACGTGCGGTGCACGTGATATGTACGGTTTTGTTATTTCGATTGTTTCTTATACAATACTTCTTCATATACAAATTTTTTGAATAAAACACATTTATTAGTAGATTAGAAAACTACAATAAGAAGTTTTTTCTTTTCATAAGTCTTACTCACAAAAATATTTTTAATTAAGTTAATTATGCTAGAAGAACATCCTCTATACATTTTTTAGATTGGCATAACTGAAAGAAACATATATTTTATTCTTTTATTAATTGATTGATTTTTTTCTAATATATATATTAACGACAAAATAACTTACTATGTCCTCATGTATCAAAATAAATTTCAATTTACAGTAATATAAAAATCAAAAGTTTACTCAAGAGATACGTCATTTGGAGAAATAAGACATGAAAAAAAAATTAGTTATGCACCATTTATGGACTCCAGGGGTAATTTTAAAATTATAAAATAAGGAGTGGACAAAATGTAAACATATTTTTCTTTAGACGTGCATGCACGTGAAGATAAAGTTTTGTAAAAGTTATTACTATATATGTAAACATATTTTTCCTTAATATATGTGTTTTCATTATAAGGTTAATTGAAACTGGACATGAGTAGTTATAGATATAGAGTTTTTAGATTCCTTATGCTTAATTAAGTTTTCTTTTTTTCTCTTCTTTTTTTCTTTTATATTTAATGTTCGTTAGATAAACATACACATAAAAGTGACAATAAAGAAATGTTGAGTTAATTTGAGACTTTTTTTTTCTTATAATTAGTCTTTCAAAATTGTTGATTAATAATTAGGAGAAAATGTCTTTAAAGATGGTAATTTAAATAAAATAGTTAAAAAAAACTTTCATATAAATAATTGTGATAACAAATACAAAGTAGTTAAATAAAACTTTTCATATGAATAGTTGTGATAATAAATGTTAGGGGTTATGCCCTCAAGGCATGTGTATTGACACTTTAATATAAAATTTAATAGAATTATATTTTTCTTATAATTGTTCATTTACTTTATTGTTGAATAATTTATATGAATATCTGAAAATTCTAAATTCATTAACGAGACAATGATTTTGTATTAGTACGAGAGAATTAAGAACATAGATAATGAAAAAAAGTATCAACAACATATTAAAGTATAGAATCTTTAATGAATGGTTGCAAGTAAAGTTCACTAAGCGTTAAATCCAGATCATTGATATGGATAAACATTTTAGTAAATGTACTATATATAATAAGATTATATTTGACAGGACTGATGTGAATTAATATCTTTATTAACTTTCCGTTTATCATAATGATTTAATACACATCAATCTTATGATTATTTATAAATCAGTCTGAATCCTAAGTGGTCATGAACTCATATACATGTCTACTAGATCTTTTTATTGACTCGTTAAGGTTTGTTTATATAATAGGCTAGTGACTTTTATTTTGGAGATTCGGTGACGTAGATGGCTGTAAACATGATCTTATAAATATTAGGAATCCAAGCTTTCCTAACGGATCATATATTTGTTCCTTAAGTGTTAATTCTAGAACTGAATGGTTATTGAGCTTAAATTTATAATACGATTATAAGTTAGTCATTTACTAATGAATTAATAGTACTTAAGGATCAAGAGGTAATTAGAAAGGTAAAACGATAATTTTGACAAACTCTAATTTACGAACCAATAACGGGGGGTAAAATTACATGAAATGATTATATCAATGGAATGCACGAGAATACTCTGCAAATACATTCTATAATCTCAAGAGTGCAATTTCATATTTATAGTGGAGTAATAATAGAATTAATAAATAAGATTGTTTAATTAAAAAGTTTAATTAATAATATGATTTATTGGAGCTTAGGATTATAGGTCAATGGTCCCCAAATCACGTCTGTACTACACAATTTAGAGTGTGAATATTTCAAGACATGAGAAAATGACTAACTTATAAAAGAATTATATTTATGGGGCAAGTACATAATTATGAGATAATTATGTGTGATTAATTTATTAAGAATTAATTAATTAAATTATTTATATTAATTTTCAAAAATTATATATAGATAATTATTTCAATTAATTTTTTAATTATCGATAAGTGAGACACTAGATCTAATTTGTAAAATTAGATAATGTTAAATATTATTAGATAATAATTCAAAATTTGAATAAACTAAATATGTTATATTGTGAACTAACAGATAAACTAGTTGATAGAGATGATCAGATAAGTTAAATTTGAATTAACTGATATATATATAAATA
>QANY01011138.1:389676-418625 GCA_003255025.1 Datisca glomerata | reverse complement strand
ACACACACACACACACACACACACACACACACACACACACACACACACACACATATATATATATTATCCTATTGGCCTCTGTACTGGATATAGTGTGCTAACAACACAGTTGCTATTAGGGTGAAAATCTCTTAGATCAAAAGTTAATGATAAAGTTCTTTGAGAATAATCATTTCATTCTCTGAGAGATTAGTCTCATAAAATTATTTATTCTCTGAAAATCTTTAGATCTCATGTGTTATGTACATCTAGAGACAGAAAAGTGTTATTCTTATATTTTACGTGCTCACACATGTCCTAGTGTGTTTGAGGATTGACTTGCAAGATCTTGGTGTTAATATCGAAGTTCATTGTTTGTGGGAACATAAGATCGTTGGTTTGCGAGGACACTTGATTAGACTACAATAGGTATATATTCTATATCCATGTATGTCTTTAATTTAATATATTAATAGATAATGGATCCGATTGAAAAACGTTTTCAATAAAAGTCTTTACTTTGGATATCGTGGCACTGCAATTATTTCAATTAAAGTTTAATTTTTTTTAAAAAGCTCACGCGCTTCCATTGCACGTGCCGCAATTCCAATAATTGGTATCAGAACGATCTTTATATATTTATGTATTAAATATTATGTGGTTGTTCATGTGGTTGTTCTTGCATTATTTATAATATTCTGATGTGTATGAATGAATGGATGGTTTATTTTTTGAATGTACGGTGGATAATTATTTGTATGGTGACTATGAGGTTAGATTTTGTTCTTTATGTTTCCTTAGATCGTGTGTAAGCCGTTTTGTGGAATAAGAATTTTTGTAATTTTTATTTTGAATGTAGTGTTGTGAAAATTTTGATCACAAGAAGATGAAGAATGTACGAGATGAATGAGAAAGAAAAAGGAAAAATTAGAATTCCTAGAGAATTCTGGCACTAGTAGTGCTCCAGCGGCGGTGGATATGGACGGCGGTGGGAGAGTCTTATCGTCGGTCGCAATTATTGTCACTGCTAGAGAGTTTCACAAAAACTCTGATACCAAGTTACCATATCCCTGCAGAGTTTTACGAAAACTCTAACTCTATCATTTATCTTTTAAATTTTAAAATTAATGTAATTAAAATAAATTTTAATTTTAATTTTATGAAAGTTAAAATTAATTGATTGATTGGGTTTGACCCAAGTTTGATAAGTCATTAATTTTTTTTACTAAATCAAATTTAATAATTTAAAAAAATATATATAACTATAGAGATTATTTAATTAAGAAAAATAATTTTTCCTAATTAAAGGGTTTTGTTCAAAGTTTGAAGGTTATGAAGATGTAGCTCTAGTGGAGAAGGAGATATTTTAGAAATATGAACTCATGAAGTCATCTTTGTAATTTTATTTCTATTTTTCAATGGTTGTAATTTAGAAATACACAATAGTCACTTGGTTCATTATTATTTTATTTAATTGTTAAATAAATATTTATTGATATGATTGATAACATGACCATGCATTAGTCGATTACATGTCATACATGAAACCCCACACAGTTTTATTTAATCATGCATCTTATTAGTAGAAACTTGATTGATTATGATTGTCCTAATATATTTATATGAATTATTTTATGAAATCAATTGCATGTAAAGTGCTAGGTTTTGATTAGTTAAAACTTGATAATCACACCACTCTAAATGCTATATTAACCTTTAGGATAACCAACTTTATTAAAAGAATTTTATGAAAGTTTGATGAATGTAATTAATTAGTTATTCTAAGTTCACCTACTTTTGATTTAGGCTCTTTACAAGATTAAATGAACTTAGACCAATTAGATTAGATTAACTGTTAATTTTACATTCACAGAGTTATTTTAACTAGTAATTAATTTGGAATTAATAGATTAGTTAAAATAGAAACACATTATCCTAAAATAGTGAGTGGGAGAAGGTTGACATTTCAATGTAACCTATGGTCTCTATTATTAGTACAACACCGTGAGGTACAGTGAGGGCCTCGAGATGACTTTGTTTTCATCCCACTAAGGAGGGATTCGAGCTCTATCAATACCAAGGTTGAACTTCTTAAGAAGATAGAACTAAGTGATGCAGTTTAGTTTTGACTGACCCTAAGGCAACATATTCTAAATTAAGCCATGGAATATGAAATAATGAGTTACACTTACAAAATCATAATTAAGTTTTGAGTGGATAATTGTGACTCAACCAAATTAGAGATACCTTATTGTTAAAAGAAAAAAATATGAGATATTTTAAGTTTTAATTAAAAAGGATGAGAATGTCTAATAGATAGTCTAAGATTAATCTGATTGACCTTAAGGCAGCACAGTAATTGTTAGGTTATTCGTGGATTAGTAAATAAAATATATCTGTTTATTATGTTTAATTCATGCATCACGTTTACTTTTTGAATTTAAGATATTTATTTAAATTATATTGAATTGTGTATGTTTTATTTTTTTAGTTATTATTATGTCTACCATGAGAAATCCTATTACTGCTTTACTTGCACTTGAGAAATTGAAAGGTGATAATTCCATAAGATGAAAATCAAATTTAAACTTGATGCTAATTTGTGCGAACCTCAAATTTATTCTTACTGAGGAATGTCCTGTGGAGCCCGCTGTCAATGCCCTTAAGAATGTTAAGGACAAGTTTGATACATGGATTCAATCCAACAACAAAGTGAAGTACTACGTGCTTGTGAGTATGAATGATGTTTTAAAAACCAAACATGAGAGTGTGGAGACTGCCTATAAGATTATGAAATCTCTACAGGCGATGTTTGGGCATCAGTCTGATCAAAGTCGTCGTGAGGCTACTAGGAGCTACATGACGACCAAGATAAAGAAAGGTACTTCTGTGCGTGAACATAATCAACATAATGCATGAGGCAGAAGTATATGGGGCGACTATTGATGAACGAACTCAAGTCAGTATTATACTTGAATCGCTCACACCTATTTTTTCTATTTTAACTAATAGAATGTTATCGACCAAAAGCCTTATTCCACTGTTGTTAAAAGTAACAAGAGGAAGAAGATCAATGGTAAGGGCAAAGGTAATAACAAGAAAGGAAAGAAAACCAAGACATCACCGAAATCCAAGAAGAACAAGAATGACAACAAGCCCAAGGGAAAATGTTTCCATTGTGGGGTTGAAGGTCATTGGAAGAGAAACTGTAACAAGTTTCTCTCTAAGTTCAAAAAGAAAGTTAAATATGATTTATTTATACCTGAAGTTTGTTTAGTGTAATATGATTTGTCATCCTGGATACTGGATTTAGGAGCCATTAACCATGCATATTCTTCTTTGCAGATGCTTGATTCGTTAAGGGAACGGGGAGTTGGCTGATGACGAGATCATTACAAGAGTTGATAGTGGTGTATTCGTGTCAGCAAAATCATAGGGGTCTATCCACCTTAATTTTGGAAATAAATATTTAGTTTTGAACAATGCTTATTATATTCCTAGATTTTCAAAAATTTGATTTCTCTTTCGTTACTGCATGAACAAGTTTTTGAAGTTTCTTTAATTAATAGTGAGTTTATTATTTTTAAGAGTGGATTCAATATTTGTCATGCAAAAGTTTTGAACGGACTGTATATGCTAAGACTGACTGAACATGCGTTAAATATTCTAAATTAATTTAAAGTAGCAAATCCTAATAGTAAAAAATGATAAATAGTTTCTCATGATGATGATAACATGTATTTATGGCATCTAAGGTTAGGACATATTAATCTAGATAGATTAAATAGGTTAACAAAACATGGTGTTTTAAGGGAACTAAAAGTTGGAACTCTTCATGTTTGTGAATCTTGTCTAAGGGTAAAATAACCAAGAGACCTTTCACTGGAAAGGGCCAAAGAGCTGAGCAATCATTTCAGCTAGTACATAGTGATGTCTGTGAACCGATCAATGTACAAGCTAGAGGTGGGTATGAGTATTTCATCACTTTTATTGACGATTACTCTGTATATGGTTATACTTACCTAATGCATAGAAAGTCTGAAACTTTTGAAAAGTTTAAGGACTTCAAGCTAAAGCTGAAAAGCAATTAGGTAAATCATTAAAAATACTTCAATTAGATCGACGTGGTGAATACATAAATTTAGAATTCAAGAATTACTTGCTGGAGTATGACATCATATCTCAACTCACAGCACCTGGAAACGCCACCACAAAATGGTGTTTCAGAAAGAAAAAATTGAACCTTATTGGATATGGTTAAGTCGATGTTAAGCTACTCATCACAAGGCTTTTTGACGATATGCACTCCAAATGACAACTTACATTTTGAATGTGGTTCCTTCTAAGTTTGTAAGTAAGACACCTTTAGAGTTATGGAATGGCTCCAAATCCAGTTTGTGTCAGTTCCATTTATGGGGGGTGTCCAGCTCACGTTCTTAGATCCAAGATTAGAAAGTTAGAATAAATGTCTGAAGTGTGTATATTTGTTGGCTATGCTCTGGAGACTAGAGGTTGGTACTTTTATAGTCACAAGGATCAAAAGATGTTTGAATCGACAAATGCCACCTTCCTTGAACACGACTATACGGAAAACTACAAACCTCGAAGCAAAGCAGTTCTCGAAGAATTAACGTCTGATGAGATCAGACCACCTTCATCATCAATGGATAAACGACAAACCACATAATCCACCATTCCTATTCAGGAAACCCCGGTGCAACATTGTAGTGGGAAGGCTGTAAGACAACTTATTCGCTATGAACTAGAGGCACATGTCCTAGCATACACTGATACAGATGATCCATTAACTTTTAAAGAGGGATGATCCTGAAAAGGAGAAATGGCAAGATGCCATGAACCACGAAATGGAATCGATGTATTCTAATTCTGTCTGAGAACTTGTAGATCCACCTGAAGATGTTAGGCCCATTAGATGTAAATGGATCTTCAAGAAGAAAAGAGATGCAGATGGAAAAGTAGATGCTTTCAAGGTACGACTGGTAGCCAAAGGATACACACTAAGGGAATGAGTCGATTATGAAGAGACATTCTCTCCTATTTCCATGCTAAAATCTATTACTGCTAGTTTAGACTATGAAATATGGCAAATGGAAGTCAAGGCAGTTTTTCTAAATTGCTCTCTTGAAGAAAGCATCTATATGATGCAACTAGAAGGGTTCGTGAAAAGGGGGCAAGATCAGAAAGTATGTAAATTGCTTAAATCTATTTATATATTAAAGCAAACATCTAGATCTTGAAATCTTACATTTGATGAGATTATTAAATCATATGGCTTTGAGTAAAATGTTGACGAAGCTTATGTTTATAAATACATCAAAGATAAGATAGTGATTTTCTTAATTTTTTATGTTGATGATATTCTATTCATTAGGAATGATGTAGAAACTTTGTCAAAGGTAAAGAAGTGGTTAGCTGAGAAATTTCAGATGAAAGATTTAGATGAAGCGATCTATGTTCTAGGCATCCAAATCCTAAGGGATAGAAATAACAAGCTCTTGGCACTTTCTCTAGCATCTTATATTGATCAGATAAGTTAATTTTGAATTAACGGATATCTAGATATTTATCTAATTAAAATAAATAATTAATTTGCAGAAATTACCACATGGTATGTTGGACTATCACATGTCAATCACTGATTGATAATCAGAAATTGTGGCACTACGATATTGCATGTCTAACTGTGGTGTCATGAGGCACTGTGATACCTCACGGCACACTACAGCTGTGCACAGTTAGAGTGGGTCCCAGTGCAATGGCAATTTTGTCATAAATTATTATTTTGTGTATATCTTTGAAAATCTGGGGTGCCTAGAAAATATACGTAAATATTGTTCTATTGGCATCTATGCTGGATTTAGTGTGCTAACAACACAGTTGCAATCAGGGTTTGAGATTAAAAATTAATCAAAAAGTTATGTGAGAATAATCATTGTATTCTCTGAGATATTAGTGTCACAAAATTATTCATTCTCTAAAAATTTCTAGTTCTCATGTGTTGAGTACATCTAGAGACAGAAAAATATTCTTTTTATATCTACGTGCCCACTTACATCTTAGTGTGTTTGAAGATTGACGTAAAAGAACTTAGTGTGGATCTTGAGGTTCGTTGTTCGTAGGAACGGAAGATCGTTAGTTTACGAGGACATTTGATTAGACTACAAAAGGTTATATATTATATATCCATGTATGCCTTCGATTTAATATGTAAATTATATAATGGATCTGATTGAAAAAAGTTTTCAATAAAAAAATTTATTTTGGATATCGTGGCACTACAATTATTTCGATTAAAGTCTAAAATTTTTTTAGAAAGCCCACGCACTTCCGCCGCACGCGCCGCGTTTCCAACAATAAATACATTGAGAGGATGGTATAGGAAGTTTAAGAAAATAATTACGGATAATATTGTCTAAAAAAGTTTCTCAAACTCTACACTTTTCTATATAGTATTATCTCATTTTTAATATATTAAAGATTTAATATATGATTATAAATCTAATAGTTCTATCCCAAGTTGATAACGTCAAAAATCTAATTTAAATATCTTTATAGCAAAATCCCTTGGCAAGGCAATTCTATTTGTTATATAACCTTATGTGTTTTCTCTTGACAAACAAGAAACTGCATTTTTAAGATGGGATTAGCAAACCAGTAAGCTCTCTTACTTCCCAATTCTTCTCTTGCAAACCAATTGGATGTGAAATTGGACCACCTTGTGTCTCTCAGCTGTTGTTGAAATTGAATCCGAAATTGGATTTTGAACTCATATTTTTATTTATCTTCTTTTGATTCATTATTTCATGCCCAAAAAATCACTATTTATATTTTGATTTGAACTTCCCGCAACCATATATTCCACCCCTTTCTCTTTGACAATTTGTTCCTTTTTCTTTAATGCCATCTGAATTTGTTTGCGATGACACAAAACAAATCAGTTTATTTTCAAAACAAAATATAATTCTCGAACTTCATCGAGTTGGGTAAGAACATACTACTCTTTTAAATTCTTTTGACTGGCCAAGAGGAGAGAACATCTCAACTCTCTCCATTTTTTATCTTCTTCAAAACATATTTTCTAGTTCGAAACTGTGATCTCTTACTCCGTTTGTTGTCCGTAAATTATTTTATTCTCCGTTTGTATTTGATACCCGAATTTCTCGTGGTTAATCAGAGTTTAAGGTATGAAAAAATTCTAATGTAAGGTCTGAATTTTATCAGTTTTCTGTTTTAGGCTCTTGTACTTATTTTTTACATCCACTAACAATGTTTGATTTGGTTAGTTCTTTTGTGAACTTTAGTTTTAATGTTATGTATCCCCGAAGTTATATTATTTCTATGAAATTCATGTTTTAAGTAATAGAAAATCATTCTAACATATTTAGAAACGCGAATGCAGTTTTGTTTCTGAAAAAACTGTTTTGTTTCTGATACCGTATACAAAGTTTAATATTTTTCTAATCAAATAACCTCTTTGGATCAGAAAATTTCAGAAAATAATTTAAGATATGAAAGTTAAATCTATAAAAAATTCATATTATTTTGATGTGTTTTGGGTGGTTCAAAATTTAATCAAAGTATATGTAGTTTTCAGTAATATTTGAAAACAGACTATTGTGGTTTCTATAAATTCTAAGGTTTCATTCTAGGTGTTTTAATCTGAAGCTTTTATATAGTTATTATCAACATGTCAGTATTTTTATCGTAAAGAAATTAGAGAAAAAAGAGACCTCTGTGTTTCTCTAAAAATGTTAAAAATTGTTGTTTAATTACATTAAAACATAATTGATAATCATTGAGTTTTAGGTTATTTCTGTATAAAGGTCAAGTCATTTTAATTTGAAACTTTTATTAAAGCATTTTGAGTTTGTTCATGTTAACGCTTAAAAGTTTCAGAAACTTTTTATGAGATTAGATACTGAAGCATTCTTTCAAAATTTATCATTTTAGTAGAAAATAGTTTTGTGTATTTGTCAATATTTTCTTCTTTTGACATTATAAATAGCATCGAAATGTTAAAATTATAGGAATAGTTTTTGAAGTATCGTGGCACATTTGGGTAAAAATGTAATATTTTTACGGACCCATAGAATTTTTGTGATGGTTTTACCGATACTATGTCATAATGTTAGTTTCTCATCAAAGTTATACGCTGACAATTGTTCTAAGAGAGCATAAAAATCTTTTCTTAGGAGATTTTGTTTTTTCCTTCAAAGCGATTGGTAAGTGAAACTTTACATGTATAATTTTATTGTTTTGTGACCAATTTCAATTTTGTTATAGTTTTTCTTATGATGTTCTTGTGATGTGTGAACCCTATTTAGAATGTAATAAATGTTATAAGATAAGAAAGGATGTCACATGAAAATATAAAGAAAACACTTTGTGTCATTAGAGTCGTGTATCCATTATTTTGCTCTGTTTGCCTTATCCTTTAAGAAATGTCTCTGTTTACCTTATCCTTTGGAAGATGGTCTCTGTATATGCTCTGATTAGACTTATCATAGGTATCTTATTTCTAGTTCCACAATCTCAAAGATGCGTAGTGGTACTCGTGAGGAATGTCACTTGTACGTACTTAACACAAGCTAACACCACTTTGTTAGACTTGAGGTTACATTATTTCTAGCCCCACATTCTCATTCAGAGTGATACTTGTGAAGAATGTGATCACCTGTACGTACCTCACAAGCTAACAATTACTGACGAGTAGTCTTTGTTCTGTTCTAAGTGAGGTGGCGAGCTCTAATGGAAGTTGGCCAATGAACTCTGTAAGAAAATTTAAAGCTCAGAACAAATGATACGTACTGAATGTGATTGCAATCGTAATGATGTTATTATTGGGGGTTATGCCCTCAAAGTATGTGTAAGATATTAAATTTAAAGAGGATTACATTTTTCTTATAACTGTTCTTTTAAATTATTAATGAATAAATTATTGATGAATAATTTATATGATCATCGAATTGATGTTTATTAAATCTTTATGATAAACGACACGTAATAAATATATTAATTCACATCAGACCTGTCATATATAATCTTATTATATAAAGTACCTTCATTAAGTTGTCTATCCACATCAATGATCTAGATCTAGATTACACACATTCATAATGCTTAGTGAACTGTACTAGCAACTATTCATTAAATATTTCATAGTTTAATATGTTAGTGACAATTTTATTCATTGTCTATGATCTTAATCCTCTCGTACTAGTACAAGATCATAGTTTCATTAATGAATATGGAATTTAAGATATGGATTCTTGAAGTCCGCTTTGTTATTTTATTTCTTTATTTCTAGGGTTATAATTTAGAAATACTCAATAGTCACTCGGTCCATTATTATTTTATTTAATTATTAAATAATTATTTAATTGTTATGTTTGATAACATGTCCATGTATTAATCGATTACATGTCATACATGAAAATCCCACATAGTTTTATTTAAATCATGCATCTCTTTTGTAGAAACATGATTTATTAGGATTGTCCTAATATGTTTATATGTATTGTTTTATGAAATCAATTGCATGTAAACTGTTAGGTTTTAACTAGTTAAAACTTGGTAATCACACCACACTAAAGGCTATAGTAACCTTTAGGTTAACCGACTTTAGTAAAAGAGTTTTATTAAAGTTTGATGTATGTAACTAATTAGTTAATCTAAGTTCACCTAATTATGACTTAGGCGCTTCAGAAAGTTAAACGAACTTAGACCAATGAGATTGGATTAACTAATAATTAAACATTCATAGAGTTATTAGTTTAACTAGTAATTAATTTGGAATTAATTGACTAGTTAAAATAGAAACACATTATCCTAAAATAGTGAGTGGGAGAAGGTTGACATGTCAATGTAATCTATGGTCACCATCATTAGTACAACACTATGAGGTGCAGTGAAGGCCTCGAGATGGTCTTGTTTTCATCCTCCTAAGAAAGGTTTCAAGTTGTACCATTACTAAGGTTGGACTTCTTAAGAAGATAGGAGGAAGTGATGTAGTTTAGTTTTGACCGACCCTAAGGCGGCATATTCTAAATGAAGTCATGAAACCTGTAATGATGAGTTACACAGACAAAGTAACAATTAAACTTTCATGTGGATAGTTATGACTTAACCGAGAAAGCGATACCTTGTTATTAAAAGAGAAAATATGATATATTTTAAGTTTTAATTAATAACGATGAGAATGATTCATAGACAGTCTGCGATTAATCTGACTGACCCTAAGATGGCACATTAAGTATTGATTATTTTATCATGATTAGTAAATGCTAAATTTATGTGTTTATTATGATTGCATTCATGCATCACGTTTACTTTTTGAATTCTAGATATTTATCAATTATATTGAATCATATATGTTTTAAATTTCGATTATCAATATTATGTCCATAATGGGTAACCCTGATACTGCTTTACTCGCTCTTGAGAAATTGAATGGTGATAATTTTGTACGTTGAAATCAAATATGAACTTAATTTTGATTTGAAAGAACCATAAGTTCATTTTTACTGAGGAATTTTCTGAGGAGCCCGCTGCTAACTCCCCTAAGAATGTTAGGTACAAATATGATGCTTGGATCATATCGAACAACAAAGTGAAGTGCTACATGCTTTTGAGCATGAATGATATACTGAAAACCAAGCATGAAATTATGGAGAATGCCTATGAGATTATGGAATCTTTATAGGCGATGTTTGGGCAGCAGTTCGATTAAAGTCGTCATGAGGCCACTAAGAGTTATATGATAACTAAGATGAGGAAGAGTACTTCTATTCGAGAACATGATCAACATAATGTATGAGGCGGAAATATATGGGGTGACCATTGATGAGCGGACTCGAGTTAGCGTCATACTAGAGTCGCTCACACCAGCTTTTTCTGCGTTCATGACCAACTATATTATGAACAAGTTGCAATTCAACATGACTCAATTGTTGAATGAACTGCAAACCTTTGAGTCACTCAACCTTAGATTGACCAAAAAGAGCGAAGCAAATATTGTCGAGCAAAAACCTTCTTCCAATATTGTTAAGAACAAGAAATGAAGAAGAACAATGGTAAGGACAAGAGTAAGAACAAAAGAGTAAAGAAAGCCAAGACATCGCTGAAAGCCAAGAAGAACAAGAAAGATAGCAAGCCCAAACGAAAGTGTTTCCATTATGGGGTTGGAGATCATTGGAAGAGAAACTGTAACAAGTATCTCTCTGAGCTGAAAAAGAAAGGTAAATATGATTTACTTGTACTTAAAGCTTGTTTAGTGGAATATTATTTGTCATCCTGAATACTTGATTTAAAAGCCACTAAGCATGTATGTTCTTCTTTGCAGATGCTTGATTCGTCAAGGGAGTAGGCTGATGGTGATGTCATTTTGAGAGTTGACAATGGTGCGCTCGTATCAGCTAAAGCATTAGGAACAGTCCATTTACTTTTTAGATATAATTATTTAGTTTTGAACTATGTTTATTATACTCCTGGTTTTTCGAGGAATTTGATTTCTCTTTTATTTTTGCAAGAATAGTTATTCGAAGTTTCTTTCATTAATAAAGAGTTTTTTATTTCTAAGAATGGATTTAATATTTTTCATGCTAAAATTATAAATGGACTGTATATACTTAAACCGACTGAATGCGCGTTAAATAACTCAGAATTATTTAAAGTAGCAAAACCTAAAAATAACAAATGACAAAGAGTTTCTCATGATGATAACACATATTTATGGCATCTTAGGTTGGGACATATTAATCTAGATAGGTTAAACAAGTTAGCAAAGCATGATGCTTTGATAGAACTAAAAGTTGAAACTCTTCCTGTTTGTGAATCCTGTCTAGAAGAAAAAATGACTAAGAGATCTTTCACAAGAAAGGGCCAAAGAGCCAAGAAACTACTTGAGTTAGTACATAGTGATGTCAGTGGACCGATCAATGTACAAGCTAGAGGTGGGTATGAGTATTTTGTCACTTTCATTGACGAATACTCAAGATATGGTTATACTTACCTAATGCATCAATAGCCTGAAACTTTTGGAAAGTTTAAAGACTTCAAGGCTGAAGCTGAAAAGCAATTAGGTAAATCATTAAAAATCCTTTGATCCATTCATGGTGGTGAATACTTAGATTTAGAATTCATGGATTATTTGTTGGAATATGAAATCCTATCCCAACCCACAACACTTAGAACACCACAGTAAAATGGTTTTGCATAGAGAAGAAACTGAACCTTATTGGATATGGTTAGGTTGATATTAATTTACTCATCATCGTCACTTACATTTTGGAGATATGCACTACACACGACAACTTACATTTTGAATTTAGTGCCTTCTAAGTCTGAAAGCAAGAAGCCTAGTTTGTGTCATTTTTGTATATGGCAGTGTCCAGCTCACGTTCTTAAACTGAAGACTAGAAAGTTAGACTCAATGTTTGAGGTATGCATATTCGTTGGCTATTCTCTAAAGACTAGAGGTGAGTACTTTTATAATCACAATGATCAAAAGGTGTTTGTGTCGACAAATGCAACCTTTCTTGAGCATGACTATATGTAAAACTACAAACCTCGTAGTAAAGTAGTTCTCAGGGAATTACCGACTGATGATATCAGACCACCTTCAATTTCTACTGATAAATAACAAACTAGAGAAACCACATTTCTTGCAAAAGAAACCTCGGTGCAATGTCGTTGTGGGAGGGTTGTGAGACAGTCAGTTCACTACGAACTAGAGACACATGTCCTAGTGTTAGACGCTAATAAAGATGATCCAGTATCTTATGTAGAAGTAATGAATGATCCTGAAAAAAAGAAATGGCAAGATGACATGAACCAAGAAATAGAATCTATGTATTCCAATTCCGTCTCGAAACTTGTAGATCCACCTGAAGATGTCAGGCCCGTCGGATGTAAATGGATCTTCAAGAAGAAAAGAGGTGCAGATGGGAAAGTAGACACTTTTAAGGCACGCTTAGTAGCCAAGGGCTATACACAAATGTAGGGAGTTTATTTTGAAGAGACGTTCTCTCATGTGACCATGCTAAAATCCATTCACATCATTTTGTCCATAGCCGCTAGTTTTGACTATGAGATATGGAAAATGAATGTCAAGACAATTTTTCTGAATGACTCTCTTGAAGAAAGTATCTATATGATGCAACTAGAAGGGTTTGTACAAAATGGACAAGATAAAAAAGTATGCAAGTTACTTAAATCCATTTATGGATAGCAAGCATCTAGATCTTGAAATCTTACCTTTGATAAGATTATAAAGTTTTTTTACTTCGAGCAAAATGTTGATGAAACCTATGTTTATAAATACACCAAAGATAAGATAGTGGTTTTCATAATTTTTTATGTTGATGATATTCTACTCATTGGGAATGATGTAGAAACTTTGTCAAAAGTAAAGAAGTGGTTAGCTGATAAATTTCAAATGAAAGATTTGGGAGAAGCTGGCTATGTTCTAGACATCAAAATCATTAGGGATAGAAAGAACAAGTTTTTGACACTTTCTCAGGCATTTTATATTGATAAGATGCTGGAGAGATTCTCTACATAGAATTTCAAAAAAGGTCACAACCGACCAAACATGGAATTGTCCTCTCTAATGATTAATGTCCTAAGACACTTTAGGAGGAAGAGGATATGAGAAAGGTCCCTTATATTTCAGCAATTAGAAGTCTCATGTATGCCATATTGTGTACAAAACTGAACATCTGTTATGCAGTGAGAATTATTAGTCGTTATCAATCGAATCCAAGTTTGGAAATTGGATTGCACTAAAGCACATTCTCAAGTAACATAGGAGAACGAGAAACTATATGTTTGTTTATATAGGTGGAGACCTGAACGCCACTAGATATACTGATTGTGAATTTCTATCAGACAGAGACAGTCGAAAGTCAACATCTGGATTAGTATTCACCATAGGTGGAGGAGTTATATCCTGGAGAAGTATTAAACAATCTAGCATTGCACATTCCATTATGGAAGCCAAACATATAGCAACTTGTGAAGCTGCGAAAGATGTAGTATGGCTCAGAAATTCTATTTTGATTTTGGAAGTAGTTCCAGATATGGACAAGCCATTGATCATGTACTGTGATAATATTGAGGAGGTACCAAATTTCAAGGAACCGATGAGTCACAAAAGGGGCAAGCACATAGAGAGGAAATATCATCTTGTAAGAAAGATCGTGCATCGAGGGGATGTGACTGTTATGAAGATAGCATCAGAATAGAACTTGGCTAATCTTTTTACAAAGACACTTCCTGTAAATCATTTGAGGGTCACGTGCGTAACATGAGATTTAGAGAGATGTCACATTTGCTTAGGGCAAGTGGGACATTGTTGGGGGTTATGCCCTCAAAGCATGTGTATGGAGATTTTAATAAGAAATCTAAAGAGGATTACATTTTTCTTATAATTGTTCTTTTAAATTATTGCTGAATAATTTATATAATATCTAAAAATTTCATATTCATTAACGAGACTATGATCTTGTATTAGTACAAGAGGATTAAGATCATAGATAAATGAATAAAATTATCGGCATCATATTAAAGTATTGAATCTTTAATGAATGGTTGCTAGTACGGTTCATTATGAATGCATGTGATCTAGATCTAGATCATTGATGTGGATATAAATCTTAGTGAATGTACTTTATATAATAAGATTATATATGACTGGACTGATCTGAATTAATATCTTTATTAACATGTCATTTATCATAAAGATTTAATACACATCAATCTGATGATCATGTGTAGATCAGTCTGAATTCTGAGTAGTCATGAACTCCTATGCATGTCTACTGGATCTTTTGATTCACTCATTAAGGTCTGCTTGTTAATCAGACTAGTGAGTTTTATTTTAGAGATTTAGTGATGTAGATGGCTGGGGACATGAACTTTCGAGATTTGAAATCTAAGCTTTCCTAACGGATCGTATATTGGTTCCCTTAAGTGTTAATTCTAGAACTGAATGGTTATTGAGCTCAAATTTATAATAAGATTATAAATTAGCCATTCACTAGTGGATTATTGGTACTTAAGGATCAAGAGGTAATTAGAAGGGTAAAATGATAATTTTGACTAGTTCTAATTTATGAACCAATAATTGGAGAACAAAACTATATGAAATGATTATATCAGTGGACTACATGAGATAGTTTGTAAATATATTCTATAATATCTAAGAGTGCAATTCCATATTCATAGTAGAGTAATAATGAAATTAATAAATAAGATTATTTAATTAAGGAGTTTAATTAATAATCTAATTTATTGAAGCTTAGGATTATAGGTCCATGGTCCCTACTCTATACTACGTTATCTAGGTTGTGAATATTTCATGACATGAAAAAAGACTGACTTGTAAAAAGAATTTTTATTCTGGGACAAGTACATAATTATGTGTGATTAATTAATTAAATTATTTATATATTCAAATATAATTTTCAGAAATTGAATATAAATAATTAATAATATTTTTTAATTATCAATAAATAAGACAAAATATCTAATTTGTGAAATTAAATAATTAAATAATTATTAAATAATAATTTAAATCAACTAAATATGTTATCTGTGAAATAACATATATGTTAGTTGATAGGGATAATCATATATGTTAATTTTAAATTAACTGATATCTAGATAATTAAATTACCTACAAATCATCAAAAAGGCTATCAATAATTTAAATGTAATCTTAAAACTAACTATTTCGCAATTAACTTGAATAAAGCATTAAAATCATCTAATGTCCCTAAAACAAGCAAGAACACAAGCTTAGGAATGCTAAGATAACTCTAATTTCTTAGAGTTATCAGGTTGATGATGCCATTTTTTCTCCTTATACTAGTCACAAGTAAAATCATTTTTTACCATTAGGTTGGTAGAGCAATAAAACATTTTGGGAGTGCCTTTTTACAATACAACATGCTGCTTACAAGAAACTAGGTATCCATGTTTTGAATTTGGTTTGTGTACTTAATATATGTTTTTGACATTTGTATTTGTGTTTATATTGAATTGAATCTTTTTCCTTGTAGAGCTTCTTTAATTCACTATATGGATATGATGTTGCTTTAATTCAATAATAGTCCTGTAGTAATTCTATCTAGCATTGGGATTATTTCCGTACTTGGTTGGGCTTAGCCCATACATTCCGCATTCATGGTTGCATCTACTTTCTGATATTCGTTTAAAATGCTAAGATGGTGATTTTGAATTTCTAAACGAGCAAACACTAAAGTATTTCAACTTGGATCAATTAGATATCTTATCCATTGTTTTTTTTTAAACTTGACATGTTTCATTTAGCACCTACAAGGATAGACTAAATGTATACAATTAATAAGTTTCTTATATTCATAGTTGTAGTTTCAGATGATGGATAAAGATTGGTGGCATTGTAACAGGTAATGAAAAATTAACTCTCATGCTAGTTCAATTTTAATATTGAAATAGATAGTTTAAATACTTAGATTTTACTTTTAAATTAATAGGGCTTTTCAATCGATTATCAAGGAGCAAGAAAATTCATTAGAGAGGCCATAAAGAATGTAGATTATCCTGAAAAAATTCCATGCCCTTATAAGAAATGTAGGAATATGAGTCACCAATATCCTAACGATATTTATGAGCATTTAATTATCAACTGCATAAATCCTACATTCACAAATAGGTATCATTATGGAGAACCTCTTAGATATGATGAAGATGATGAAATGGATGCGGATGATGCTGAAAACCACATATGAACATGATGAAGAGGATGTGGAGCATTCAGAGTGAAGAGATGGAGACTTTAGCAAAATAATAGATGATGTCAGGACTCCTTTATATCTAAGTTGTACAAAGTTCACAAAGTTATCAGTCATTGTGACTCTTTAAAAACAAAGTTCATTAAGGTAAGATTCAATCATTTTGCGTTTAAGAGGCTGAATTTTGTTGAGATATAGGGGGAGGGGGGAGAGGCTGTTAGATGATGAATACTCTTTGTTTGTTTTTTTACTTCGATTTTGTTATCTCTAAGGTTGCAGGATTCTATAGAATCTGATTTGCGTTTGTTGAATTGAGATTTTTTTTCTGTAACCTTTTGTTGGTGTTGATGTAAAAATTATATGTTGTCATTTGCATTGACGGATAGCGGTATTTCTTGAGACAATATATTCAAACTGCCAAAGAATTCTCATTTCAACTTTTACTGAAATTCCATAAATTCACTTTGAACCTATCATCGGTTGGTTTTGATCTCTGGCAAACAGTTGACGAAGAAACTTCTAGAATGCTTATACTTATTAGCTGAACCCTATATTTCTTGTATATGGTGGCTTGCACTTGTATTTCACATGGACCATTGCTAGTTTGAATATATATATACACACACATACATATCTGGACAATAATTCTTAAATATATGTTGTTATGTTGTTCGTATGTCTAGTTCTGTTTTGCATAACACCCAGAATTTTTTTAGCTTGAGAATCCCATTTTGTACCAAAATCATGTCCATATTTCGGAACTCAATTTCCCTTATTTGATACTTTGACACTCATGATTCATTCATTTGGTGTGAATTACTTGTTCAGGGCTGCTTTGAAGCATTTGAAGTAGGACCGTGTAAAGAAATATGAATATTGCTTACCTTGTGAGTTCTTCAGTTACTTTTCTGGTTGTTTAAACTGGTAACTATAGTATTGTTTAGGTGCAAATATCCATCTCATGGGGATGAACAAGTTATAAGTATGGGTAGAGTATGAAGTAAAAGTGTACATGAAGCTGCTCTACTTGACTTGGGATGGTTTATTGAATTAACCACCTGTTGATTAAATAAGAGCCATGAGTTGGTTCAGCTGAATTTTCAAAAGTTTTACCAGCCTTTAATGCTTGTAACGGGATTCTGCTAATTTTTCAGAGCTTTTGTTTTCAATATTTGAATTACTTTGCCTTAAATATCGTTTACAAACTTATAAATCTATAATGGGTATTGTGTTGACTTTGTCTTCTTAAGATGGGATTGTGATATGTTATATAGCACTTGTATAGTTGTAGTATTATTACCGTCATAGGTCAATACTTCCTTTCTCTACCAGCCCTTGAATCCTAGTCGTTGATGTAAATGAGAATAAAACTTGACAACCAATGTGACAAGGAGTCCCAGTTCATAGTTCAATACTTCGGAAAATTTGCATGTTCATAACTTCCTTTTGTGCAATTGAAGTGGGTTCTTATTGTGGGATACTACTTATGTGATGAATGAGATATAATTGGCTTCGTTTTGTCCCAAAATTATGAGGCTATTCAACATGACATCAAAGTTTGAAGAGTTAAGGCTAGGAAGCTGTCAGTGAACATTTGAAGTTATTTTGTAGCATCTGTGAAATTTTAGATGCTTTTTATTTTTTTGAAATGAATGATGATACATGGATACTAATTCGACTAACTAAGTAGTGATATTTTTGGATGAAACTTTTTAGTCTAGTAATGTATTTTCTGAAAATGAATGATGTGTTAATATTATTAACTATCTCATTAATGTTATATATAATTTTGCATGCCTTAAATAGGTATGTAAAACATGTACGTATAGATTGATTGTAAAAAAAATAACATTTATAAAATGCTAGTAAAAGTATTTATGAGAGGTATAATATATAACAAAAAAACTATTTCATAAGATTCAATGAATCTAATGGTTTTTATATGATACAAAAATACCTGTGAAAATTAAATTTATAAAGGTCAAAAACACCAGTTAAATAAATTTGATAGGGGACAAAAAATTCCATTAAACAACATTCTGCAGGAGCCGAAAAACCCAATAAAAAGTGAAAAACAATAGTGTTCTTCGCAGGGTAAAGCGCCCTACAAAAAATGTGCACATTTCACGAGATTGGCTAACACAATGGCTGCTGGAACCCTGCAGATTACTTTTCATAAGATTTTCATCTCCTATAGAATCTCATATTTGTTGTAATGGCAGAGATATGAATGTTAGAGAATTTGGTGGAATGGATGTGGATCCTCTCCTATGTAGAATGAGTTGGGAGAATGTTTTAACATTGAAGCTTATGATGTATCCTAGACTTGTTAGGTTGTTCTACTGCAATATTTTATTTCTAGGTTTCCCTTGGTGTTGAAATCTTAGTGAAATGAGTTAGTATGATCATAAATGGACCATTGCTGAAGGAACCATGTTCATTGATATCTTGAATGAGTAAATAAAATACTCTATGGACAAGATGACATTGGGCTAAGGCTCACAATAAAACAACTCTCAATTCAAAATTCTTCATCGTTGAGGTTATCGTTCTAATCTCTAGGATCAAACGCTTGACATGTGAACTAAAACTAGATTTGGTAGTTAAGGCACCACTTTATTTCTCTTATTTAGTTTAAACACTTAGGCTCATGTTTCGACTATAATTTGACCCCACCAGGCCTCAGCCAAGTGGCAAGATGTTGACCCACCTGCCAACATGGACAACATCATAGAGGATTAGCCTTTACTCCAACCTAAACGTACTTTCAACAGTTAAGAGCATCATTGATGCTAGACAAAGGGAGAGGCATTTGAAGCTTCATGCTTCAGACACCTCCTTGACATGTGAATAAATAAATTTTCATCCTAATTGATGATTTATTGAGAAGATGTTCTATTTTAAGTGGAAGCAAAGAAGGCATAAGTGTTAACTTTAACAGAAAGGTAGTGAGCTTTGGCTAAATTATTTTTCCCTAATAACGAAGTTGAGCTGTGGTGAATGCCAATTCTTAATTCAAGGGATGCTACCAAAAGGAGAGTTGGGAGAAAGAATGTTATAAGAGTAGAGTACTAAGGAAGAAACCGACGACAAGTTCCTTTGCCTCAATAAAATGAGAAAAGGATGAAGAGAAGCTGAAGATGGCCATGTTTTACTGGTTTAAATATTTTTTGTTGGCATGGAAAGAGAAGATTAATCTTGACCACCTTAACATGTTAGTAGATGAAATTATGTTCAACAACTATTCATGGGAAAAAGTATCATATGACTTAACAGTTTATTTCACAAGTGACTATGTCAAATATATGGCTTTCAAGGGTTATGAATGGAGGGACTTCCGTATGCTTTGATTGTTTGGGAATACGAAGTAATCCTGAGTCTTTCAAGCACACACAATGCATATGCCAGTAGAATTCTAATAGAATTCCTAGGTTTGTGCAATTGGGAATCGAACAAGCAACCTACATGGACAGACTTGAAGAACATAGTATTCAAACCTTCTTAGGTATGTAACTAATTTATTTACATTTAGTAATTAACCTATTACATTGTGACCTTCAAATCTCATTTGTTAACTTGCCAAACAAATGAATTAATTTCACACCTTCAGCTCTCATTGTCACTACTGGTCCCAACAGAGAAAGAGATGAACTCACCATTCATTGCCCATTCCATAAAGCAACTGAATCATGTTGGAAATTGGGGTTTTAAACACCATTTCCACGGACCAACTTTGAGAAATTTTTAGGTGGGATCCAACTTTGAGTTTTCCTCCATGAGTATATCGAAATTGACTAGTAATATGTCAAAATTGATTTTGAGATGAATGAAAAATTATCTTCCAAAATGAACTAATTAAGAATGAAAAAGTAGATGGGAATTGTAGAAATCTCACATTAGAAAATGGAGAAAATGTTGAAGTTGTATATATAGAGATGCTTGGATCAAGGCTGGCAACTTGATAAGCAAGTATGCCTTTTGCTTCAGTTTTATTTTTTCTTCTCCAAACAAGTCCAAAAGTCACTAAATATACTTGGAATAGAATATTCTATGTAAACAAAGGCCCAAAACAATTTTTTGATAAATAAAGGCCAAAAATGTTTTTTGGGTGGTAAATAGCTTTATGGTGGGTCTCCCCATGAATACTATAAAATGAGGTGTTCTCCTTCTCATTTATTCAAACCAAAAAGCAAAAGCTTCTTCTCTTCTCTCTTTGTTAGTCTCTTATTCTCAGTATAAGCTAATTGGTTCGAGATTTGGTGTGAAAACTAGTCTAGTCTCTGGTTCAATTCTAGTCTTTGTTTGACTTTTGGTTTTAGTCCTGGTATGTGAGTCGTTACTCTGGTGGTAGAATTCAGACAAATCAGTTCGTTAAGGTGGTAAAGTTGGGTACTCTCAGCTGCCTACAATCGTTTTATCTTGGGAAACAGACACTGTTATCAACTTTTAGTACCACAAGTAAGGAGGAGAAACCATTTTAAGGAAACTATGAAAACAAGACTAGGTTTGATTTCTCCTTAATTCATATAAGTGTTATGTTGTTAGTTTAATTTTTTACCTTGGTAATTATATTGTTTACATTTTGTAGCTATTCTATTTACATAGCTATTTTTCGTAGTTTCATAATTATATTATTTACATGTCATAATTAGTGTACTTCTATTTGGTAATTTCATAAATATTGTATTACCGTAATTTTTATTTAATCTTATAATGGAATACATTATCTCTTAACACTCTTAAAATAATTGTAGCTAGACAAGTTATTGCGTCATAGGATTAAATTTTGAAAATTAATTTAGTTTTTCAACCTAAATATTATTTTAATATTGTCAAAAATTAATTTTTTGAAATTGATTTTTTTTTTTCAACTTAAAATATTTTTAATAGCAACCAAAGTTTCAAAATCGGAAATAACTATACAGATAAGTTCTGTCTAGTAATTTAGAACTTAAGAGTGACTTGTCCCTCTAATTACCTGAGAATTGTTTAGTGTCGAGAAGGCTCATCCTAGATCATATCTTAGAACCTCACCAGTTCATCTTAAAAGTTATCTATAAAAATGCTATTTAGTGTCATGATTACCATTTTCTACTATAATTCCCTATTTTCAAGCCTAGAAATTCTCTTTTCTTTCCCTTGAGCTTCCAATCTCCCTCTATCAGCCTTGTTTAGTCTGTACCCATGTGAAAACCTTTGCTCATTCTTCTCCCATTCGATTAACTTATTTATACCTTGATGCTTACTCCCGAGTCCTTTGCCCGACTTGTATCCCCCTTTTATCATCAATTTTACCATCATCGGAGATGCTTTTATAGGCTTGACATTGGAATGAGTTTTCCATCAGCAATAAATGGTGTTCGCAATCTCAAATGATCTAAATGAGCACTCCAATGCTTCTCCTGCCACCTCAACATACGGCATGATTTCTGGTTAGATATCAGTATGTCTTCTTTCCTTTATATACAAGCGAGTTTATGATCCACTATAAATTTCAACTTCTCACATAGAGAGGACAATACTGCCCCAGCAGAGTAAATCCATGGTCGACCCAAAAGGAAACTATATGTTGGAGTTATGTCCATCACTTGAAATATAGTATCGAATAAGCATGGTTTGATTCAAATATTTATCTCTATGTCTCTGACTACTTCTCTCTGCGTACCATCAAATGCTCTTACTATCATCATGCTCAGTCACATATATGTCGTGTCCACATGAAGCTTTGCTATTGTAGATCTTAACACTATATTCAAAGAAGAACCATTATCAACCACTACTTTATAAATACAATACGCAGAGATTTCATTATCGGTGAAAGTGATGAAATTTGGTGCAATAATATTTCTCAGAATTCCACTCAACTTTTCCACCACAATGTAATGACAGACATATGCTTGATTCAAAACCTTACTTGGCGATTTGGTTCAGAATTAAGAAAAAGTAATAGTAGCAAGTAAGCCATTAAGTTATCTTATCACCTTATACTCACTTTGCTTGATGAGCTTTAAAAATTCACATACTTCCTCTTTAGACACTGATATTTCTTTCTCCGTACCTTTCATTATATCTAGGTCTATCGATTGGTCGCCATACTCTCTCCTTAGAACTCATGAACATTGTCATCTTCTTTGGCTTTCCCTGTTCTTTGTCTTTTAAACTCGACACCCTTATTCTCTTTTTGAAATATCTATCATGTAGCATCTGCCACTCCTCGTCATTCCACCTATTACCGAAATATTAGTTATGGGAAGATTGAGGTCTGTTTGGTTTAGTATTTAAGTTTTGTCATTTTTCCTTATAATAACCTCATATCCATCTTTCATGGGACTGCTCTTGAATCTTTGTATGCAAATGCGCTCCCAATATTTGGATCATGGTTTGCCTTAGAGCATAAGATGTTGTGTTACGAGTTAACTTCTCCTCATAATATATTGTTAGAGGTTTTGGGACATAGGATACTACTTCGACATTTACTTAAGATGATTCTTTAGTTATCATGAAGACTAACAAGTCATTTTGCTGTAACGCTTTTCCCATTTCTAACTTATGGTAAGTATTTTTACTCTAGCAACCATTGTACTTCCATTTAAAATCACTGCATTCCTCAATAGTATGCCAACTCACATTCTCATGAAACAAGCAGTCAAAGTAATGCACATATTTCCCAAAAATCTCTTTTGCTTCTGAGCATGTGGGGGTAGATATATCCCTATTTAGAAAGGAGATGGCAAAGTACTTCCATTTATGTGCCCACATCTACCACATTCTCCTAATTATATGAAAATGATTCCTTAATTGAGTTTACATTGGGATTTCCATAATTTGGTAAAATGTTAGAATTGATATCTGAGTTCCCATTCACCATTTTAAACTTCAACCATCCAACTTCGATCAACGATTATACTCTAAACTTTAATGTCGTGCAATTTATAGTCGAATGTCCCACCGCTCAACCATGCTAATCACATCTATCTCGAATCATACCACCTAGGGTATGGTGGTTGGTGAGGCGCATAGGAAATTGCCCTAGTTGGTTATTCTGTATTAGTTGTGGCAAGAGCTCCTGGTAAGGTATAACAACCAGATTATATTGGATGAAACTTGGTTTACTCTTACTTCCTCTTTGACTCTGACCAATTTGATGAGAATTTCGATGGTGAACTTGTTGTCTCAAACTGGACCTCGGGTTATTGTGGAAAGTTCATTGCTAGAAGTAATACTTGTACGACACTTGTGAGGTGTTTGCTACATATGGTGTTGCAAGTCCAAACCCTTCATTATATTTTGGGAAACCTACATTGAGGCTTACAACTTCTGATGGATATCTTAAATTGACTGCGTGTACATCTCCTTCTTTTTATTTCGTTAGTGTGTCTATAGGATTCTTATATGGCTTCTGAAAATCTACCATATTTACCCCATATGCTATTCTCTCACCAATTACTATAATATCAAAAAATTTATTTGAAGCATTTCCAATCATTCAATTGTAAAATGGAGACCTCAATGTACTAATGAAAATCGCGGCCTTTTCTTTTTCTGATAAAGCAGGTTGCACTTGGGTTTCTAACTCCTTCCACCTTTGCACATACTCCCTAAAGCTTTTGATGCACTTTTTCTCTATTATGTGAAGATCAAAATGATCAGGAGTCATGTCAATGTTATACTTGTATTGTTTTAGGAAAGCATTGTCTTTCCATCTCTGAATGTGATGTCTATCCAACTGGATGTGCCATTTAGACGCAACCCTTACTCGACTATCTTGAAAAAAATGAATCAACAACTTATCATCATGTGCACAAGCAACCATCTTTCCACAATATATGATAATGTGACATCTCAGGCTCATGCTACAATCATATTTTTCAAACTCAAGTAATTTGAATTTATGAGGGATAGTTACATTCGGGATCAAATACAACTGTGTAGCATTAATGGTACCGTAAACATATGCTCATTCAATAGCACGCCTCCATAAAATCTAACTTATCCCTCGACAATTGATTTTCGCTTGCCTTGATGATTGGCTCATTAGAAAACTCACCATGTGGGGTGAAAGCTTGATTGTGTCCTGGTGCATTTATTGGGAAATTGTTCCTAGTTTCCCTGTAAGCAACATCTCCTAGGAATTTAGAAGTGAGTAATGTTGAAAATTTACTGGTCCTGATGGAGTGTGACAAAATATACCCGCCTGATGATGTTGATGGGCTGGAGAGAACCCTTAAGGATAAAGTGGTGTATCCTTAAGGAGATGGTCTTGCAATGATTGGGCTTTGTGTGGACTCACAACACTGTTCTTTATGTTGTTAGTAGTGAGAAGTTCTAGGACGTGAGCCATTTGTTCTTTCAGCTCATTAATTTGTTGTTCCATTTCCTCCCATGATCGCTCTCTTTCTTGCTCATCCATGATCTTAACTTGAGCTTGTGTTCAATAAGGATGAAGTTGAATTGTCATATTTGAAAAGTTTCTTGAAATAAATAAAATAAGATCAATGAGATTGTAGATTTTGCTAATGAAAAAATATATAAAACTTAAAATAAATGAAAGAAAATCTATATGAATTTATGCATGATAATGATATTGCACAATCTGGAAGTAAAAAAGCATTCAATTTCATTTAATTAGTAGAGCCATCCACTGCATTTAAGTATGTAGGAGTCAATTACATAACTCCATGATACAAGTTTACATAAAATGACCAAAATAAACAAAATTCTTGTTGATTTCTTCCAAAAGCTTGAAGAAGTTCTCCAATTAAGATAGATGGGCAAAACACTTATCTTAAATAATGATGCTTATCCAGCCAAGTTACTTGCTTTCACGGCTACGCCTTGCAGCAACTCCATAGCTTGCTCAGATTATTTAGAAATCAAATCATACTCTTGTTGAAACAATTGGTAATCATGTCCAAGTGCATCAACATTGGCATCATTGTTTGTTGCTAATTTCTCTGGCACGATTTGATATGATGTGGCTTGCTGCTCGAGGCTTACGATGATTTCCAATAGTTCTTCACTATTAATTGTAACTCGATCTTTCAAACTTTAGATCCTCTAAATCAACTTGTAAACTATCAATGATTCATCTCAATGAGTCATATTGTTCTTCCAACTCGATGATGTATGCATTTTTATTATCAACAGTCATCTTCACCTTTTCTAAAACCTCTTATATAAGCTTATTTTTCCTTTCTAGCTCCACGATGTGATCGTCTTGTTCGTGGATCGTACCTCATTAGGTCTCATTGTCTTCTGTCATCTTTCAAATATTTAAGTCATTTTCAACCTCGATTATGTGCTTGTCAGACAAATTTGCCTCATCTTTTAGTTGCATATTTTCTTCCAAGAGAGTTAAATTCTTTTCACGCTCTTCACAAACTCATTCTGCTCTTCCTTTTTAGAAATCTCCTTATGGGCTGCCAGTAATTTTGATAATTGTAAATCTTCAATTGGTAAGGCAATTATCACTTTGCCCATACTCTTAAGCCACGCTTCATACTCCTTTGTGCAGCTCACATGATTCTTCCCATTTTGTATCCTTCTCATTATTTTCCGAGCTCCGATTAATTGCTGCATTTTTGTTCAACATCTTGATAATCGTAAGTGATTTCAATATCCTTCAATTCGTGAGTGACAGGGACAAAATTTCTCATATACGATTGGCGAAGCACCATTAGTGAAGCATAACCAGTTCAACCCCAATGACTTGGGAGGACTCATTGAAGGTCGCCGCATTTATAGATTATTGGTGTACACGACATCCAATGATCATATAACATCCTCATTTTTCTAATTTGACAAGTATGAAAGCCACACATTTTTTCTTGAAACTGAGGACTCCAGTTGGTCATTCTAAATTTTGGCAAAGGGGGTTGTTATTTTATCTATGGTCTTGAAAATTTAACTTGATGACATTTGAATTCTGGTGGACATCTTAGATGGCTAAGGATCCAAATACATAAAAGACTTTGAGAGCCGATGAACTTCAATTTTCCACACAGATCTTATTTAAGGAACTTTGTCATCCACATACCTCGAATCTTAGGGAACAACATGGTACTATAAATACACAGAGCATAAAGAACCATTTCCTTATCTTTATTTAAGAAAATTTGGGTGAGATCTATAAGGTAATCCAGTAGCATATACTCATTCCCTCCTTTAATTTTAGCTTCCTTTTATCAATCTCAGATGCATGGATAATACCAAGGACCTTAGATAAAGCTCTCTTCAGCGTAAGCTTTTTATCGTAATTTTAAACTTTGTCCGTAATTTGTAGCGGGACATTCAATAATGCTTGATATTCCTCAATCATAAGAGTAAGATCAATTGTTCTTAAGGTGAAACATCTATACAAAGGGTCTGATAAATGCCTTAAAGCCTCGAGAATGGGAGCATTGATAGCAATATATAGGAGATAAACAATGTGACCATATTTACAAACAAACAAATACTTTTACTATAGAAAAAAATCCTCCCGTATCTTCTTCAACCTTTTTAACTAAATGTGTGAGAACTCTATCTTAGTGATTGGTGGTAGAAGAATGACATTCTCCTTTTTCAGCAATCTCCCTTTGTTGTGTTTCTTCAGATCATTGGGCTATTGTAACTTGATCTTCTATCATTCTTGGAGTGGAAATCATGGTTTCTAAGTTATGAATAAATTGAATACTTCTTTACAATCCTTATTACGCAAGAGGGTGCATGTATGCAAAAGACAGATGAAATCAGAAATGAAACAATGAAAAAAATGCTTCATTACTGTAAGACATATATACATAAACATAGTTCATCATGATAGCTTATTTGAGTATAATCTCTATTATTATTATCAACTATTTTTATGAGGTGAACTCTAAAACATGGTACATGTGCGATTGGGCCCTAAAATCTCTTATTGTGCTCTCAGGTTGTCCACAGTGTTATCCAAATAGAGTAACGGGACCCCCAAACAGTATCCTAAAAGGATTAACCTAAGTGAGAACTTTCGTTAGCCTGCATTCCACTACTCATTCTTGCTAATCCTAAAAGGTAAGCCTGGGAATGGAGCTAGTGTATGTGTGAAAATTAGGAATTATGCAAAGAAATCTAAAAGCATAAAAAAGCAAACTATATACAAATATAAGCATGACCAAGAACAAATAATGAATCAAATAAACAAACAATGAGCAACACAACGAAAATGATAGCATATGATAAATTTTTAACTTGATTCTCTATAGATCTAAAAATGGTTAGACCGATTGCGTCTCCAATAGAGTAATCAACTTGTTGCAATGTGCCTGCGACACGGAGTGACGATTGAAAAGATATTTTAAAAAATAAATTTAGAGTCGCAACCAATCATTTTGGGGCGTGATTGGTCAAGATTTAAAAAAAATGTTTCGGTCTATGAAAATAGAAAGTTGGTTCGGGAGTCATTTGTATGTGAGGAAGGTTTTAGTACTCTACAATACCTATTGTTAAAATAGTTACCAAATTTAATCAAAATGTTATTAAAGACCAAAAATAATAATTTTTTTACATGTCCCATTAGGTATGCCTTGTGTCATAAAGTTGAACAAAATAACTGACATTTAATGGATGGTACAATGACCAGTGAAAAGTAAATTGTTTTTTTTTTAATTTTATAAAACAAGACATTATTGAAATTATTCTAGGTATCTCAAAAATAACCTCTCGCATCCATAGTTCGAGAAAATTGGTATCTCAAAAATTTTGAAGTCCATCGTAAAAATTTTTTGATTGAAAACTAGACGATAAAGTTAAGATGATTTAAATCTAACTTTTATGATTGTGACCCATGGATATACATGTTTTTATATTTATAAGTGGATAAAATATGAATCACATTTAAAACATGAGAATATGATAGTATTACATAAATAAATAAAGAGTAAGAAAAAAATATATTAATAACTATGAACAAAAAAGAGTAAAAAACCTAAAAGAAAAGTGAGAAAAAATGGTTGTAAAATGTCAAAAGTGAAGAAAATCTGTAAAGTGAAAGTCACATGTAAAACATGTGTAATAAGAAAAACGTGCAAGACAAAAATAAATGATGAAAAACAATATATAATAAATCAGGAGAAAAAAGAGAAAAAAAAGAAGGGAAAAGCTGATGCATATGCTGCAGCTCGGGGGGGGGGGGGGGGGGGGGGGGGAAAAAAA
>QANY01011138.1:240298-389661 GCA_003255025.1 Datisca glomerata | reverse complement strand
GGGAAGGGGTACTAAATCAGATTTTGTCCCTCTGCCAAAATCTGATTTAAAAAAAAATTGGTATGAACATATTCTTTTAATTTTGATAACATACTCTATTAATTACCATTACTTTTCTCATTATCGCCATTCAAAAAGCAAGAATAAAATTATGGATGATAACTAGTTAAACCGAGCGTCACAAGAAACGATGATATTAAATGAAACATCTAACAATGAAAAAAATCAACAAGTGATGTTATTGTAAAAAAAATTGAGATTCAAAACTCAATGTTTGCATAATCGTTATGCATTTTGATGTATGAAAAATTCTGTAAGGAGAGTTTTCTTACATGGTATGTATACTTTTAACTCATTAATTGAGTTGACTGTACATTAAATTGATTGTACACCCTCAAAAACTTTATACTCACTCTCATTAATTTAGTTGATGATAAAATATATATCATTATCAAAATTTTAAGCTTTAAAAAAATCACCAATGTATTGAAATAGAACTCAAGATTATGAGTAAAAAAATAAAGATGAATGAACAAAATATTTCTAGTTTAACTTATAAAAGAGAAAAAAACATACATTACAAGAGTATAAATGAGAAAAGATGAAGAAGATTAAATAATACTTATTTTTTAATTAAAGTGAAAGAAATTTAAAATACCTTAAGAGTATAAATGAAAGAAAAATGAAGAGTAATTAATGAAATTTCTTTCTCTGCGTTTCTCTGAAAAGAAGAAGAAAACTTACTCCCTTTCTCTTTTTCTCTCTTATTCTCTTTAAGAAAACATACCTTCAACTGAAGACTCATTCTCCTTTTATTGACAAAAAATGGACTTCTTTTAGTTTTTAGTCCCTAGGATCCTTTTTATTTGTCTTTGAGCTCTTTTTCTTATATTTTTAGTTCTTGGGCTCTATTTTATTTTTTAGACATTGAGCTTTCAATTTTAAACCTTAGGTGTAGTCTTAGGCTATTATTGAGCTAATAAACGAAGTGTTTAGATAAAAAGTATTGATCGGACAAAATATGATATCTACAAGACCCATTCTTCAGTAGAGGATCCATATTGTGCCATTGTTCCAAGGACTCCACCTGTCATAGAGGATCTTAGCTACTCAGAAGGAGTTGATATTTCCTAATATAGATTGCATATTCTAGATTGGAACTTCCATTAGCTTTCTTCTTTTGTGGTTTTGTTGAGGCTTCAAGAACTATGTCTAGATTGGTTTTCAATTGCATAGTTGTATCTTTCCTAATCTAGATTGCATATTCTAGTTTGGTTTTCAGATTGCATAGTTGTATCTTTCCTAATCTAGATTGCATATTTTAAATTATTTTTTCAGATCACATAGTTATATCTGTCAAGTTTGATTGGTAATGAGCTATTCAATGTGTTGTTGAACACAATACTCATTGGTGTGAGTTGTTTAAGTCATTTGAATTAGTGGCAGCCATTGACATGAGTTAAGAAGGCCCTGATACCATGTAAGATATTGAGCAAGAAAAGGTGACAGAAGGAGATGAAAAGAAAATGATCTCAGCTTCAACTACTGAGTCATGATAATGCCTTTTTATTTATACTTCACTTCTTAGATCGCGACTGAATATTACCAAAGCTACCTTTAATAACTAAGCTAACTACATAACCACTTAGTATAGAAGATAGTTAGCTTCTAACAAGCTAACTGTTGCAAATGGGAATAATTCAACTTGCTAAACTGCTCTTTGCAAGTGTTAGGCAATTGGTATATGTTAACAAAAACAATCACACCTAGTGGTTTGGATATAACTTGAGCATTATGAGGAGTATGTAATTGAACCCACGTCAAGTTCTACTAGTAAATATAAAATGACTTGCTATGTTTAGATGTCAGAAAGTACGAAGAAAAATAAAATGAATGGTAGAGGGTTTTATATTTTTTCTTTGATTTTATAAAATAAGAATAGGATGGAATTACTACTTTTCCATTTCTTTAGCTTATATTCTCTAATTTCTTTTCTTTTTCTCTCATTTTTCGTTGCTATATAACTTTCAAGATTCAAATATAGTCTAAATGTAATTATCGTAGATGATGAGTAGTTATATTATTGAAAACAATGATCTCTTTCTTGCTTTGTTTAAGTATATGGATTCTTATGGTTCAAATTTCTCAAAACTACCACTCTTCAAACTAGCACCCTTTCTTCTAGAAAATCTACACCTATACTCTTCTAAACATAATCAAGATTCTTCCTAGGATGATAATTAACCTCGTATAAATATCTAGATAGGGACGCCTTTCCAATGTTGGGAGAGTTTTCCCCCAGGCCTTAGATCTAGTGAAATGTAAGTTACCGGTTTAATAGGTATCCCTTTTTTCAAACTCAATTATTGTCTAAAAAAACCACTTCTTCCCAATAAGACAACCTCTCGGCGCCGCCTCTCTCACTTCTTCTCTACACTACTCAATTTAGAATTCTTCTATAATCCCCTTATAAAATCAGTGGATTTGTGGCAACATTTCATCTCTTTCTCACTTCATCTTCTGCAATCTTGAATCAAAGGTATGATTGATGGGTTTTATGTTTGAGTTTTGGGGTAAAATAATTTTTGAATTATTTTAAGCAATGGCTAGGGTTTCTTTGAGTTTTGGGGTATGATTTTGTGTTTTTTTAGTTGATTTGTGTTGTTCAATGTATAGAAGAATTGAAAGTGAGTTTTTCAAGGTTTTGGTTTATAGCAATATGTTACATGGATTGCATGTGTTTGTTTATGCTAATGTGTGATTTGAGTTTTGTTTGAAACGAACAAAGATTGCATATTTACATGCTTTTAGAAGTAAAAAAATTGTGATATAGAGCATTAGTTTGGAGTTGAATGAATTTAATGTGTTTTATACATATTTTTGAAAAAAAAGATTAGTATGTCATATTGAAGCCACGAGTCACTAGTGTGCAAGGTGTCTTGTGCGCTCAGGATGGCGATCAACGTTTGGTCACCACCCTTGGTTGGAAAGAATGGAGATTAGCGCCTGCAGATAGTGATCGCTACCCCTGTGTTCGTAACTAGAGCATGTAGATGGTGATCAAGTCCCGATTTCCATCTCTGCGTTCAGTTGGGATTGCCATGTTGTGCGTGTGATCGCCTGCACGACAAAGGGATCGCGCTATACAACATGGCGATCACATCTGAATATGGCGATTAAGGCCCTTTAGATGGCGATCAAGATTTGATCGCCATCTATGTGTTGGTGAGTGATCTCCATGAATTTTCACAAGCCATCACCTTCAGATGGAAATCATAATAGTCTGCCATCATCCCACCCATCCAATGACATCCTTTCATGCCACATCCTTCATTATTATGTTAAAAATCATCCAACCAAGGCAATGACATACTAAATTTGATTATAATAACATTTATTTCAGATGACTAACACAAATGTGAATGTGAAGAAGGAACGGGGTAGTTTCATTGGCTTCTTGTACATAATTAATTGTGATCATCAATTTAATGGTACATTTTTTCATATCAATGATTGCAATGTTAATGTTATTATTAAAACAATAAGAAAGAATATGTTGCATTCAAGGAGTCATGTGTTGTTAGTATGTTTAATTTAACAATTCATATGACATGGAATCGATAAAAAATGATTGTAATTTAAGTGAGCTTGTGATATGTAGGAACGAAAACAATTGGCACCAGTATGGAACAACATCCGAAAAAACATGTCATTAATCGGAACTTGCTCACACACTGCACTCTTGAGAAATTTTTGGACCTTGTTGAAAATTTTGTTGAGGGGAAGGGGAGAGCGATAATGGATATGAGATTTGGAGGGTTGTTAAAGCTGCAATGCCGCAAGTTAAGGAGGTGCTTCTTGAAGCAACTATTAGGTTGCTTCGATCTAGCCACCTGCACACTGAATGTCCATGGGTCGACATTCAATGTGACGGTAGATGATGTGAGTTCCATACTTGGCATTGTCGATGGTGACTTGAATGCCATCAAAGATCAATGAGTGAAGTGAGTGAACGTTCAAGGAGATATTTTGGTGAAAACCTTATTGAAGTTCTTGATCGAGGAGTCAGACGGTGACTACTAGAGGTAAGTGTTTGTGCTATATACCATTGAGGTTATGTTATCTCCTTGATCAAAACTAGAGGTCTGTCATTCATGATTGCATGGTGTGGAGACCCCTGCGACCATCCATGAGAAGAATTGGGCTTCTGCTTGTTTTAGAGATTTTATGGATGATGTTCTGAGTATCAAAAGAATCATCATCATAGTATTACTGGATGTGTGTTATTTATCCAGGTAATAGCTTTTGTGTACATTGGTCCTCTTCGCATGATAACAAACGTAATTGTACTAATAAGTTCATTTTGTTGTAGCCTTTTTAGTTGGAGAAGTTGGCATGTGTTGTTGGCTTTGTTTGCTGGTTCATTTCAAAAGTCTTGAAGTATGCAACTTCAAGGGGAGGAGGACCCAAAAGCTTGGCAGTTTGCATTTTAGAATATTACAAAGTTCATTAGATTACTCTTGATTATTTATTACTAATTCATATGTATTTGTATTATGTAGATCGATATAATTGCTCAAGCCGTTTTGGAGGACCGCGAGCGTACAAATGTTCACGAGAACATTTGTGCAGTTTAACCTGTGGAGCAAGGTGTCAGGCAGGACATACATGCTTTTAAGTGCACAAGGGCATGCTCTTCAAGTGGACGCGCGCTCCATGAGGGCGAACATGATCCAAATAGTTGAGGAGCAAAGAAAGATGAGGCATTTCCAAGATAAAATCATGACAACTTTGGCTAGTCATTTGGATTGGGAACGTGGAAAGCCTTGGTTCGATGACAATGAGCCACAGGTCACCCTGACATAGAAAGAAGAACGATGAGGGTTTGATCATTGAATGAGTCCCTCCAGTGAAGAAGAGCATCCTGACTATTCATAAACATTAGATAAAGGTGATAAAGATGATTCCTACATCCAGGTGGATGGATCTGGCAAATTAATGACTGACCTATTATTGGTAAGGGAACCATCCCTCAATATGACTGGAATGTCTAAAGGAGATCATAAAGTATTATTCTGTTTATTTATATTTCATCTTTTCTACTAATATAACATGTATAATCTAACTAATAATCTGACACCTTACTTGGGTTTGTTTGTTGGTAGTGCAAATAAGTCATGACTGCTGCAAGACATGATTTGACTTCTACTGAAAGTCAATATCCAATGTGGTTACGCAGCATGCGGGAGAGGAGAGTTGGTCCTCTAATTAATTCACCCTATTTGAAGGGTAAAACAACCACTAAACGGAACATAAATGTATTTAAAATGGATTCGTACACGTTGTGGGACTCATTAGAAGTCAAAGATCAACATTGAGTATATTTTTTAGAAAAACTTTAGTGGATAGGTAGTTATCTCGCTAATCTAATAAATTTAAACACGATCACTTTCAAATTTTGATTAAGTTTGTCTATTATTTATCTTTTGCAGTGAGGTTCTCTTGACATATTTTATCCAAGATGCTGACCTGAGAGTCCTCAAGACTCATAGTATAGAGTTTTCGCTTGGCATGGAGGTTATAAACTTGTTTGCCTAGTTGTTTACCATGGAGACTCGTACTGAGTTAATGTCCTATCGATTCTGGTTTCTACCCACGACGTTTGATATGAGTATCTACTACTGAGTACCATCCTTATTTTAGGTTTATCTGCAATTTGTATATTTTGTTTTTGTAGTGCCACTACATGCGTAATGTGCTTCAAAATTAGAAGAACTTCCTAATTTTGATCGTAAACACAAAATCATGGAGAGATGCATGGGTTCGCTCGAGTTCCGCATTACGGTAAGAAATTTTAATGTAGTTATGTTATTACAGTTTGACATAATATTGTTGTGTAATATAGATCTGCATTTTGATACACGATGATAGAGATCATTGGTTTATGGCCAAATTTTCCATTGTGGAAGATGAAGCCGCCATATTGGACACCTTGTAAGATGGCAGATGTAATTTGGCGTGGGATAAAATTGTCAAAAAGATTGTATGTTCTAACCGCCTATGGTATCTTCCATTATCTTATACTATGTATGATGTTGACATTGCTTCTCCTTTTTCTGTATTTTGAATGAAAATGCAGTTGGAAGGTATGGACATGTATTTTTGGGATAAGCTCCATGCTTGGTTACCCCTGGCAAGAACCTCCAATTGATTCAAAATTTCAAGGTCGCGCCATGTGCCCACTCAATCAGATGGGTAAGTTCACTGATCATGAATTTGTGCTATCATCACATTAATCATACACTTATTATCAAACTACAAGAGTGATTGTGGCGTGTGGGTGGTGATATTCATGGATGACTTGAGGGCACAAACACTGCAACTACCACTCCCAGATAATTATTTTTGGCATGATTTTCTTGTTTATGCCCCTCATTATTGAATATTTTGAGGTGTATGATATTTTGGTGAATATTAAAAAAATATATAGGAGCTAAAATTGCATGATCTTCGGTGTGAGATTATTTTGAAGATCGTCAATCATCCTTCTAATAGCATGTCTGCAATGATATAAAAGCGCATTGACTTATTTTATGGTAGGAACTAATCTTTTTCAGAGACGCATCAAGCACAAAAAATGAGTCCTACTTTGAAGCAAAGGTTGGAAAAGAGGAGAGGGATAGATGGGCTCTATACTTTATTGTGTAAAATAGTGTTTGACAGATTTTGTATATTATTGTGTATAGTTATTGTTAGAGAGATTTTATTAAGTTATCCTGTACAGTAATGATAGACAAAATTTGTAAATTTATTGTGTACAGTAGTGTTGGATAGAATTCGCAAATTTATATTATACATTGATTGTTACGCAGATTTTGCAAATTGATTGTGTTCAGTGATTGTTAGACATACTAGCAGGAGAATTATAAAAATGTATTCTACAGATAATTTAGTTGCACTAATGATGCTAGTGACTTATTTGCCATACAATATAATGTACCTTTACTACGACGGATAAGGAAAATTGTACCAGTATGGGACGTTTGTGTTGTACAAATATGGGTACCTACCTTGTGCGTTGAATGGTGGTGGGTATGCAAATTGATCGAATAACAAGACTTGGTATGCACCTTTCACATTGAATGGATATTGAGACGCTGGTTATTTGTGCAACGGGTCTTGGGATGCACCTTGTCCGGAGACCCATATCGCATTTGCATCTTGTATATTGGATGGTGATGGATCATTAGTAGTGTCATTTTCTATTTTTCCATGCGCATTGCTCGGTAACTCTGGACATGTCCATTTGGTATGTCTAGTGTTCTTACAATGGCCACATCAACCGGTTGTTGGCCATTCTTTACTCGACCTGACATCTTGGTTGCCATTTGTCTTCACAATCACCGGGTCTTGCACATGGCCTTTTTTAATATTTGCCCATCCTCGTGTTTCTTATCCTGGCCATTGACCACCTTCTCATTCTACAAGATCTCATATTTTGCACATAGCATCCCAAGCTCCACTTTGGCTCAAGTTGTCCATTCATTTGACTTTGCCTCAAACTCTGCAGCCTTTTGGCAACTGATTGGATCGAACACTACCAAAGAAGCATCATCTCATCTTCCTAATGATAATGGCTTGGCCTGACTGGTAGCATATGTCTCTTCGCAGTGATCCGCCATCGATGTAGTATGCACGTGCTTGTCTTGTAAGTGGTAATTTTTCATAAGATTTAACATATGGCAATATAGTATCCCAATTGACTCAAAGTTACCACAGTTACACTTTAGTGCATGAAGTTGTTAGTCCCGTGTCGGTACATATGTATCATTTGGCACCCCAAACTCGACCAACAAATAATTTTTAGCCTTCCCATCACAAACTATAAAGGCGGCCTCACCAATAATATCCTTGTGCACACGTTTGAATAGTTTACACGTGAACATATTTGCCGCATGTTTCTCTAATATGAGGATGTGTGGATGTAGCACAGGCGTATCATTTGTAAACTTAAAATCGTCCAATCTCTTCGTGTGTCAAATGTGTGCCAACGCCCGATCCAATTATAGTACAAATTCTTATAGTTTAGAGCGGCGTTGAACGAATTGGTAAAGATATGCGCCCATACCTTTTGATCGTTGTGTAGTTCTCATAAAAGAAAAGAATTTTCCTTGTTGGAAGGCCTCTGCTGAGCGTTCCCACTTTGCATATATTCATATTACCCATTTATTTTGGCTAAGGTTGAATGACTCGATCAAGCGATCCCATTCCTCTTTGAACTCCTCCTCACTCAGGACATCAAACATGACTCTCTTGAAAGCTTGGAGAAATTTTGGCTAATGCACGTTTCATTGGGCATTTCGTTCACGTCTCATAGTCTTCATTGTTTTATGCATTGCCTTCTCGCCATCTGTAACGACCGATTCAGGCATCTTATTTTTCATGGCATCTAAGAAAGTCCCCAAGCTAATGATGAAAGAGTATGACTAGCTTTCTGAAAAATGAGATGAAACCCGCTTTATCGATACCCATTTATAGGTTTCAATAGTCTCATCAACCAAAATTGCACAACCGAATACCATGGTCTTGTAGTATTTGTTCACGTCAAGGAGAATCACGAGTGGCTTTTTGTATGCATTTATCTTGTATGTTGTATCGAAAGTCAATACCACTCTGAAGTAGTGACAGTTAACTTGCCACGTCGAGTCTACTTAGAACAAATTTTCCAGATGATTATCATTTTCTATGTTGTCTTTGCAACACATATCTGGATCCATCTCAAATTTCATAGTATAAAAAATCAGCGCTACCTAAGAATCAGTTTCGATTATCTGTGATTAGCGGTGCTTGTCCAATTTATTGTATAGATCCATCCTTAAGAACACCACATTTTCGTAACCGCCTGCTTGGTCAACCATGTAGTCAAACACTTGGCTCAACATTGTGCAATCATGCTGCCTGAGCTATGTCCACTTCATTCACTACTCTATTCGATCGAACAAAGGGCACGTCCTGTAATGAGGTGGTGTGATGGTTTTGCTTAGCTTCAAAATATTTGACAGCCCATTTTTCGTCTTCTTATCAAAATTTACTCTAAAACAAGTGCTAAAATTTACACTTGTCAAGCCTCTTGGTTCTTGCTTAATGTCCTCTCTAACCATATATCTTTTCCCAAAATCCTTCTTTATGGCAAACTTATTTGTGTAACACAATTTCCCCCTCTTCGTTCTTCCGTTTATCATCTTATCGTACATTGAACCCAACAACGCCTGCGTATGTATAGTAATATCTTAGGCCTCTTGTAATGTATACCACATTTGACCAATGCATCCTCCTTTCATAAGTTTATTAATGTGGATGAACTTGGACTCATACTCATCTCACCCGGGCTTGTGGATCATTAACATGACTCATCTCTGTAGATACTTAATTAAATGGAAATGAGATACTTAATTAAATAGAAAAATATTATTAGTTGGAGTTTATAATTACTCTTAAAACATCTAAATTACATATAATCTTAGAAAAATGAAACAAAAATAAACAAATATTACTTATTCGGTTACACCGGTCATGAACTTAGAGTTAAAAATTGATGACCCAAACAAAAAGTATTTGAAGAAGAAAAAGTATTTGAGCTTTAGAGCACTTAAAAATGAGTTAAAATATATTTAGTTGAGTTAAAATATGTTTTTAACGATGATAGATGAAAATTAACGGGCCAAATTAATTGTACAATAAAAGTCAACATATAAAGATGGCGACTGGATCCCAATCCCCATGTTATCATTGTGGTTCGCCATCCAAAGATGCCGATTGGGCCCCGTAGGTAGTGATCGGGCGGCCCCAATCACCATGTTCCCAGGCGATTAGTCCATGTCCTCATGATAAGCCAATTGGACAGCTCAATTGGTCAATTTTGCATGTTTCAATACAAAAAAACTTTAGGACATGATCATGTCAAGATAAAGCTTGGACAGAACCTCTTCATAAACAGTAAAAAATCCACAATAAAAAAATAAGTTGCAATAACAGTACTTTATATCTAGAATATGCCAATCAATATACAGCCAGAGTTTATTATTTTTAAACATATTTTAGCATCTTTAACAAATTCATAATCCAGTTTAAAATTTAAAAATGTTGATATAAATTCAAAAAACATAAACAAAGCGGTAACAACTTCAGTCGTAATGGTGCATGTCTTTTCTTTTTTGACAAATCATCAAGTGAATACTTTGTACGTCCTTCACGCTTCACATTACATTCAGTATCTTCATCAGCGTCATCATCATCTTCGTCTTCATCATCTTAACTGAATCTTCACCATTGTCATTATCACCTTCATCAACACCTTCATCTTCATCATCATCATCATCTTCTTCTTCATTATCCCCATGCCTGCTTGATTGAGATTCATGCATTTGCAGACATCTTTGCAACTTCGCCTACAAGTGTACATGCACAAAATGTAAGCTATAAGAGTTAATTTGAATATTTTGATTTGAAACAAAAAAAATCAGGGAAAGAGAGTGAGTTGATCTTAAATGCGCGTTAATATGATAATTAATAACTAAAATAATAAATATTAACATGATAACTCAAATACTCAACATTTGCTGTTGGAAGACCCCGGATTGTGACGTTCTGTGGAATGTCAACCGACTTACTACCACCATCTAGGAGTGGAAACATTATATGTCATGGTGGTAGTGTGATGTCAGCCACTCTTATATCATCAATGGTCGTTCTATCCGCCCCTGATGCTCCGAATACTGGTGTGTTAGCTGGTGTTGGTGCCTATATCAAGTAGATTACAAATTTACATTACATAATGATGATATGAGTAATCTTTTGCCTCAAAAAATAAACTTACGGAAGTTTAGTACTTGCCAAGATGAAGGCGACCTATCATGGTTATATGATAATTGTCGTGTCCAGAAATATCATAATTATCTTCGCATAGAGGGTCATACTCAATAAAGTTTTTTTTCTCGAAACCCTTCAAGACCAGATGTCAAATCCTCTTTGGCTGAATGGTTGATCACATAGCATTGAAGTTAGGGTCTGTCTAGGACCAACGACACATCGAATCTCAAACTCTTTCGTGCTACGCGCTCACCTAAGTACCATGCTCTTCCAGTATGTCCTTGCAGCAAGATTCTCCTACGGGTATGAGGTATACTGTCAATACACTAATTAGGAAAGTTTTCATGTGGTCCCCAAGGGTTCCAATTGAATTACAAGTAGAAAAAACAAATATTATGTCAATAAAAAATCGTCATACTCAAGGGGGACAATTTAAGATTTGACAGAATAAAACGCATACCTCATTGGGCTTCCCTAACCATAGTTTAACATGGAATTCTTTCAAGTCGTGAGCAACATCTCGTGCTACTCTTGGGAACGTGTTTGGCACACCAACTAGCTTGTGCAGTGCCAAACACAGTGAGTAATTACACTTTTCCATGACATAATGCGTCCATATTATAATTCAATACGTATAACGTTGAACCACCCCATTTGAACTCCCGTATCTCATTTAGTCTCTCTAGACTTGGGAGGAAGTACAAATGTACCTTGTTGCTCTTGTCATAGAAAATGGTAGTTTCCAAGAGCACCAAAAGAAAAACCCTTGTCAAAATCCATTGATAACTGAATTTTGTTTCCTTAAGGTCCGACAACTATTTATCGACTAGCTTGCAAAATAACTTCGTTGTACTTTCTGAGTCGTAATCCAACTTTCGACCTCTGACTCTCTGCCCAATTATAGTAATAAAGTCAAATGGGGTCATTGTCAACTTACTCACTTCATCTAAATGAAATGTGTGTGATGTATCCCACCATTTCTATCCCACCATTCCGCAGTTAGGCTTCTCAAAAGGACATGATCCATTTGCCCATTTTTCATTGTACTTATCAAGTAACCAAATCTAGAAGCATCAACATTCCTTATTACAATTTCAGGAAGTATGTTGTACCACTGAGGTACTATAGTAGTGTTCCCAAAACCACGGACACCAACAGTCTCATTCTCAGTTATCTAGGAAACAAAAGATAAAGTCATAACTCAGTGAAAAAGGTTTTGTGAAGAAACATGTATTACATAGGAAAAAATATAAAAGAAAACAATTGGAATAAGCTATAGTCCCTACTATTGTATTTCAACGAACATATTATGTGCACTCTTATAAATACACTATAGAGCCCAATGTGACATTTTATCAAACATTACGGACAATAATATGAATACACTTAGGACAATGATATAAATACATCATATAATCCACTGTGGCATTTCATCGAACATATTACGAGCACTCATATAAATACACTATAGATCCCAATGTGATATTTTATCAAACACCTTGCGAACAATGATATAAATACACCATATGATCTACTGTGGAATTTTGTCAAACACTTTACAAGCACTCATGTAAATACTATAATATTCTTTCAAAACATATATCGCTACCAATAATCATACATTTCTACAATCATCACATAAAAAATACCCAATTTTCAAAACAAATCAAGTATCTATTTGGTGTTTTAACACTAAAACACATTTTTAGAGAAAATTACATTTTGTTTGCTTGGATGAGATATATTCTCCAATGGTGCAATGTTAAAAATAGAGCTAGTCATATTTCAATTCTTTGGACAAAATTATTTTACCCCATAACCGGATGCAACGTAAGGCTCTTTCGAACCACTTGAACTTAGTTGTGTAGTTGAACTCGTCACTCCCTTTCGAACGGTTTGCTATCCTCTTGCGATTAGGCTAAACAAGACGAGATTATAAGGATATATACCTTTGGTTATGGATTGGGTGGCTTGGCATGAGTTTGACACGCGTTTGACTTGGGATGTGTGAATTCGGCTCACAGGTTTGTGTTGGAGGCGGTTTGATGAGTTTTCACGCTAGTAATATAGAAGGTAAGATGAAGAGGTGAAGATGAACGTAGGAGAATATAGTATTTGAGTGGGAGAAGAATTAAGTGTTAAGAAGAGTGGGAAAGGTGATTGAATGACTTCATGAAGTGGAATAGGGTTTTTAATTTTTGGGTTAATTTTGAGAATAAAATGAGGTTAATTTAAAAATATATATATATAAGATTATAAATTAAAACTGCCATTGGGGTTATTTTTTAAATTTTATGAGATTATAATTATAAAATAAAAGGTTAAATTTCAAATTTCAATATTTAATTAAGAACTTTTAGCTGAGAAGTTTGATTTAACAGTAAAATATGGCCTTAGAGGTTATACATGTTCGTTAAACCGAAAAGTAAAATTTACCGACCTTCATAGCATCACAACCTATAATTTTACATGGTGAAAATCCATTTTATTTGATACTTGTCACAAAAACACAACATATCAATGACACGTTTTATCAAGTTTATGAATAAGTGTTCAATGCTTTGAGAATTCTTACTTAATTCAATCTAATTTCACACATAAGTGAAGATCATAAATGCTTGCATTGAGAGATCAATAATTTTTAATTTTATTGGCGATTGGTCGGGTGTATATTAAATAATTAAAAAAAATCAATTTTTGAGTTTATGGGGGGGACATGGCGATCGCATAGGGTTGGGTGACGATTAGGGCCATTTTTTGCTATCACCTGTTCACCTATGACAATCACATGGGTGCATAGCGATTGGAGCACGTTTTATGGTGATCAGGACTGAAGATGGTGATTAGCACATTCAAGATGACGATTAGGACATATTGATTGGCGATGAAAAGTTTTAAGGTTCAATGAATTTGTAGTGGCGTTCAACAAATACTTGAAGTGTTCAAAAAACTGTAGTGAGCATCAACAAAAATGTATAGGAGTTCAACTCATATGTTGTGAGCTTCAACCAAATGTAGAAATTAATATTTCATAGTGGGATTTAACTAAAATATAGTGGGGTTCAACTAAAATGTACATGAGTTCAACCTTCAACCAAATATATAAAAAAATTAATATTTTTTTATGGGATTCAACTAAAAAGTAGTGGGATTCAACTAAAATGTAGTTGGGTTCAATTAAAATGTATAGAGGTTCAACCAATATATTATAGGTTTCAACCAAATGTACAAAATTAATATTTTTTGTTGTGTTCAAATTAAATGTAGCGTGATTCAACGAAAATGTACAGAGGTTCATGAACAATGTTGTGGGGTTCATAAACTATATTTGGTTGAATCCCACAACATATGGAATGAACTTTTGTACATTTTTTTGAACCCCATTACAATTTAGTTGAACACCACAAAATTATATTAATTTTATACATTTGGTTGAACCCTATTACATATTGGTTGAACTCAACTACATTTTAGTTGAATCTCACGAAAAAATATTAATTTTGTACATTTGATTAAACCTCACAGTATATTAGTTGAACATCTGTATATTTTAGTTGAACCCCACGAAAAAATATTAATTTTATATATTTAATTAGACCTCATAACATGTTAATTGAACCCCTATACATATTTGTTGAATACCATCATATTTTAGTTGAACCCAAAAAACAAAACCGGCCACCTGCTTGGCCTCTAATGATCATGATTACTCAATGAGCAATCCAAGATCCATAATAGATATTTCTTAAGGTGAAGGTAACGATTCTCAACACTCCCACTCAGTACCTGCCCTCTTAATCACGATTTCAGAATTCCACGTCTATCCATAACATTGTGGTCATATTTAGTATTTGTCAGATTAATGTCTCCGTACATGCACTTGTTTTCCCTTATCTATTTCTCTTGAACACCGCCGTGATGGATTACTCTCGCACATTTTGCAATTTGCTTTGACTGGAAACATGTCCTCTTTTTGTCTAGCATGTAACCCAATATTTTGCTTGTCAATTCTCACTACTCTTCCGAACAACTTCTCTTACTAACTTCTTTCTGGTCCTCAGAGTGTGGTAACACATACGTCTTCTTTTTGGTTTCTTCTTAGGCTCTTCTGCAGTATCTTGTCTTCGTCTTTATTATTACTCCATTCTGTTAGACGTTACTACAAAAATTCATTTTTAAAGAGGGGGTTTTTGTGTCGTTAAAAAGAATTGATGACAGAGGTGTAACTGTCGTCTGAAAAGGTGTAGTAGAAAATAGAACATCTTTGACGACGGATGATATTGCACAACGGTAGCTCTAAGAACCGTTGTAAATACCTAAAATAGATGACAACTTTCATGTGTGTAGAGGAATAAAATCCATCACGGTTAATAGATCCACCGTTGTGGATTTAAGATGACGGTTCCTCGAGGAACCTTCATGAATAGTTCCCTACAAACATCTTAAATAGACAGTTTTATCAGATGGTTTACATTATCGACGACAGTTTCTTTTTGTACGATCCTAATAAATGGATAAACTATCCTACGTATTTTTAGATCTTCCATGCAACAGTTAAATAACAAAGATATAAAAATCCCGTCTATATCAGAACCTTTGATAAGACCATATATTAAAACACTGAAGGCAAAAATGTAACAATTTAAGACCAAATTGTGAAAAAAGAAATATTTTCGTCCAAAGGCAATTTATTGATTATCTAAGTCTTCCATGCAACATTTAAATTTCCATGCAACATTTAAATAAGAAAGATGCAATCTTCAAAATGACATTATATGTTTGTTTATTCACAAACTTGTAATAATTTTGTCAATCAAACCATGGTCTTTCTTTCCATTACTTGCAACTTAAGGAACCCATTTTGAAGGTGAATTTTGTCAAAGGGCCCCTTACTGCTTGGGCGTGCATGGCATGGCATGGCAAAGAATCAGCCCAAATAAAGGAAGAAATGAGAGATGGAATATTATGGCAAAGAATGCATTTCCTGTCAAAAATGCTCATGGCAAAGAGTCAGCCCAAATAAAGGTGAACAAATGCATTTGCTGTCTCCCATAAGAGAAGCAATCATCTCGTTTGAACAATCAAATAAGTTATGTAAAATTATCCACAAACATCTACCTTTGAACGTCGCATGCCCTCTCCTTCTAATCCGTAATCTAATTTCTCACTCATCTTCCATGCTTAAAGAATCAGTCTTCTCTTTCTAATCCGTTAGTAAGGTTTCTAGTTCCTTTTCTTGCAATCTACCTCAAAGTAATTGATATTATTTATTTTTGTAAGATTGTGAAAAATGTTTTAAAACCATCTTCTAGTAGAAACCAACATTTTTTTCATACATGTAGATTCTTGCTTAAGAGAGGAATCACACAGAGAGAGATGACCTATAGAGAGAGAGAGGAAGTAATGGCTTCGTGTGCCTCGTGGACGTGTTTGTTCTTGTGCCTCGTGTCCGTCTTCGTTCCGGTGGCTTCGTGTGCCTCGCGGCAGTGTTGTTTGTGTGCCTCGTGGCCGCATCATTCATGTGGCTTTGTGTGCCTCACGATCATGGCGTTCAACACACGAATGTGGGAGATGATGTTGGTGTGGAGGACAACGAGAGATGGCTATAGGCGACGAAACTTGTGGGGTTAGAATGTGGGGTAATGCGTGTAGAAGTGGTCAACTAGGGTTTTTTAATTATAAAGGGTGAAGAAGACGACGGGCCATAGAGGACCCGTCGTACTATAGGGGTTCTAATTCCGACATGCTTTCGAGAAGTTGTTGTATTTAATACTTTTAGTGTCAAATTAGATGGGGCGTTGGGTCCCTGTCGTTTTATTTTCAAATATGACGGGAAGTTGATCCCCTATCTTTTTAATTCAAAGAAGTGCAGGTTTTAATACGGGGCCGAAACCCTGTCATTTTAATGTCACCCCTTCGTCTTTAATGTCTTTTAATACGACGGGGATTTTACCCACCGTCGTAGAGTGAAAAAAAGCCGTACGTCTTTTATACATGGATTTAGTCAATCCTATCGTGTCTGTTTTTTAACGCCCGTCGTGAAAAATCATATTTGTAGTAGTGAGGAAAATAGCTAGCGTTAACTTTTTTATTTAAGGATAGAATAATCCTTTCATTTTTCGCTGGTTCTTCTATATAGTCTCCCTTAATAGGTTTTCTCCTAACCTTTTCAATCATCTTTCATCAATGAAACTCTTAACATGCCTTTATCTTTTTCTCAATTTATTTTGAATAATTTTAACATAGTATCACAGTAGAATTCGGGAATGAGGTTAAAACATCTTTCATATAGCGCCATCTCGTAACTTTTGGGGGTCTTGGACAGCTTTGATTAGTCCATCTCCATATGGAAACTCTAGTGCTAGGACGTTGGGGAAAACTGGAGACAACATGTTTGAGAGATTTAGATAATAGGTAGTCCAAAAAGTTAAACTTAGCTTTGTGGTTCATGGATGGTGATGCAGAAAGATGAGAAGAAACATTCGAAGTGTAGAGATATGGTTTTAATTTTTTGAAATTTGGTCGTTGTGGTTGAATAAGCTGGATTTAAGATTGCTATTGGAGGTGTAATTACTTGGATTTTCCAAGGTTTCTGTAGCTGGTGAAATGGTTATGACATTATGAGAACATATAATGCATATGATATATATTTGACTCAGCTGTATAAGTCAATTCTATTTTTGTTTCGCCTCCTGTGCTTATTCACCTTTGATTCTCCGTTTTTCATTTCGCCGTTGAAGCTATTCCCTGCTTTGTCTTTTCCGTGATGTCAGGAGCCAAAAGAGCTTCTTGCGATGTTTGATCATTTTCTGCTTGCATTCGTCTGGAATTTGGAAGGGCTGTTGAGTATGGTACAAAAAGCTTAAGTTAATAAATTTTACTACTTAAATTCTGCGTTAGTGGCCACGACTAATTTTCATTTAAAAGAGTCGCAACGGCAACCTCAAGCTATGTCTGCTTCTTTTCCTCTAAGTCATCTTTGTTGGTTTCACAAACCAAGAACTTGATGATTAGATCGTTAGCTGTAAAATAATTGTTCAAAATATTTTTCCGGTTCAATCTTATTATATATTAATTTAATACGCAAAAGGAAAAAAATTTATACCCTCGGGTGATAACAAGGCCGATTCTTCGAACCCTTCATGAACAATTTCGTTCCTCGAACTCTTCAAGAATGACCCGGTTTTTAGAATTCTCAGATTTTCCACGCCTAGTCTTCGGTAATGTATGAATGGACTTTAAGATTGCGTTCTAAAAGCACAAGAATTCTATGATCATCTTGACATTTTTGTTTGAATTATAATAAATGAATAATCTTATATCACGTGCGGTATATATAAAAAAAATATCTGTATAAGTGCTTAGTTTATGTGCACTACTACAAATTAGGTTTAGATGACAGTAAAATATTAGCTTCTATGACAGCTCTCTGAAACATGTCATCTAAAAAATGGTTCTGGAGTGTAAAAAAATGATTTTAGCTAAAATGACAGGTTTTACTTAACCTATCATAATTAGTTCACCTATTGTGACAGTGAAAAACTAATTTGTCATTACATTATACTAAAATATATTCAATAATTACAAAAATTACTAGTTTATATGCTAACTCTAATTCTCTATCTTTCCATCTTTCACTTTTTCAAATCTAGAAATAGAGAAACAGGCGATCGAGTCAGAGAACCTAGGGTTCTCTCTCTCTCTCTCTTGCCTCTTCTCCACTCTCTCTCGCCTCTTCTCTCCTCTCTCTCTCTCTCTCTCATTCTTTGTGTGTTTTGATTTGATGAAGAGAAGCAAATACGGAAGAAGTTCAATCGATCAGTTCTTCCCCTCGGCCCTGATTAGAGAAAGAGGCGATCGAGTCAAAGAACATAGGGTTCTTCTCTCGCGTCTCTATCTCACCTTTTCTCTCTTCTCTCTCTCTCTCTCTGTATGTGTGTGTGTGTGTGTTTTGACTCGATGAAGAGAAGAAGATGCAGAAGAAGTTCAATCGATCGGATTCCTCCCCTCAGGCATGGTATGCTTATTTATCCAGTTCTATTCTTACTCTGGCATTTGGAATTAAGTTGATTGACTAATTGCCTATTTATTGTCATATTTGGAAACTTTTTCAGATTTTCATTGGGTTCATTGTTATCTTATTCGCTATTCTAAATCTAATTATGCATTTGTTCTCTAATTTCACTACAACAATGAAGTGTTTTTATTGCATTGAATGATGGCGTTTTAGCTCAAAACGTTGTCAAAGGCCCAATTATTTCTCGACGCGTGGGGACAAAATTTGAAAACCCGCCTAATTAACTATTTAACCTCTCTCTCTTTCACATATATCTCTCACAACTCTCTCAAAGCTTTACCTCTCAGCGCTGTCTCTCTCTCTCTCAGAGCTTTCTCTCAGCTCTCTTTCTTTCTCTCTCCAGGCCCTCTCGTCTCACCACAATCGCAGCTCAAGATTTCGGTCAGCTTCTCTCTTCTACTCTTTTAGGAGGCCTCTCTACTCTACTCTCTCCCTCTCCCCTATGTGATTTAAGTAAGATCTCTCCCTCTTCTCTTCTGTTCTATGAGCTTCAATGCTCAAGCTTAGGGTTGGAGTAACTTCGACCTCTTCAGAGCTAAAGACAAGGAGATGGCAATGTGCGAATGGCTTACGATTTCAAAGTTGTTTATGGGATTAGGGTTCTTTTTCCCCCTGTGCGGTGCTCTCATTCTCTACTCAAGTATTAAAGTATCTGATTGAGTTTTTATGCATTTCCTTTTCCTCTTTTTATAATCTTTTAATACGATTCCTTTCAGTTGAAGCTATTTTTCGTCAATTTGAAGCTTAGAGTTTCAATTTTCCTTTCCTTTTGTTTTATTTTTCCAAATGTGATTGGTGAAGTTAATAGGTTTTGGAGGAGGATGGTGCTAGGATGTAAATTGTTATACATTGGATTGTTTTGGGTCATTGGAAAGAATTCTTTTAATTTCTGACATAATATCTTTTCATTGTAGAATATTTATTGCTATTAAGTTTTGTTTCTTTATTTCCATTTAATTTCAAGAATTGAAATTCCCCTGCTTGGATTATTTTCTTGATTGGTCAAAATTTCTGCTTTGGTTCGTATCAGCCAAAAGATTTATTTTGTAGAAAATATGGTTTGCAGTTGGTTTCTCTAAGAAGGGATTATGTTAGAATGTTAAAGGCTCTTATTATTTTAATACTCAATTATACTTCTTGAAGGTGTGTGCTAAATATGACTATCTACCACCTTTTATTTCTCTCTATCTATTATTACAATTCTTTAGGTATATGCTTGAAGTGAGGAGGATGTAAGAGCAGACAAACCATTCCAGAAAAGCTTTTAGCTTTCATAGACTTGATTTTATGTGTTATTGCAGGTATATAAGCTTGTTGATTGTTTATGTTGGTAATTAGTATGTATGTTGGTTGTTTGATGCTTAATTACTTTTGATGTTCCTGCAGAATAACTTCATGGCCTTTCTTCTATGATCATTCAAGGAAAACATGAGATCTCCTTCCCTATTTCCTCAATTGTAGTTTATTACAGTGTAGAAGAATCCTTTTTCAGTTTAGATCAACATATATATGTTGTACAACCAAGATATTTGCTTATTATTCCTCATCTAGTATTCTTTTATTGACTTTACCTCCTTAATTTTCCTTTTGACTGTTTCAATGTGGCATAAAAGAAGAAATACTTATAGAGATTGATAAAATGTCTTTGTTAATTTTTCACATAAATAAAATACTTACACAGACATTTGGAATGTAATTTTATTATTTGTCATATAAGAAACAAACAGTGCATATTGGAAAGAGTACTTTAGTAGTTCATTGGTCATGGGAGCTGATCAGAATTTCCTTCCTATTTCTAATATCTGATTTTTACGATATACACGATAGTTACAGCATGATATTAAATGTAACTCAAGTTATTAGAGATGCTGTGGTTTTATTTCCAACCACTATAGGGCAGGAAACTGTTTTTGCTGTGTTTCTAAAATTGTACATGTTTTATTACTTTACACATGCATCGTATTTGAGTTAATGTATGTTTTCGTAATGAATATTGTTAATTTAGCTGTAGAAATGACTAGTAGGTGGTTGTTTATATGACAAATGTATTTGGAATTTGCAGTTGAGGGATTGTTAAATGCTACTTTTGGAAATGCAATTGAATTGATTATATCAATCTATGCACTTAAAAGTGGAGTGGTTCGCGTTGTTCAATTGTCTTTACTAGGCTCAATTCTGTCAAACATGTTACTGGCGCTTGGGTGTGCATTCTTTTGCAGTGGAATAGTCTTTAACACAAAGGTACAAGTGTTTAGCAAGGTAGACATTTTACATTTAATGTTAACAATTCTTTATATATTATATTCATGCTTAACTAATTTTGGACGCAGTCAACTGCTGTTGTCAACTCAGGATTGCTGTTGATGGTAGTGATGGGCCTTCTCTTCCCATCTGTTCTCTATTACACCCACAGTGAGGTGCATTTTGGTACTTCAGAATTGGCTTTGTCTAGGTTTAGCAGTTGCATTATGCTTGTGGCCTATGCTGCATATCTATATTTCCAGTTAAAGAGTCAGAATAATCTTTCTTACAATCCTGTTGGTGAGGTTAGTTCTATATTTTTTTCTTAGCACTTCTTTATCTCTTTTACATATTGTTTTCAAATACATGAACTCTAATATCTAATACCTTTTTTATTTTAGGGATGAGGAGAATTAGAGTTATTCATTTATCATTAGCATTCAACAGTATCAAATACTTGATGTGATGGTATCCTTAGCTCAATTTAGATTATTTGATTTGCTGAGGATGATGATTTCATATACTATGTCGATTTGTTTATTTTATTTTCTGGTTTCATATATCTGATTGTTGTTTGAGAATGACTTATTGCTTGCTTTTATAGTTGAAGTTTTATAAAATCATTATCTGGAGTGATTCCTTACCATAATGATTGGCTAAGGAGTTATTATCTGTAATCATGTTTGGTTTATAGATTTAGAACATTTGGATTTTGTGGCTTGGTCGTTCTTTTGTAATGTTTTCTGCCTATCTTTTTTTGTAAGATTTTTATCACCTTCTTTAGTTATTTAGCTTATGGTCTATAATGTCACATGTTATATGTTCAAGAAAAGAGTTAGAATGTAGCAAATGATTATGAACCTCTTGAGATATCTAAATGGGAATCAGTTATTTTGCCCTTTATAATGACTTCTTGGATCTTTATTCTATCTGAATATTTAGTTCATGCCATAGAGGTATTCTTTCTATTCATGCTCTGTCCAGCATGTGTGATGTGATGTGCATTTTGCTTGCATAGTAAAATATGATGTAGTACTTTGTTGAACTTGTTTCTGCCTTCTTTTAGTGAGGGGAATATGAGATAGATGTATGATTAATAAGCTTGCTATTGTGCTTTTGTGAAGATTACGTGTTTATATTATTAACTTAATATCATCTTCGAATTTTGTTACTTTACCCACACAGGTTTATATCATTTACATAGGTCTCAACCGTGTTAACAACACTGCATCACTTCAAAACATCATCTACAACTACTTTATAATGTTTTTCATATGTAGGTTCCCTATAAAATTTCCTCTATATTTAATTAGAGTTGCTGGATGGGAATGAATGTCCAAGACATATTTACCCAGTGAGTTATGCTACTGAGTTATTCAAGTTTTTATTTTGAATTGAAAGTAAATTTCTGTGAAACTAAAGCAAAAATGAAAAAAAAATCATTTAATGTTTAATGGCTATTTCAATGCTATAAACTATCTCCTTATTACATGTTTAAGTTCTTCGAGAAAACAAGGATTAGTGGATGGATGTCGTTGGATAGTATATTGTTATGTATAGTAGGTAACACTATAGGCCTTTTTCTGTTGCATAAGTTGGGCTAAGAGTTAAGTTGGTAGAATCAAATTATCATTGGACATTGAATTTACATAAGATGAGTGTTGAGTGTTGATTCTTGATATATAGATCAGCTCAACCTATTGTCTTGATGATTTCTTAAATAAAATGAGTGTTGAGTGTTGATTTGTTCTTGTACGTTAGGTTTATTAATCATTAATAATTATTTATTCAATTTATTTATCTTTAGTCATATTATATTGAATAGTACATTTTCCCACACTATTTTCTAGATTCAATTTGTATAAATGAATTCCTTAATTTTCTGAATTGTTTAAAAATCTACAATTACAATTATACTTCAAAACAAAGTCAACAAAAGCAACCAAGCCATATGTTGCCTTGACATCAGTTTCTAATGCTTCATAATTAGATTTCAAGTCTTACTAGATTTTAATACTTCTCTTAGGATATTATTTTTGCTTGTTCTATGTAAAAATCAATATTGTCATTTGAAACTATGATTTTTAGCAGACAATAGTTTGTAACAATTTAAAAAAAAAAGTTAAGTGATGTTATTATTTTTTTTTGATATTTTCTAAAAATTACTATTTTTTTAGTTTGTACAATGGTAAGAATAAGTAATATAAAAAAACATATAATAACAAGATGTTGCACATCATATAGCATAAAAATGCTATGAAAAGTCTTCGACATCGTTTAAAAACGCTATGGTAAGTTTTTACTATTGGTTTATAAACGCTATCATTTATCTACCATAGCATTGAAAAAATGACATGGTAAGTCAATCATAGCATTGGAAAAATACTATGGTAGGTCTGTCAAGCGTTGAAAAATACTACGGTAGATCTTTAATTGCATTGAAAAAATGTTATGATAGGTCTACTATAGAGTTTAAATATGCAACAAAAAGTGTTTTGATAGCGGTGAAAAAATGCTATTGTAGGGTCGGACTTTTAATAACGTTGACAAACATAGCGTTTCGAAAAAACTATGAAAATGCTTCCATAGCGTTTTTTGGCTGCTATCATAGCATTTTTTAATGTTGTAGTGTTTGTTTTTCGAGAGCACTTGTAGGTCTTATATCGTATTTGACGTTGATGGTATTCTTATTTTATTTGCTTGAGTCCATCCGTCGATCATAGTGTTTTGTTGATAGACTCATTTTATGAGTTGTAAATCATAATTCTGTAGTATTTGATTGAAATTGAAGAACGTATTTTTTTGTTCGGCATTCAATTTTTTTGTTGTCTTATGCACGATTCATAATTAGGAATGTTGATATGTTTTAGTCGGTTCTATATGTTGGTTTTAACTTTGAATTCTCAAATACTTGTTTGTCTTTTAGTATATTCTTCTTAATTCTCTATTTTTCAGCATTGGTAAATTTTTAAGTTCTCTAAGTATGTAATGTAGTTACACTATATAAGTTGTATATTATTATCTTTTAACATTATCATTTGTTCGGTTTTTTTTATTGATATATTAATATGTTTTCAATATGGGAAGGGTACGTAAGTAGTTTTTCAAAACACTACATCGACTCAAAACACTACGTCAACTATAGGTCGAAGTTGATATTTGATGAGATTCATCACTTAACTCTTCACGGTAGTGAATTGGTTATGAGCTTGGTATGATTGTTGGATTATATCACTTGATGGCTAGAGTTATTTTGGAGGTGATTGTGGTAATGTATTCCACATAAAGCTTGATGTGAATGTTGAGTGGTTTTTCTTTAAGCATAAAAATGTTTATCTTCCTTTGATTATTTCTTCAAATGGTTGTAGCAATTCCAGAGCTGTTATCGTTGATCATGAAGCATATTTTACAACTGAATCTGGTACATCTTCAATTATGATGTTGGATGTGGAACCAATTTAATCATTTTTTGTTGAGGAAATTGATATAAAATATTTACCCAACTCTTATGAGTTGTTGTAGATCATGAAGCAGTTTCTTCAAATGGTTGTAGCAATTCCAGAGCTGTTGTTGTAGACCATGATGCAAATCTTACAATTGAATCTGGTACATCGTTGGCAAACATAACGTTTAGAAAAATGCTATAAAAATGCTATGATAGTGTGTATTGGCCGCTATCATAACATTTTTTGTTGTTGTAGTGTTTTTTATTCGAGAGCTCTTGCAAGTCTTATATTGTATTCGACGTTGATGGTATTCTTATTTTATTTGCTCGAGTCCATCTGTCGATCATAGTGTTTTGATGATAGACTCATTTTATGAGTAGTAAATCATAATTCTGTAGTATTTGATTGAAATTGAAGAACGCATTTTTTTTGTTCGGCATTCAATTTTTTTGTTGTCTTATGCACGATTCTGAATTAGGAATATTGACATGTTTTAGTAGGTTTTGTATGTTGGTTTTAACTTTGAATTCTCAAATACTTTTTTGGCTTTTAGTATAATCTTCTTAATTCTCTATTTTTCAGCATTGGTAAATTTTTAAGTTTTTTAACGTATGTAATGTAGTTACCTTATATTAGTTGTATATTATTATCTTTTAACATTATCATTTGTTTGGTTTTTTTGATTAATTTTTTAATATGTTTTCACTATGGGAAGGGTACCTAAGTAGTTTTTCAAAACACTACGTCGACTATAAGTCGAAGCAGATTTTACAACTGAATCTGGTACATCTTCAATTATGATGTTGGATGTGGAACCAATTTAATCATTTTTTATTGAGGAAATTGAAATAAAGTATTTACCCAACTCTTATGAGTTGTTGTAGATCATGAAGCAGTTTCTTCAAATGGTTGTAGTAATTCCAGAGCTGTTGTTGTAGATCATGAAGCAGATTTTACAACTGAATCTGGTACATCGTTGGCAAACATAGCGTTTAGAAAAAGGCAATGAAAATGCTACGATAGCGTTTTTTGGCCGCTATCATAGTATTTTTTGTTGGTGTAGTGTTTGTTTTTCGAGAGCTCTTGCAGGTCTTATATCATATTTGACGTTGATGGTATTCTTATTTCATTTGCTCGAGTCCATCATGGTGTTTTGTTGATAGACTCATTCTATGAGTTGAAAATCGTAATTCTGTAGTATTTGATTGAAATTGAAGAACGTATTTTTTTGTTCGGCATTCAATTTTTTTGTTGTCTTATGCACGATTCATAATTAGGAATGTTCATATGTTTTAGTCGGTTCTATATGTTGGTTTTAACTTTGAATCCTCAAATACTTTTTTTGGATTTTAGTATATTCTTCTTAATTCTCTACTTTTCAACATTGGTAAATTTTTAAGTTCTTTAAGTATGTAATGTAGTTACACTATATAAGTTGTATATTATTATCTTTTAACATTATCATTTATTTGGTTTTTTTGATTAATTTTTTAATATGTTTTCAATATGGGAAGGGTACCTAAGTAGTTTTTCAAAACACTACGTCGACTATAGGTCGAAGTTGATATTTGATGAGATTCATCACTTAACTCGTCACGGTAGTGAATTGATTATGAGCTTGGTATGATTGTTGGATTATATCACTCGATGGCTAGAGTTATTTTGGAGGTGATTGTGGTAATGTATTCCACATAAAGCTTGATGTGAATGTTGAGTGGTTTTTTTTAAGCATAAAAATGTTTATCTTCCTTTGATTATTTCTTCAAATGGTTGTAGCAATTCCAGAGCTGTTGTCGTAGATCATGAAGCATATTTTACAATTGAATCTGGTGCATCTTCAATTATGATGTTGGATGTGGAACCAATTTAATCATTTTTGTTGAGGAAATTGATATAAAATATTTATCCAACTCTTATGAGTTGTTGTAGATCATGAAGCAGTTTCTTCAAATGGTTGTAGCAATTCCAGAGCTATTGTTGTAGATCATGAAGTAGATTTTACAACTGAATCTGGGACATCTTCAATTATGATGTTCCATGTGAAACAAATTTAATCATTTTTTGTTTAGGAAATTGATATAAAATATTTACCCAACTCTTATGAAATATGTTCGAAGGTGTGATTCTCTTGTGAAGATCAATTGAAGAAATCTTTACATATTATTCTTGTTTTAAACTGGAGATATAATCAAAAGAGGTTGATGGTTATTTGCTTGGGAGAAAATTGTAAGTGGTCGATGCATTCCTCTCGCTATAGACGCAGTGAATTACAGATGGTACGAAGGTATTATAGAGTGCATATATGATCTTTAGACATTATTCAAAGTAGGTCATCGTCAAGCCATTATTTTTATTATTAGTGATATTGTGAAGAAGAACTGTAGAAATAATATTAAGATCATACTACTTCTCATGATATTATAACAAGGCGTTAAGAGCTAAAAGTAGACAGTTGGACGATTCACCTTCATTGGTGGAGTCATATGGTGTTACACCTTCTTACTTATTTGTTCTGGATGAGTCATATCTAGGTATAAATTTGAATTTTATGTAGTTTGTTCATTTTTGTTATTGATTGTTATAAATTATGTTACGTGGTATTTACTATATATTTTTTTGGAACTGTGACACATATCGAGATGGATGGTTATGGTCTTTTTAAATATATTTTCTTGTCTTTGGATCTTCAATTATTGGCAACATACACTGTAGGCCTAGTTTTGTTGTTGATGGTATGTATTTGAAGAATAAATATTATGGTAAGTTCCTTACTATGTCTATGATGGATTGAAATAACCAGATTGTTCTGATTGTTTGTGGTGTAGCAGACACTAAACGTAAGCCATGTGAGTGGTTTTTAATGAGGTAGAAAAAGATGGATTTATGAGAGAATGATTGTCGCTTCATGCATGATTACTTGCCTGCCTAAGTGGGGTGAGATTGACTCTGCAATCAGATTCTTAGTCCGTCGTAACTGTTTGTAAGTGTTTTATTTTATATGGTCCGTTTCGAGAAGCACTAGACTTAAATCCACTTTTTGGAGGCAAGAAAACGTATATTTGTTTCTGACTTTGGTGATTCAATTAATCTGTTTTGGAACTTATCATTTTTCTCTTACTTATTTGGTTTGCTAAACAAAAATTATGAGATGAACCCAGCAAACTACAGAGAAGCCTTGATTAAGGTTCGTGAATATGAAGCAAAATGAGCTGATATCCTTTTGGTTGGTATTACTTTGTTGGTCTATGCACATATTTCTTCGAATCTTCTCGAACTAATGTTATTTTCTATCGGTCATAGGTGAAACCCGATCTGCCTTATTTGGATATCATAAGGCTTCTTAGGGATAGCTCTCCTTATTTGATGGTGAAACCATTTATAGTTGCTCGTTGTCCCCATTACTTGCTTCATATTATGTAGCTATTATCAAATAAGCATCTTTGTGAAAGTATTTGGGGTAGACCAGATAGGATTAGGGTTCATGACCCAATTTTTGGTTGCTCGAGTTCTTTTTCAATTGTAGCTTTGAATTTGATATTTACATAATTTGTTTTACCTCTATAAGGAAAGAACCTATATAAGATTCATTGCTAGATAAAACTGTGATTATTGATAATGAATATATGATATGTGTTGTATCCATGAAAATTAGGCAAAAATACATAAACAAGATCAATGTTTTCTTTTTAAGGAAGAGAGAGAATTATGCCTGTGGTGGATTTCATTTTTGTTTAGTTTAAACAAAAACATAAAGAGGAAATAAGTATATGATGAAGTCTAGGAATTTATCGATTTCCTTGCCTTTCTTTCTCATTCCCTTTACCTTATCTCTAAATTCCTTTCTTTTATAATTTCCAAAATCCAAATTAAGGTTGGGATGACGTGGGATTTGGATGATACTTACCTGCATATGTCGAATGTTTCTTATTTCACTTCTTGATTGAAATCACAAGTAGTTCAACTGTCCTTTTCTATATCAGCTTGTTTCTTTAGTCTTAATATTCCTTAATTTTACAGGATAGGTGTCGGGTGAATAAACGATGATCAAGGCAGGAGGGGTTCTAAATATGATCGACGAGGAAAAGGTTATGATGGAGTCACTATTATGTCTCCGATGTGCTGGTGCAGATATTATTCTTTCATACTTCACGATACGAGCTACTCGATGTCTTTGCAAGGAGAAGAGGTAATATTGGTAGATATTGGCCAAGGAGAAGCTCTATTCATGATAAGTGTGTTAAAATTGTGACTACAGAGGCAAATTCAGACAAGGCAAATGCTTTACTGGATGTGGAGAACCAACACAAAGGTAGTAAAATTACACATTTATGTAAACGTCATGTACTTGCACTGTATTATATGAAAATGAGGAACTCTCCCAACTGTTAGAATTCTTTAAAATGTTTTGGATACTGCATCTGTAGTTTTAGAGCTTAAGGAATTAATCATTCATTATTTTGAATACTTTATACCACCCTTAACCAGGAATGAGGCAAAAACACCAGTTTCATTCACAATAATTGAAAAAATAAATGCATTTCCTTAATAATACTTCCAAATTTTGACTGAACCTTAATGATGTAAAAGATTATGAGTCAAGTCTGCAGGTATTATTAATGCACCAATCAAGTTGTAGGGGAGTGTGATTATATCTTTTGTGTTATCTTGCTTCAATAATATATCAGCCAACCTTTGTATGATATACATTGATTGTATTGTTTGAATTTCAGACACTCTAAGCTAGACAAAACTCTAAAGATTGGATTCTGCTGTCTGAAGCACTTAACAATGTACGTACACTGGCGATGATTCATATGTTGTAAGTCTAAGGTGCTTACTTGGGGATTTAATTTGGCCTCTTTAGTAGGGTAGAGTTATTACCACTATACCGGATCAGGTTAAGTAACTTCTTTCAAGTGTATACATTGTATTTGTCTACCCGTTTAAGTTAGAGGATAAGGATTTTAGGTATTTGACATCTATTTAATCTTCTGCATAGTGGTTGTCGTTGAAAATTGAACAATTTTGAACTACGTTACGGACTGGTGGTTCTTTAAACACATTAAAATTGAGGGGATGAAATGCTGTCATGGAAAGACAGGTTTTTGCCTTCCCATGATAGCTTTTATTAAATGACCTTTTAATGTTTGGGATTGCCCGTCATTATAGGTGACACCTATAATGATGGGAAATCCCCGTCATTAAAGATATTTTTTACTGCACTTATAGTGGCGAGCATTCCCCGTCATGAAAGGTGTTTTTGCAGCACCTATAATGAGGGGCATTCCCCGTCATGAAATGTGTTTTTGCAGCACGTTTAATGACGGAGAATCCCCGTCATCAAAAGTATTTTGGTGGCACATTTTGATGATAATTTTTGATAAAATGAGTTTAGATGACAGCCCGATAGATGACAGTCAAATCTCATCATTAAAGGGTTTTCATGACGTGTTTTCACCGTCATCTAGGCCCCATTTTGTAGTAGTGGCATCTTATGGAGTTTAGCTCATAGGAATGAGATATAAAACAAATAATTCTTTATGACTTGGAAAATATGTTTTTCAAAGTTTAGTGAAGTTGTGCATTTTACTTGAAAATCATAGTTCATTATTTCTATTAAGATGACTAACTTACCTAGTCACTAGGTCGCGTATTTGGTCAATGTACTAGTACGTTTGCAAGGTCTTGAAAGGATTAATGAGTCTAATTTTTAATAAAATACATGTATATCGTATTTTTAGTACTCTTAATCTTGAGAGAGTTATCAACTAATGTTTAATAGATTTGTTGTTTTTTATCTAGTATAATTGAGTTGATAGATAGTGAGAATGCATACATTTTGAGTAGTAGAGCCTATGGATACTTTTAAGTAAGTGAGATGGTACCCCTTATTAGAATCAATTTATGTGAGCACAGTAAACTAAACACTTAGCATCTCTCATGGACTATTAGAGATTTGATAATTTTACTTGAAGCATCAAATATGAAAATTATTATAGATTACCAGTAGAATGAGATTTTGAACTTGAGGGTGTGGAAGTTGTATAAATTAGTTTGTATTCTTCATCTAATTATACACAGTACTATACTATGGAAGTATACACAGTACTATACTATGGAAGTTAACACATAATGAATAATAGGTTGAGGATAACTACATCATGTAACATAAAATATGATTGGAGTTCAATTACACTTTTATAGTAGAATTAATCGTATGATAATTAATAAACCGGATCATGGGTTCGATCGATGGACTTTATTAATCATTTAGCTAAGAGTATTTTCATCTTCATGGTCCATGAGCTAGCATATGGATTTTAAGTATTTTCATCACTGATAATTAGTATGCATGACATAGATATCTTGAGTATCTGCACTCGTGATTGGTTGACAGTCCAAGAAATGAGGAAGATCACAAGGTCTCATTATTCACATAATTTGAAATCAACATTCATGAGAGCACGGCGTCGAACGACATTGTTGACGGCAATATGGTTGGCGCGACTTCACGGTGTCTGTGCATTGATCGAGGAGGGATTGGCGTGGTGTTTAAGGTTCTACCTCGATATGGACTAAATATTTTTTTAGGTTCAAGCGTCAAGGTAAAACTTTTATGACATAGATTAGGTTGTTTCATGTTTTAATCAAAGATCAGGAGTACTTCAACAACCATCAATCACAACAATTCGTATCGAACTCCCAATTTTGATATATTCGTGAGATGCCTATTACGAGAAACAAATATTCCATGAAAATTTATATTCTTAGAATTCTAACTCTTTTTGCAGGTTTATATTTGGTTTTCTCCCTTAAATAACCATTAGAAGTTTATTTATCTTTTTTCATTAATTACGTAATTAGAGGGACAACCTGCGAAAAGTTGTTTTCCCTGAGGTTCAATTTTTTATAGAATTAGGTTTTATATTATGTAAACGTTTGTAGATAGGTATGCCCCATCACCCACATGGTTGACCCCTATGATTTTGACTTGCAACAGTGGTCGCTTTTGTGAACTATTGTAAAGTTCCATCTAAACTTTTCAATGTGATTGATTGATCCACGTCAGCAATAGACCTACATAATTGTATCTTGTATTGTATATTATTTCGATGTATACGTTTATACCCTTGTAACCACTAGGTTAAATGATAGAGACTTAAGTCATCCCGTTGACATGGAACATGTTTTGGAGTTATGGTCTGGTAGGATTGGGGCGAGGTTATATTGTATTAGAAAGGAAATATGTTCACCAATATGCCTCTTTGAGGGCCGTGGATGTGTTGTCTTCCCATTTTAGGAAGGGACCTAATTGTTAGGACACCCCTTGGAAGGGGTCTTAGACGAGTGCCACCTATCATATCTATGTTACGTGTTCTCCGTATTCTTCCTACTCGGATTTAGGGCCATTGCACAGGACACATTGTTCAATGCAAAAGGTGACGTAAATACCAATCTTCATTGTAGATACCCTTGCCTATGTGTCTATGGTTACAAATGAGTAATGACCGGATGTTGTCACATCAAAGTTTATTAATATCTTATTATGTAGTGTCCACTTCTAACTAGTCATAGAATAGTTAGAGTGCACCCCGCCTGAAAGCTCTATAATAATGAAGGCACTTCCCCTTATTGTGGAGGACTTTTAAATTCATTTTGTATACTCCAATCTCATTAGACTTGGAGAATTTTCTCTGAATTCCTCGTCCTAAGACGTATTTTGTCACCTCTACATGTTGGTGCTCAAAGTTCTCGTCCTTAAATTTTTAGATCCTAACCTCCAAATTCTCAAGCTTTATTTATCTTTTACTGAGACTAGATTACACATGTAACTACACCCAAGAGATGTCAAGCTCACACCTTCTCTTACTCCTGGACATTTGGCGACTCGCATGATGAGTGATTTGTTAGTACGACTACAACTTTTTCTGGATGTGGATGACCTACCATGACTTCATCGCAAATTGATGATAACACAATTTTACTAGAAGACCTAACAGTCCATAAGACAGATGTGACCACCTCACTAGAGCATCCCACTTCCCATGTATTAGTTTTCATTGCATCAAAGATGGATCAGACTACATTAAGAAATTTTAAATATATGACCAGGTCCTCCATGCTTTCAATGATGAAATCCGGACAATGCTGAGCACTCTTACCGCATTCCTCAAAAGCACCTCCTCAATCACATCTGATACATAATGTTTAGCCACAAACAAGCCTGAAAAAACTATATGTTTCAACTCATACCACTCACATCCTCCTTGTGCCTATAATCATCAAAGGCCTCCCAAGACCCACCACAACTACTAGCAATGAGAACATACGTAATATGTGCAGCATAGCTCGCGTCATCATCTCATCCTTTATGATAATGCAAGTATTGCTAGTACAAGGAGCGCATGACAACTCTTGTTAACATTTCACGTATGAGGACTTGGAAATATTGTTTCAGGCACATAGGGTAAGGGCATCCTTGAGCAATTCACTCATAGATTTTTTTACCACCATATCCAACAGAGCTCGCGACATAATGTACTACAACAGGCTTTCAAGTACAATGTGAAGATTTCTTATGCAAAGGAATACGTAATGCACTTTGTTGATGATCTGGGACCACATGGTTGTGACAACTCTATGCACTTGAATAGTTTCGACTTCATCAAATTAAGAAAAGCCCATAAACATATCATGGAATCCAAATAAAAAAACAAATACTTGAAAAATAGGGAAATTTCACAACTCATGCATTTTAATGATGACTATGATGATGAGGTCACACAAAAAAGAGAAAAAAAAGCTCACGCAAAAAAAGTGGGAAGTACCCACGCTACCACCTTGGCGCCGATGTAAAGGATTATATCCACTGTGCATTGGCGCCGATGCATCCCATTATGCAATGGTGCCAATGCATCCCACTATGCAATGGCGCTTTAGGCCCCACTGGATCCCAATATGCAATGGCGCCTAATGCGCCATTTCTCCCACTTTGCACTTGCTTCTCCTATCAATGCACAAGGCCGGTAATGCCCCTTTCACACCAACTACTGAATCAGTTCTAAGAAGTTCTCACTCCTTTAGGATTTTCATCCAATTAGTGTATCTAATACTCAAATATGCTCATTTATTTATTTTACTCATTTTTACAATTTACTCATTGTAACTAAGAAAATTATTTGTTTGTGAGGCACGCGATATGTGACAACTCCCACACTAGACCTATAACTGCATTATCACACCACAGTTATTGTTGTGCTACCACACCACACGCGCGACTGCGCTGCCATATCACACTTACAACTGCGATGCCACACCACACTTTAGAGTGCTGGCACACCACACTCGCGATTGTGCTACCATAACACACTTGCGTCTGTGTTCTCATAGCACACTTGTGACTATACTACCAAAACACACACTTACGACTACACTGCCACAATACACCTCTGAATGTGATTCCATAGGAACATCTACCATTTCCTTGCTATAGCACACCCACCACTACATTACTATGGCACATCTATCATTGTGCTTCTATAGTACACCTGTGATTACGCAGCCATGCCATTGCCTGCCTACCACTACACTACCATAAAAAACCCTTCCATTGCACTACCATAGTGTACCTATCATTATGCTCCCATAACCCACCTATTACAAAACCTCTTATAGTACACCCATAACGACACCTCTCAAAACTCATCTACGATGTGCACTATCATACATCAAGATGATGCCCATTAAAAATATCATCTTAGACACCCTTTAACGTCTCCTTTGACATTTTGTTATTGCACCTGCAACCTATGATAGCACCTCTCGTAGCGCGCATTGCACTCTTCCACTCTGGTTCATCCAATACGCTGATTCACTCTCTTTAGTACATCATGATACGCATGTATAGGTCACGTCATTAGACAACAGGTTCTCATGCTACCACATATATGCCTATGACATCTCCCACATTGGTGGTTCATGCTACCATACCTTACGATGGAAATTTCCTTGCAACAATGGCTTATGCTGCCACATGTTATTCCAACCTACATTAGGGTTAGTTCTGATATGGATACAAAATGACTTTCATATATGGCATAAGTTCTTTTTGTCCAGAGTAAGAGTGAGCATCCAAACTTGGGGAGACAAATAGATGGGTCAAATGAGGAGTCACCAACCTATATGTAGCGATTCAAGGACCAAGCCATGGACTGTGTAGACGATTACGAAGATGAGGGGTTGCACGATATATGAGTACCTCTATGCACATTGTTAGAGCTAAACAAGTGTACTGCACGCTCTTAGAAACCTTCTGCATGTTATTCATTAAAATTTCCATTGAGATAGATGCATGGGCAGTGACTCAAAAGGAATGACACATAAGAAATTTCAAATTCTAATTGTTCATTTGACCATTCAATTAATTAAATATAAACTTTTAATAATTTATTGATAATCACTAACACTTCAATGACATTTCAGGAACAACAAACGAGAAAGTGGGTTTCCAACAAATGCTAAGCGTATCTGTGACCACCCCTCCATTAAAAAATTTAACGCCTTATGAAAAATTCTAATCATGATAAAATATGGCTATACACACCTTCCACAAGTTGTTAAGACTAAACGTATCTCATCTCTAAGCACTTCTATCACATGTCACTTAGAATGGGTGTTTCACGTTGCTTGGTACACCCATGGGAACAGCAAATTATCACGAGCTGTAGGTTGGGACTAGAAGTATCTCACTTTTAAGCGCGCTTGTCATGTGTAACTTAGAATGAGTGTTTCATTTTTCCAATTAAATCTATGATAACACTCATTAAATGACTTATGACAGGCGCGCTTAGAGATGAAACACATTTATTTATAGCCTACATCTCTAAGAGCGCATGTAACATGTCACATAGAATGAGTGTTAACGTCTGTCATAACAAAATTATTACGAGGTGTAAGTTGAGACTGGAGGTATCTCACTTCTAAACACATCTACAACATGTCACTTAGAATGAGTGTTTCAATTCACCTGGAACATCTATGGTAAGGAAAAAATATCACAAGGAAATAGGCTTACACTGGACTTATCTCATATTTAGCGCGACTATCACTAGTCAGTTAGAATGAGTGTTTCACTTCACCAGGTACACCCGTGGTAACAATAAATTATCACGAAGTCTAGGCTAAGACTGGAAAAATCTCATCTCTAAGTGTGCCTATCGCATGTCGTTTAGAATGGGTGTTTCACTTCACTAGGTACACCCATTGTAATGACAAAATTACCACACGCGTGACCTAGGAGTAAACTATATCTCTAAATGCACCCGAGGTAACGAAAAAAGTACCATAAGGGGTGACTTAGATTTCTATAACTCTAGGTGCCTTTTTGGTAAACAAAAAATCAATAAGGGTGTGACCTTTAGGTCTTATCTATCTCTCTAATCCACTTAAGCTAAAGAAAAAACTACAACGGGTTTGACTTGGGTCTAAAACACTAATAGTCTTCACACATCGATGCTACTCATTAAGCTTATCACTTGACGTTAACCTATGATGTTACTAACTTTTATCGAATGAAGTGTTATTGTGCTATTGATGATAACCTTCAATGTTATCACTTCCTGCTATCGCATTTATGCCACCAGTTGATTTTGTCATTCAATTGTGTTATTGCATGATGTTCCCTATTAAACCTAATGCTTCATATTAACATGTTATGCTTAATGCTATCATTCAATATTATCACTTAATGCTCTCTCATGATCTTACTGACTTTTATATGATGATGTGTTATCATGCCTTCCTAGCTTCACACTCACATACTATTTAACACTATCATTTTGAGGCTATCAACATTATTAACTTCTATATGATGTTCTATTATCATGTTATGCTAGCTTCATGCTCACATGTATTTTGACGTTGTCATTCAATGGCTATCACTTGACGTAATTATATGATATTAACTTATATCTAGGGGAGAAGGTGAAAACACAAAAAAATGTACCCCAAAAAAATGGTTCATAGATATTCAACTACATTGCTGAAAATCCAAAGCAAATTCAAAAAGTCTAAAAAAAAATTCAAAGAAGTAGAGACAATACAATAAGGGAGTAGGTGACATGTAGTGTGAAGTCACTTCAAACAATGTTTATCTTTGTTGGTATCTTTTGTTCTGAATTAATGAAGGATTGCCACATTACTATCAAATTTCTCCAATAAGTCTTCATGGTTCGGTACAGTGCAGAGCATGAGACACTCTAGGTATGAAGATCACATGACAAGCATTGCCTGGGTGATTTGTATTTCCATCCATGGTGTGAATGTCACCGTGAATTCTAGTATGCTTTCTCTTGGTCATGTGACTCCATGATCAAGAATGAATTAGCAAATGACTATATTGCACTAGTAACGGGTACTACAAAAAATATTACCAACTTCCCTCTTCATGTTCAACTATAATAAGAAATGTCAAAGAAGTTATAGGTTCTCTGCCATGTAATAGAAAGCTCTAATATGTAAGGATGAGGTTGAAAGTACCTAAATCTTTCAATCCTCAATGGAAAGTTGACTGATGTAGGAGTCATTACATAGCTCCATGACCAAGCATGGGGCAAGTGATCCAACTGCAAATAAACTGAAACTTTTACTCGTTAAACACACACTTAAAATGATGTCCCTACATGAACATATGCAAGGATTCACTGTAAAAAAAGGTTGCACTCTCATAACGTTCTAGTGATCGCTCTAAGTCATGGTGAACCCGATCAAGGAGGTAATAAAACTTTCTCAAGAATATGGGAGTTAAAATGACTTTTCATTTTGTGGGAAATCTATTTACATCATAAATGAATGACTATTCATCATCTCGAAGGGAAACCCTTTGACATAGAAACAAACATGTGTTAGGAAAAGCAATAAAATGACATAAGTATATGCGACCAAGAAGTTAGGCAATACATTGATCGTTTGCACGCAACATGATCCACTAACAATACAATAAATAGAATGGTCAATGACATCACCTTGAAGTTTTTACCGTGACATCTATAGTGCAATGAAAGAAACTGTTCCACCTTCTCATTTCTAGAGTACGGGCACGTTTATAACTCTCTATTACTTTGCTCATTTCGTAGTCGAAGTAGTAGTGTCTTTGAAGAAATGACATATCCTATCAAAGAAGTTTTCGCTCCTACTATCCTTCCCATGGTAGACTTCTTGTGGGATTTAGAAGGACCACCTTCAAGGATATCCAAACTATGGGTCTGTGAGGCTTGAGCATAGCCACAATATTATCATTATCTCTAAAGAAAGTGAGGTGAATAGGAAATACACATCCTTGGGTGTAGGCGTGATCCTTCCCCTAGTGAAAAAAGTATGAAATTGCCTACCATGTCACAATAACAGAGTTTGTATTATTGAAGAAACACAAAGAACAGCCGGCCACAAACTGAAGATTAATATCTTGTATATGCCCACTTTCTTTAGAACTGTAAAATGTTTGGGAATGAAAAAGATGGAGTCTTGCCCACTCTTTCCATGCAGCTGTAACTTTGGTATGACTGCTAACAATAATTAGAGAAAGAGGGAATACACTACTTACATTTCTCAAGAGTAAGATTAAATCTACACATATGAATTCTACACTCCTACTTTCTTCTTCCAACAATGAAGTAGGGTCTAAACAAATATCATCCTCAAGAGTTTTCTCCATGCCTTGAATCAAACATGCACCCAGAGTGGGTACCTTGCGCTAGCACCAACATGATGACAACACATTATGCATGCTCACGCCTCATACCGACAGATAGTAGCTCCTTACGGTAGCGGCTCTCCATGACAGAAGTAGCACTAGTGTCGCTAACATGGAAGCTACAAAGTGATGACTCTAGTCAATTGTACCCTTACTGCTTGCCATCATGACATGTTGCCAGTAATATTACTATCTCATGGATCAATTCACTCAATTTTTATAGCACCTTGCGCCACCATAAAGTTTTTGAAGAAAACCCTGCGACATGATGCATTACATATCTACATTGAATGGTGCTACTTTCCTACCTGGTTCGAAAAGTCTCATAATTGCAACATAATACACATGTTACTACACAAAAATGTAGTCAAACCAAAATTTATGTCATGTAGTCATATTTCATCCTTACGCTATACAGTCATGCTATGCACATACTTCATTTTAGAACATAATACAGGAGTGTCGTTAAAATAACATGAATTTCAAGAAATGGCATCTACCATCCAGCCGCACATCTCATGATTTGGGGGTTCATCAAGTAAGAACATGACACGCCCAGACATACACCGGGGGCTAATGAACATGGGTGTGTAAATATGAAACTATTATTATCAAACATTCATGCATGAAAATATTAAATATGAAAAAGCACTTCATTTATTAAGTAGCCCTAAAGTCTTTACATCATATTGTTAATGGGCATTGTTCCCAATACTCCCCCACTTACCCTAAAGCAAAGAAATATCCCTCAATCTTGAACCCTCCATAGGGATTTTAAAAACTCTTGGTAGCAAAACATAATGGTGAAATAAACAACGAGGTTATTTTTTATGCAATTTCAGAAAAAAAAAAACACATCGCATTGATTCATGGTCTCTCTTGCCAGGTGGTACATTTTCTCCATATGCTTTCCTCTTTAATGGCTTCTTACTTGTCTTCAATTCGTCATTGCTCCACTATTATCATAGTAAAGCTTAATTGGCCAACTTATCAAGAACACATAGAGTCAACTGTTTCCTTAGCTACTTCACAAGCGACTAGATTTTCAGCCTCCAAACTATAATCAATGACACAACGCTTCTCCATGCTACAGCTCGTCCACCAATAGTGGATACCAAGCTTGACACTGACTTTCAATAATCTCTATCCTATTGAAAGCCATAATTAATTTTTCTAATAAGAATCAAATCCTTATCGAAATATACTAGCATTTAGCTTCTTGTTCTTCTAAGATACTTTGCTCTTTAAGCTTTAGCCGAGAATTGTCTCATGATCATTTTCCCTTCTAAACTAAATTCAAGAACTTGCATAGTGCCAACTCTTAGCTCTTAAAGGACCATCTGTTACAAGTATTTCAATTATGTTTAGGTTAATATGACCAAGACTAAGATTTCATGGATATATGTCATCATCACAAAAAATCTTTTGCTTTTTAGTTATCATCTCAACATTCCTGAACATTTCAATATTTAACAGTTTATTAGATATTGGTTTTACATAAGATAGATCATTATCTAAAAATGAAGAATCGCTACCTAAACGATTTCTAGAAATAATAACAAATTTATCATCAAAATAAACATTAAATGATTAGTTATTTAAATATGAGATGGAAATAAAACTCCTCCTCTTTTTAGGAATAAAAGAAACACTCTTGATAGGAAATTTATTATTTCTAAGTATCTTCGATGAAGAAAAAACTTGGTCAATCACTCTTGAATTAAATATTTAGGTTGAGAAATCATTCTCTACTATACACATTTTTACACCTAGTAAATTACATTTGCGCTGGGCGATTTTATCTTGGTGCTCATAAAAGCCTTAACAGTCTCTTGATGAGTCTGTTCAGTTGGGCCACCAAAAATTCACTAGATTGATTCTGTTATCTTATAAGCATCCCAGCTTCTCGTGCTTACTTTTATGCATATCAGACATTTTTGCTAGTAAGTAGCTGCAGGGCTCTGTCATAGCTTGATTCCAACGAGTGTATATATTTTGAATAGTTCGAGATGTATTCGTGGAAAGATTAAGAGGAAATTCCTCAGTTAGGATGAACTTGTAGTTTTCACAATCATGTATGACGTTCATGTTACTTTTCCCCTCAACAAAGTTTTCAGCAATCAATTTTTTCATCAGCAAGATCGCGATGATAAGATTATTTATATCTTACTAAAACAAATAAAAATTCATTTAATTCACATGCATTGATATCACGACAGTGTATGCATAGTAAATATGATACATCGTGCACATGAAAAATATACAAAAACATGTTTACTAAATAACCCAACAACTATTCAATCTCTGAAAACCACATGTCGTGGTAGGGCAAGTCATGTTATTTGCTAATTGAATTAAGACTTTCTCACTCGATAAATGTAATCCCAAATAGCTCATATATCTTGTTCATTTACTAGTCATTGTTTTTTCTGATTGAGATATAATGAACAAGTTTAGTTATATCCTTATGAGTTTAATCCACTATTTCAAAGTTTGAAGACTTATCTACACTTTTGTCATTGGATAGGTCAATCTAGAAATAGAACTCAAAATCTTATCTCTAGGAAGATAACATTGGTATTGAATCAAAAGAACACCTTAAGTAGGGAGGATGAAAGTTAAACCGTCTCGAGGCTCCATATTAATTCTCATGAGTTGTAGCAACGATAGAGACTAATGGGTCAGTATTGTCATATAACCCGCTCACTAATTATTTTGCTAGATGCGCATTTTATTTATTAAACATATCATTCTTTATACAATCTTAATAAAACAAAATTCTTTTAACTTACTAAGCAAAAACTAAACTTTCTCGACTCTCAAAATTTAATTTCTCTTTTAAACTTCCCATAAACATTTTAAAATAATAATTTTGAAACTAAACGGCTAATTTTTTAGTCCGCATTATTTACATAGATTTGCAAATTATAATTGCTACATTATTCTAATCTCATAAACTTATCGTTGCCGCATTACATTATCTCTTAAAATATTTTTATATGATAAAAAATGTGTCTGAATGCATGTCATCCCATAATAATATGAGCAGACATTTTTCTAAATTATATGTTTGTTATATGCACGACCATATTATATTGACGTCAACAAGGAATTAGGGCAGGTCCCTTGTATATTCAAAATTATAATTTTATCTTCTTTTAGCTTCCTCGATATGGGGTGAACCCGGATTGGACAATATTGGCCCAGGAATCCATAGGTGATGGTGTGCCCAGCCTGGAAAGTATGTGGTGCACCGGTGTATCAGCTGCGCGCCCCGTGATGTGCAACGACTATCATGATGATCCACGGATATTGATCCGGGCATTGAGTTCATAATCTCCACAATTACTCCAAAAATTATATTTAAATCGTATGCCAATACTAGGTTTACAATTTTTTTATTTAATACAAAAATATAATTACAAGAACCATTCAATTAACGAGAAAAATTATTATACATACATTGTCACATGAATAAGAAAACATCCATAATATTATGTGTCATGCATAGTGCCTATCCATCATACATACATGAAAGCAAATTAGATTTATTTATGATTATCATATAACCACAGTTTTAAATTAATATATCAAATAGTCAACTCTCAAACAAATTATTTGTTTTAGAAATCAAATCAGGTGGTCGCAGCGTAAGCATTGACATTAGGATCTGACCGATAGCAAAAACAATCTTTCAAAACTTATCATCGGTTATAACTACAGATATATCAACATAATACATATAGTAAATTACTTTATGACATCGATGTGATCAATTTCTTGAACTCCATAAGAGAAAATAATCTTCTCACTACTTTAACTTCCCATGTGTTGAGCTTGTAGTGGGATTAGAAAAAGTGTGTGCGACGAGTTCCTGCTTTGTTAGACGCACACACATATGTCAATCTAGTACCAGAGATTCGACTTGAAAGATATGAGTAATCAATGCAATAAGTTTAATGAAATTGATATAAATAAAATAATGAAGATCAATATTGGATTTCTAAATTTTAAATTAAAAATTAATAGATAACTCTTATATGATATGTGACTACCTTTTATAAGGGAGGTGGTTGGCTACTGTCATGCCACACGAGCTCACATGTGTGGCGTGATCTCCTTCTCTTGTGAGTAGAAAATCAATTCAAATCAGCTATTGATTTTATACTATTTTCCTTATAAATCTCTAATTTTAGTTTGATAGTACTTCATCTAATTATACACGGTATTATATTATGGACATGCAACATATGAGAATAACAGGTCGGGAAACTCGAGTAGTATAATTAGTTACAATTTTATAGTAGAATTAACTATAATTAAAAGTAAATAAATCTAATCATGGGTTTGAATAATATATATTATTAATTATCCAACCAAGAGTATTTTTTATCTTTATGGCCCGCGAGCTAGCTTATGAATTTTACTTATTGTCGTGATCGATAATTGATAATTAATAAGCACTTGTGGATATTTTGTAGTCAAGCTTCAAATTATCTAGGTTATATTTAAGTGGCAAAAATATTAATTGAAATTAATTAATTAATTTTAGTTAGGATATAATTTTTTACTAGGATTATCTCTTAATCCTATCCATGTGAGAGAGGAGGAAACCTTATAGAACCCATTCTCTGGCCCAAACTTGAGACAGAGAAAAGTGAGATATACTCTTATTCTTGAACGTACACAAACCTGTGACTAGTTGATTGCTCGAAGAATAGCAAGTAAGATCATAAGGTCTCAGTATTCATGTGATTCAAAATCACACGGTCAGAAGTTCACGTTGTTGGGCGACAGCGTTGACTACGACGTGGATAGCACGCCTTCACGGTATCAGCACATTGATCAAGTAGAGCGCAGGGTTTAGAGTTTGAATCTTGACGCTGATTGAATAATTTGTTATGTTCACGCGTCAAAGGTAAAACATTTATTCAATTAACGTAGATTATGTTGTTTCATGTGTTAGTAAAATATCATGATTATTTCCACTGCACCATAACCAACAAAAAAATTAGTGTTAATAGAGATGGCATGAGAACCCATGAACCTAAAATTTCTAGTTATAAAAGTAATAATCAATTGAAGTCTTTAATTAATATATCTTTTTTTTTTACTTTTAGAAGTCACCATTTATAAATTTAGAATTGCACTCTTAAAACTATAGATATTTAGTGATAAAAGAATTGAATAGCACTTGATATAATCACTACATATATCAATCCTACATAAACAGTTCATAATTAGAGCTAGGTAAATAATTTGTTGACCACTCTAGTTACCCTTTTATCCTGATATCTGTTGTTTCTCTAATTAATGAATATGATTGTGTAGTAAATGGAGATCTCATATCATTCAAAACTTGAATCTATTTTCAAATGAACTATTTATCTGACTAAATTTTAACTTGTAAATAACATTCTTAGTTATTTATTTCATTACACTACCAAGATACAAGATATTAAGTTCATTGACAATTATGAACCTTTACCGAGTAAGTCAAAAAGTACAAATATGAGTCTATTAATTACCAGGATTAGAAATATTTTATATTTGATCATTGATATAATAAAATTTGAATACGAAATATGCTGAAAATGTAATTAGACATTCAAATTTGTCATGTCACAATCATATATAATCAGACTCTATAAAGTAACAACATTTCAATATCTTCACATTAATAGTTGGGATAAGGCCGTTCTATTCTTAATAAAGTATGTTGTACTTGTAATTATTGATTAATTAAAAGGCTTGACTCTAATTCCTATGTATAATGTTCAAGATGGCATATAATATACATTAGATTTCTCAGGACAATTATGATATACAATGATGGCCCATCATCCATGAAGATTTCCATATCTTCAATTGACCTCCTTTCTTGCTCAGCTCAGACCGCCGAGCATCTCCCGTGCACAGAGGACCACGGGCACATTTTTGGAGCTTCTCCGATAATGGAAAAGGCTCCCTAACCCTTTAAGATGTCACATTTCCTTCTAGCAAGGAACTGGAGCTATCCACCTTAGAACCTGCAAAGTAGGGCCATCTAAACATAGCTGTAGAGAAGAATATACCTGCGGGTTTTCTTCAGAAATGATTATTATTGGGTTTGACAGCTCATCTCACCCTTGGACTTGTGATAAATGCTCTTCATTAAAGGTGGAGCAGGACTCGTTTTCTCCCTCACTGGACACCTTTAGACCCTTGTCAAGCTGCAAGTTGTAACTTCTAGTTCTCCCATAAGCAGCATTATTGTTGCTAGCTCCATTAACGTTAGAATCCAAAACTTCCGACACATTAAACGCTCCGACGCGAAGACTCTTATGCTTGTTTCCCGACACTAACTTTTGCTTTGAGCTAGAGGATTCTTTCAAAGATGAGTTGGCCGAAGCTCTAGCTCGTTGTGCTTCGAAGTATCCCTCTTATAGCATTATTGAGAAGCGGCAGGTGGAAGACGCTCCCCTTCCTGAGGAGGACGAAAACCCAAAACAAAACTAAACTTCTAGAGAGAGATTGGAGCTTTTCTCTCTAGCGTTAACTCTCTTATATCAATATCCATGAAGACGAATAGTTATTGTCCAGAATTCGTTAATGTTAGTGGCGTCAACCTGAGAAGTCAGTTACAGATAGTGCAAGCAGTTAGTACATAATATATTACATCCAGTAAATAAATAACATACAAAAAACACATACCGACATAGCTTGAGATAAATGGTATTTTTCCCTAAACTCATTCCTCAGCCTAATTTGTAAAAAAAAAATTCATAAAAGATGCTATTGACGTCCAGTGGACAAACCATTTTTGACATAATTGACGAATACTTTCTATAAGGGTCTTTATGAATAAGTGGCTAATGAATTGTGATTGAGATAGCTTATTGAGTTGTGCTTGGGATAGCTTATCCGTATCAAAGAGTAAAGCTAAAGTAAGTGTGAAGTTAGGTTCTTAAAATAAGTGTGAAGCTAGGACAAGAGGGTTAAGCCTGGAACATCACTACGAACTGGGCTTATCCGGATCAAATTTCGAATCCCTCCATGACTTGATATGTGATTTACAGTGTAGTGCTTTTGGCCAAGAATTTATATTACAAGACCGAGCTCTTTCTTTTAGCTATAATGTGTCGGAAATGAGAGAAAGCATGAAGAGAAATGAAGATAAAATATATAAATGTGGTTTTTTATTTAATATTTGTATGCATGTATGTTAAATACTTTATAATAGTCCTGAGAAATCTCATGTATATTACATGTGATCTTGAACATTGTACATAAGAATTGTATAATAGATGATATAATGTTTAAGGGTAATAACAATATATCTTCATGGATGATTAAAGGTCTCGACTATAGTTCTTATATACAATGTTCAAGATCGCATATAATATACATGAGATTTCTCAGGACAATTACATGAGATCTTGAACATGAAATTATTTATGTTTAAGGATAATAACAAAATATTTTCATGGATAACAAAATACCTTTAATTATTGATTAATTAAAGGTCTCGTCAATTGAAGAGATGGAAATCTTCATAAATGATGGGCCATAGCATCTACTTGGCAAACTTTTGGTTTTGAAACCCTAACAACCTAACCTAGTTTTCTTTAAAGAAAAGCTTGACGCCTTACCTATTTGGATCAAGCTCTGTAATGTTCCAGTTGAACTATGGTATGAAGAAACTCTTTGTCACATAGCTAGTACTGTTGGAAAACCTCTCTACATTGATTCCCTTACAGCCAAAGATATTAGGTAAGACTATGCCAGAGTCTGTGCTGAGATTAATGTTCGGACTAGATTGGTAGATTACTTTGTCATTGATCTAGGGATTTAAGGGTGGAATCCTATTATGGTGAACGTTGATTATGAGGAGCTCCCTAAGAGTTACCACAAGTGTTCCATCTTTGGTTTCAATTGTGATTTCATTCCACCTCCAAAAACCAAACCCCTTCATCTCCTTTTCTTTCCCATACTCTTACTAATCCTAACAACCCCATTCATCCCCTTTCTCCATCTGACCATTTTCCCACTCCCATATCAATCTAGGACTCCTCTTGCCCCTACATTACCCCCTGATCCTCCACCTAATGAATATCCCTTAATTGTAGTCTCTTCCAAAAAATCTAGGAGAAAATCTCATACTCCAGGAATAGCTAACCCTAACCCTAATCTTGAATTGGCCTTTTTGCCTAATCTAGAGGAGGGTGAAGTCGTTTCTCCTTTATAGATTGTGCTTATCCAGACTGAATTGAATGTAGTCCCTATAATTGAGGAAGATCCATCTTTCGTATCCCCAATTCCCTTAGCTTCCCCATGTACTCCTTCTAGTAGTTCAGGAAAGAGCAAGAAAAATAAAATGGGAAAATATGATCTTACTCCTCATCCAGTCAAGTTGGGTGAGTCATTGGTAAAGCTTAGGGGGGAACCTCTTAACTGTGTTTAACATAGCAGCATGGAATGTGAGGGGACTAAATAATTCCCTTAAGCAAATTGATGTGAAAAAACTTTACAAGGATTTCAATCTTTCTATTTGTTCTATGGTGGAGACTAAGGTCAATGGTACTCATTTTAATGATATTACTGGTAATATCTTTCCCAATTGGGACTTTGTTTCTACTTATGCTTCAGCTCCGGGTGGAAGGATCTAAATTGCTTGAGATATGTTTGTTGTAAGCTGGTAGTATTGAACTCGTCTGATCAAGTCATCTTCTGTAAGGTTACTGCTTTGGGTAGTAACTTTGAATGTTTTATTACTTTTGTTAATGTATCAAACTCTCGATTTTCCAGGAGAGAATTATGAGCATCCATTGGAAACCACATGCCGTTTTCTCAGCATCTCCATGGCTCCTGCTAGGGGACTTTAATGTCATTAGAAGACCTTCTAAGAAAGTTGAAGGGGTTAAGGGGTGGGCTGAGGGAATGAATTATGTTCCTTTTGGCTATGGGCATTATCCTAGTTCTGCAAGAGCTTCTAAAGAATTGTGCCCTTACAATTCCTATAAAAGTAGCCTCACTTCACTCACACATAGGTGATTTCTTAATTTCAGAGTAAACTCGCATTACTCCGCTCGGATCTCACAGTTTTTGATGTATAAGAATCATTGAATGCTCAGTTTAACCTAATCTCTTATAGGTATCACTTTTCTCATCATAGGAATGGATAGGAAAAATCCCCACAAAGATGACATTGGTGAATCAAGACCTCCCTTCTCTCTATATCTTTTAATTACAAGTCTAACCTTGTATTTATCAATTGATCTATCGACATTCATTTTTCGTTTGAAAATCTACTTGGAATCTAACTGGATGGAAGATCCACAAGATCCCAAGTATGATTTTACAAAATGAAATCAATTCACTATTTATGGTCTCTTTCCACAAAGGACCTTCATTGGAGTTCACAGCTTCATGAAAGTTCTTGGTTCACTTTCAATCATATAGGTTAGAAAATCATGACCAAAAGACTTTTCTATCCTAGCTCTTTTACTCCTTCTTGGTTCTACCTCGACGTCTTCGTTCTACCTCGACTTCTTCATCTTGATCCTGACTATCTTCTTCATCAATAGTCTCAAGTCTTTTGGAAGAGCTTGGATCTTCCTTGAATTTGTAAGGAAATATATGTTCAAACAATGATGCATTCCTAAACTCCATGATTGTGTCTTTTTCAATCTTAGGATTTCTAGATTCGTACACAAGGAATCGATAAAACTACTTTATTTGCTAACTAATAAAAATGCAATCAACAATTTTTCTTCCTATCTTCACCTTTTTGGGTGTAGGTACCATCATTTTAGCAAGGCATCCCCACATTCGTAAGTATTTATATGAAGGTTTTCTACCTTTCCACAACTCGTATTGAGGTCTTATCCTCTTTCTTTTTTAATATCTTGTTCAATAGATAGTTAGCCGTCGAAATGGATTCTCCTTACCTATTCTGAGATAATCCAGAACTGATCAACAATGCATTCATCATTTTTTTCAAGTTATGATTTTTACGCTCAGCTACATCATTGGACTGAGGTGAATAAGGTGCAGTGATTTTATATATAATCCCATGTTGAGCACAGATCTTAACAAATGATGATTCATACTTACCATCTCGATCACTTCTTACCACCTTAATTTTCTTGTTAAGTTGAGTCTCAACTTCATTTTTATAGAGAATAAATTTCTTTATAGCTTCATCCTTGCTTTTTAGCAAAGATACATAATATTATTTTGGGCTATCATCAACAAAAGTAATAAAATACTTATTACGACCTTTTATTTGTTATAATTTTAAATCACATATATCACTGTGAATTAAATCAAGTGGTTTAGTGTTTCTTTCAACACTTTGAAATGATGACCTCATTAATTTTACATCAACATAAGTTCGCACTCGTGATTGGAATTAATATAAAATGTTGGTATATGATCCAAGTTAATTAATTTATGTAAAGTATCATAATTAACATGACCTAGTCTACCATGCCATGAATTGAAAGACTTAAACAAATAAGCAGAAGAACTAACTTTATTAATATTGGGTTTGACCAAGGTCATTACATTGAGCTGAAACATTCCATCACTCATATAACCCCTACCAACATATATTCCACTCTTAAAGAAAATAATTTTATTTGACTCAAATACCAAACAAAATCAATGGTTATTGAAGATTATCTATGTGTTGATACAAGGGAGCGAATCGATCACAGAAGAGGTTCATGAAGGAATTTGTGGTACCCGTGCTAATGGTCATATAATGGTTAAACAAAACTTGAGAACATGATATTTTTGTTTGACTCTAGAGTCTGATTGCATCAAGTATGCCAAAAAATGTCAAATTTATGTGGATAAAATTCACGTACCAGCATCCCCTTTACATGTCATGGTTGCGCCTTTGTTGTTCTCTATTTTGGATGTGGAATCATTAGGTCTATCGCACCAACGGCCTATAACAAGCATCGTCTAATTTTGGTATATATAGATTACGTTGCCAAATGTGTGGAGGTGAGTTCTTATTCAAGCGTAACTAGAAGCGGAGTTGTTAAGTTCATAAAAAAATAGATAATTTGTCGATATGGTTTACCTGAAAGGATCATAACAGATAAATGAACAAATTTAAACAACAAGAAGATGAAAGAATTATATGAACAATTCAAAATTAAGCATCATAATTCAGTTCCTTATAATCTTAATATAAACAGAGTAGTAGAAGCAGTCAATAAGAATATAAAAAGGGTCATAGAAAAGATGATGAAAGTTTATAAAGATTGACATGAGATGCTCCCTTTTACACTACATGGTACTGCATATCAGTCTGAACCTAAACTAGGGCTACGCCATCCTCTTTGTATATGGTATGGAAGTGGTCCTTCCAATTAAGGTTAAAATTCCCTCCTTCAGAGTCTTAAGTGATACGAAGTTAGAAGAGGCAGAATGAGTACAAGCACGATATAAGCAATTGAATTTCATCGCGTAAAAAAGATTGACTGCATTATGTAGGGGATATTATATTAAAAAAGTGATGCAAGCATATGATAAAAGTTACATTCCTGATGTTTCGGTGAAGGAGATTTGGTGTTAAAAAGGATAATCACATATCAAAAAAATTACCATGAAAAATGGACCCCAAATTACAAAGGGCCTTTCATAGTCAAGAGGGCCTTTTCGGGAGGAGCTCTCATTTTGACAAACATAGAAGGAAATGATCTACCGCATGCAGTTAAGTTTGATGCATTCAAGAAGTACTTTGATTGATTGCTCTAAGGGACAAGAGAAGTTGCATAAAAAAAGTTTTTAGAAAGAGCTACCTCGAATACTGGAGAAGTCATATTCCATAATTTTTAAGAACCTTGTTTGTGCATTCGTTCCTCATCAATGAAGAGCCTTCTTTTTTCAGTTGTCAAACATATATACTTTGTCTTTTTGTTATTGCCACTATTTCTTCATATTGATTCCATTCAATTCCAAGGCATAAAGAAAATATCATCGATTACTCTTGAAATAACTCAGAAGCACAAACTTGGTTAGATGAAAGCTAATTGATCAAAAAATGATAAAAGAAAGGAAAATGAAAAATACAGTTTGAGGGTGTGGTAAAAATATGAAAAGTCACCATAAGAAAGTCAGTATGTGCTCGTGAAAGCTAAAAAAGAACGCTATTGGGTGTTTACACAATTAGAAGTTTAGAAAAGAAGCAAATATATCGTGAAATCATTCCTTTTGCTTCACCATCGACCTAAAGCCGAATACTAAGGTATAACTACTGTAGAAGGATGCATCATTTTCTTAATGTCTCATTGTCATCCCATAATCCTAGGTCAAGCCATTGTTTTGAAGGGTGGTGGGCATTACCACATTGGTCTAACTTTTAAAAAATCAACAAATAAATTTTTTACAATGTTCACAATCATGCATAGCATGCACACGTCCAGAAATCACTACTTTACAATTATAGTCAAGAGTTACAATGTAGAGGCATGCATCACATTGCTTGTTTTGATAAAGTTCGAAGGCATAAATCATTAAGAATATTCTTGCTACCATATGAAGCTTGCATAAATCATCTCTAACATCATTTCAATATCTTCGATTAAATCGAACCAGAATTGAGTCGAGGTCGAAACCTATGTCTATTCAGGTTTGTTTCTTTTCACATATCTTTGGTTAATTCGAGGTCGAAGTTTATGTCTATCCAAGTCCGTTTTCTTTTCAAATATCTCTAATTAAATAGAACTCTAATTGAGTCAAAGTCGAAGCCTGTGTCTATCCAGGTCCGCTTTCTTTTCAAATACCTTTGGTTAAATCGAATATAAATTGAGTCCGAGCCGAAACAAGTGTCCATCCAGGTCCGTTTTCTTTTCAAATATCTTTGGTTAAATCAAACTTAAATTCAGTTGAGGTCGAAGCATGTGTTTATCCAACTCTGTTTTTTTAAATATCCACGCTTAAATCGTACCTGAATTGAGTCAATGTCAAAACATGTGTCTATCCAGATTAATTTCACATTTATGTCATTTCGTAGATTCACAACGAATCTTGGTCTCTATTCTCCTTATCCATATAGTCTCTTCTCATACTGAGCAAAATACTTATCTAACCCTTTGTACACCTCCTAAGTTAGAAGCGCGAACAAAGGAGGCAGCCGAGTACTGTTTATATACATACTTTGTTTATTAGCCCATGTACTAGCATAAGACTATACCTAAGATTTCAGAAAGAAAGCCCAATATTTAAACAATAAAAGGAAGCATAAGGACTAAAAAATTAAGAAAAAGAGCCTATGGTCCAAAAAAATAAAAAATGAGTCTTCACTTAGAGGGGAGGTTTTCTTAGAGAGAGAAAGAGAGAAAAAGAGTGAAAGAGAGTAAGTTGTCCTTGAGAGAAAAGAAGACAAAGAAATATCATTTATTACTCTTCATTTTTCTTTCATCTATACTCTTAAGGTAATTTAAATTTCATTCACTTTAATTTAACCAAATGTATTGTTCATTGTTCTTCATATTTTCTCATTTATACTCTTGCAGTGTACATTCTTTCTCTTTTTGTAAGTTAAAATAGAAATATTTGTTCATTCTTTTTCATTTTTTACTCTTAACCTTGAGTTTTTTTATTTTAAAGTTTAAAATATTGAAGATGAGATTTATTATGTCGCCAACTCAATTAATGAGAGTGAGGATAAAATTTTTGAGGGTGTACAATCAATCCAAATAATGGGTTAAAGTGTACATACCATGTAAGAAAATTTCGCTACAAAATTTCTCTTAAATAAAAAATACATAAAGTACCATGTAGAGAGGTAAACATCATATGGATAAAAATAATGCAAACATTGAGCTTTGAATGTCGGATTTTTTACAATAACTTATACCCTTTTAATTTTCACTAAATGCCCTATTAGTTATCATAAATTTTTCAATCATTGCTATTCAGAAAAGCAAGCAAAGAAATATATAGACGGTAACTAATTAAACAAAGTATCACAAAGAAATGATGATTTTAAATTTTAAAATGAAACATCTAACAATGATTCTACCAAAAAACTAAAATATCAGCTTTGAGGAGGGGGCAAAATCTGATTTTATACCCCTCACCCCTTTTGAATTACTGGCAAATGCATAAGCTTTTCCCTTTTTTGTATTTTCTCTTTTCTTTATTTTTCTCTTGATTTATTAGATATTATTTTTTATCTTGCATATTTTGTCTTACTACAAATGTTTTGCATTTGGATTCCACTTTACTACAAGCATTTTTTCTTTTTAACCTTTCTTTCATTTTTTTACTCTTTTTTCTTCATAGTTATTAACAAATTTTTTTCTTTACACTTTATTTATTTATGTAGCCATATCATATTGTCCTGTTTAAAATGTGATTCATTTTTCATCTATTTATAATTATAACAACATATATATGCATGAGTCGCAATAATAACATTTCGATTTAAATCATCTTAACTTTATCATCTTATTTTCACTCAAAAAATTACTACAATAGACTTTGAGATTTTTGGGATACCAATCTTCTCCAACTATTGAGGTTAGGTGTTAGTTTTTGGATACTGAAAATAACTCCAATGGTGTTTTATTTTTCAAAATATTAAAAAATTATTTACTTTTAAATGGTCCTTGTTCTACCCATTAAGGATCATTTTTTTCATTTTTAAGACACAATGCCCTTTTGAGAAACAACACTAGTACCCTACTCTCCTGACATGTCCTTAGTTGGGAACAAGTGGATTTACAAACTAAAATTACATCCATTTGGCAGCATAATGAAGCACAAAGCAAGACTAGTGGCAAAAGCATTCCACCAGACACCATACATTGATTTCAGTGAAACTTTCAGTCTAGTGGTCAAGCCTACCACACTTAGAGTGATCCTACACCTCAAATTTCATATGGAGGGGATGTAAAACAATTGGATGTAAACAATCCATTATTGATTATTTTCTAAAGGAGACAGTTTTTATACCTCTAAACAGAAGAATTTACTAACCCACTCAGACGTCACCATGTTTTTAAGTTGAAAATGACAATCTATGGACTTAAGTAGACCTAAGGGCCTGGTATGATAGACTCAAGAATGTACTTATATAATGGGGATTCAAGAATGCTAAGTCAGACACTTGTTTATTCACCTATCAGTCTAGTCATCATGTCATATATCTATTACTTTATGTAGATGATATACTCATCATTGGAAACAACTCCACTCTAATGCACAAAGTAACTTTAGATATGCATAAGTATTTTGCTTTGAACGCTTTGGGACCTATACACTATTTTCTAGATGTTGAAATTCAATGAATGGGTATCTATTTGGATATATTTTCAACGAATGGGAATCTATTTAGATTCATGAATCAACGTTGAGGTTTTGTAGACCAATATATTTTTTAAAATTACTTGACCAATCATACTTTAAAATAATTGGTGGCGACTCTGAATTTACTTTTCAAAAAATATTTTTCAATCACCGCTCCGCATTACAAACATGTTGTGGTAGATCGCTTTGGAGAATAGCTTTACATGTCAATCAAAGGCAATATTAATGCACTTGAAGAACTCATTGTAAAATCATCCCAAAGGTAACCTTACCACTTTTAATACTATGAAAAGTTAAAGAAAATTGCACATTTCCTTAGAGCAGTTGGACAATAATTAATGATCAAAATATGATGATGTACGTAATGAATGGCCTTGGATTAAAATTTGATCTAGTGGTGGTTAACAACACCTCAAAATCTGATGAGATATCTATGAGAGAAGTGCAGTCTTTATACATCCAGATGGCAGCATAATAAGCCACAAAGCAAGACTAGTTGTAAAAGGGTTCTACCAGACACCATACATTGATTTCACTAAAACTTTCAATCCAGTGTCAAGCCTACCACAGTTGGAGTGATTCTATACCTCAAAGTTTCATATGGGGGGGGGGGGGTTAAACAACTGGATGTAAACAATCCATTCCTAAATTGTTTTCTAAAGGAGACAATTTTCATGCCATAACTAGAAGGATTTACTGACCCGCTCAAACCTCACCATGTTTTCAACTTAAAAAAGGCAATCTATAGACTTAAGTGGTCCCCTAGAGCCTGATATGATAAACTCAAGAATAGACTTACACAGTGTGGATTTAAGAATGCTAAGTCAGACACTTCTTTATTCACCTATCAATCTGGTCATCATGTCATCTATCTATTAGTTTATTTGGATGATATACTCATCACAAGCAACAACTCCACTCTGATGCGCAAAGTAATTTCAGATATCCATAAGTCTTTTGCTTTGAAAGATTTTAGACCTACACACTATTTTCTAGGTTTGAAATTTAGCGAATAGAAATCTCTTTGTTCATATTTTCAACAAATGTGAATCACTTTGGATTCTTGAATCAACGTTGAGATTTTATAGATCAAAACGTCCTTTTTTTAAATTGAGTGACCAATCATGCCTTCAAATGTTTGATGGTGACTCTGAATTCATTTTTCAAAATATCATTTCCAATTGTGGCTCCATGTTGCAGCACCTTGTGTTAGATCCCATTGGAGAGGTGCCTCACCTATCAATCAAAGGAAAAATTAGTGTAGTTAAAGAACTCATTGAAATACCATCCCAAAGGTAACCTTACCATTTCTGAATATTGTGAAAAGTTGAGAATTTTAGATTCCTTTAGAGCAGCTGGACAACCAGTTATTGATCAACATATGATGATGTACATAATGAATGGCCTTGGATTAGAATTTGATCCTGTGGTGATTAACACACCTCAATAGGATATGCTTTGTTAATATTCCATGAAGATATGCTCGAGAGGTAGATGGCCTTAAATGAAAACACCATAAAAATAAGTGCTAATTTAGTGTCAAATGAAGGAAATAGGAAGTTCTTTAATGGTGGTCAGAGTGGTTTTAACAAGAACTCGAGAAAATGCCAGCGAAATCTGGATTACACATCTATTCAAAATTTTAGCGGAGATTTTCAAGATAGGAGAGTAGGAAGATCAAGGAAAGGAAAAAAGACTATCTGTCATGTTTATGGTAACATTGGCCTTACTACTAATATATGTTATTTTAGGAATGAGAGGAACAATCAAACTCATAATCATAATCATGGTTCTTGGAGCCAACGAGGTAGTTCTATGGACCATCAACATACAGGGTGAACTAGCAAGGCTTCTTTGATGCACATAATACTCATATTAGTAACAACCCATCTAAGAACACACTGCAAAACAAGTCTTCCAACAATAGTACCTCATATCAAAATCACTCAACATCAGATAGTTCTCATTCACATTTTAATTCTCAATCAATTACATATGCTAACAATATCCCATATTTTTCCTCTATTTCAACAAATTTCATCATAAACCTATCCATACTAGTCTTTAGAACTAAAAACACTACATATAATCCATATCCAAAACACTAAAAATGGGATCAGTAAACCAAAAGCATATACAACCACCAAGCAACCCCTTCCATCAGTTCACCTACCTACTAAACCTACCTCAACAAAACAAGCCTTGTGTAGTTATACCTAGAAACACACAATGCTTGAAGAATACAATGCCCTTCTGAGAAATTCACATAGTAAGATCAGGCATGTATCTTACTTAGAAAAAATATATTACTAACTTACCAAAAAGGACAAGAATGGAAAGGGCAAAACCTATTCCTTCTCCTACAAACTCTTCTACCCAACTGACTCTACGATAAGGGGAACCTATGAAAGACATCACACTATTGAGAAGTACCATTGGAGCCCTACAATACATGTCAATCACCAAACTAGATATCAATTTCATAGTAAATCAACTAAGCCAGCTCATTCATGCTCCTATAGAAACTCACTGGCAGGTAAGCAAAAGGCTACTCAGATACTCAAAAGCGACCATCTATGAAGGTTTAGTTCTAAAACCATCATCCAATTTTTGGATCCAAGCCTTTTTAGATGCTGATTGTGTAGGAGATGTGGGAGATAGAAGATCCACAAGAGTCAATTTGATCTACCTAGGTGGAAACTTAGTATCTTCGTCATCTAAGAAGCAACATATAGTGTCAATATTCAGCCCAAAACTTGAGTAGAGGGCATTGGCTAATATTGTATAAGAAATTCAATGGTTCATAAATTTAATGCCTAAACTATCTTTGCACATGTCTAAGCCGCCTATACTCTAGTGTGACAATATTAGTGTACTGGCACTAGCAAATCAAGTTCTACATGGCAGGACCAAATATGTTGAATTGGATGTGCACTTCATCAGAGAGAAGGTACAACATTGACAAATTGACATCAGATTTATGCCCTCTATTGAACAGGTGACAAATCTACTTATTAAACCCCTCTCCACATAAGATTTACCTATCTAAAAGGAAAGCTTCAATTCCAAAACTCCCATTTCAGCTTGAGGAGGGTTGTTAACATATATCAGTTGCCAAAAATAACCAATAATAGTTCAACAAGTGGAAGTATTCCGACTTGTAACAGTTAGCTTGTTATAAGTTAACTACCTTCTGCACTAAGTGGTTATGTAGTTATATTTGTTATTAAAGGTAGTTTGGTAATATTCGGTCGTGATCTAATGTAAGATGTGATGTATTAATGCAAAGACAGTATGCATGACTCAGTAGTTTAAGTTGAGATCATTTCTTGTCATCTCCTTATTCCACATTTTCTTGCTCAATATCTTATCATTTACATGGTAGACAGAACAAGGAAGAAGGCTAGTACAAAAACTTTTCTCAATATATAGGTGAACATCATGAATTTAATGTTTTCTCATATGTGTTTAGGGCACATCAAAAACCATTTCTTCTTGGAAAAATTAGGGATTGGAATCAATTTTTACTTCATTTTTGTTTAATAACCATTTTTTTCAATTTGCAACAATAGACGATTTTGTTACATTTAGTTAGATGTCAATTTTCTTCCCTTCCAACACAATGGAAGCTGGGCGCATGACGACGCTATGACCATTGATCCTGGTTTTCAACAGCTCCTCTCAGTAAGCTTCACTCTCTCTTCCTCCCCATTAGATTCGCTTCACTTACCTTCTTTTCTCCATCTATAGTACAGAACGTAGCATGTGCTTCAAATTCAACCACAGCTTCTCCGTCGCTGGAAAATCCATTCCTTGGAGAAAACTCACTCGTAGAACAAGTTTCTCTCACAGATTTGATCGCCGACGATCCTTCACTCCATACATTTACTTTCAGAACGTGGATTTTAAGGACTCTAGCATGTATTCTCTTATCCTTCCTTAACTAGTTCTTCTTCTACCGCAGTGAACCTCTCTCCATTACTTTGATTTCAGCCTAGATAGTGGTCGTCCCCCTTGGACATATCATGACCTCCATAATCACAAATAAGGTTTCATATTCCGACCATATGGTCTTGTTAGACTACAGTAGATTGACCAATGTGAATGAAGAATACCTTGCTTAGACAATGTGGATGATAAGTATTTGTAGAAAATGTGACGGTGGGAGGTTAACTATGGCCTGGATTTGAGATGGTGAAGTGGTTTGTTTTGGTGTTTGTTTAGGTGTGGGAATAGGTTTGGCACCGATGATTTATAAGACGATATATTCATCATATTTATTCATGGATAATATATTTATTTTGTCAAAATTACATTAGAAATTTTAAGAGAAATTGGGGAATATAACTCGAACTCACGACCTCTAGAGTATGATAGTAGATGCTTAACCAACTGCGTCAACCCAGTTTGTCATGGATAATATATAAAAGTATACTAAAAATTTACTACGATATATTAATAGAATATTAAAATATATAATGATATATAAAAATATACCATAGTATACATGTACATAAAAATTTTATACTTTTATCAAAAAATTTACCTTAAAAAGATAGTCATTTTTATAAATATAATTTTTTTCGATCATTCACTTACTTATATTTTAAAAATATACTACTTTCTTAAATGAGTCTTTTTTTCTTTTCATCAGGTGGTGGAAATTAAATTGAGAGATCTATTATTAAACTTCATGTGCTTCACTACGTAATCTATCTTAATTTGCGCAATTGATCTCATAAAGAAGATGTAATCCTTTTAACACTACCAACAAATTTTTAATCCCTAAATAAACTAATTGACGCGGTTCCACAGTTGGGATAAAAAAAATTCACCTTTTTTCTTGGTTTTTGTTCACTATATGATTTGTTGATTATTGACACCTGTCTAAGCTCGAATATACATTATATTAATGCAACTTTGAATTTGGGTCCCTTAATCTAAGGGCACACACTTTTGGGATTTTTCGGCAACTTGTTTCGAATCTTATTGGTGTAGAAACTCAATCACGTGGGCATAGCCAATACAAACCCAGTATTGGAGACATTATTATGCACAGCTTCATGATTATTAGTGCAGATTGATGCGAATAATTAAACCGATAAGTTTATTTTTTTTAAATATAAGATTTGTGCTAAGTTGAAGAACATGTCTACAAGATATTCCCCATTTTAGTATGTTACTAATTTTGGGCAAGAATACTCTTGGATATTTGCAGTTTGGGGCATGTGTTTGTTTGCCAAAGAACTAAGAAGTGAGATCGATGAAGGCATGCGAGCAAATTCGCTTTGATTTATTTATTTATTTTATTGAAAATTGAGATTTGAATCTGAATACTCTCCTTTAAAATAATTTTGTGAGATTAACGTGTAGTCATATATTAAAGTCTAAGTCATTTATGTATGTGCATCATTATGTAAGAAAGATATGAGCTTTAAAACAAGTTAGATAAGATTGTGTTGATATAAAATAGGAAAAAGTTTATTGTAAAAGATAAACTTAATTTCTGAAACTCAGTGTAAATGTAAGGGATCAAGATAAAAACGCGAGTAATTATGTACACAGAATAATGTCATCTACATTTTCATACTATTAATTAATTCTTATCTTGAGCTATCAAGTCAAAATTATTTTGAGAGGCATTTTTTGCCTTCATTAAGCGTTCCAGAATTTAGGTAAAACACTAAATCCGTACTAATAAAATAGTCTTACCTCCGGGTATGGATTTGTACGATTTAATGTCTTTTTCTTTGCCTGATTTGGAATTTTTAAAGTCTCAAAACTAAACCCTCTTTAGTATAATCTTTTGTCTGACACGTGGAGATTTCACTCAAATCTCTTTGTACTAAGTTGCCTCCCAAAGTTACATATTCAAGATTTGCCGTAGATTACTGTGGCGGAGCCATGCTTTGAGTGATTATTAATTCATAAATATCATATTTATAATCAATAACAAATTTATTTATCATAGCGACCTGGCATATTTCAAAGAAAATAGTTCATTGGCTCTGAGAATATGATAAGAACACTAATTAAAGGTCAGATATGTTTGAGTTCAAGTAGTTACTCTCTTTCGAAGAGTCAGCGGAGTAAAGGGAATATCTACTCCAAAGGATCAGATAAAGAAGAACCTTTGATCTACTAATAGCGGCATAAGAAGAGCAGCAACTATACTGACATTTACTTCAACAGGCGCACGACTGTCGAACATTAGAGCAAGTTTACGGGCATGCTTACCAATATGTAAGAGAAATGTATTGATTACTGATTTCATCGCCGGTAAAACTTTTGGCAGTGATTTTTAAAAATTGCCGCCAAATGGTTTACTTTTTAGCAGTGGTTTTAAAACCCACTGCCAAAAACCTTTAAATCCCTAATTTTTTCTTCTGCCAAAACCCAAGTGATCTCTCTCTCTCTCTCTCTCTCTCTCTCTCTCTCTCTCTATGCAACAGACGCGAACCTCCGTGCTCCTCCACCACGATTTTCTGCGGTAAGCTCCTCCACCGCAAGCTCCCCCACGGCAAACTCCTCCACCGCAAGCTTCTCCTCCATGATCTACAGGTACATACTCGATTCTCACTCTAACTCATCGGTTTTCTCTCTGTCTCTCTTAGATCTCTCTCTTCTTTACAAGTTTTTCTACCACCGTGAACTCCTTTATGTCCTCCAGATCTAGTGAGAAGCCCCACACCGTTTATGAGTTTTATTTTGAAATTGCAGATCTGGTGCTTGTTTTTTTTAATTTGCATTAGTAGCTGATGGTTATAGCTTTTTTTGACTGGGTTATGGATTATTAAGGCTTTATGCTCCTTATTTAGGCTATATGAAGTCACAATTTTTTGTTAGATATTAGCATTACTGAGTTGTTATTGTTGAGGGAAATAGAGAATGGGTAATAGTAATAGGATTGCGAGAGAAACAAATTGTCGCCATAAGCCATTTTTCTTGTAGTGTTCACAAATTAACTTCCTCTTTACTCATTCAAACAACAATCATAGAGCTTTCTCATCCGGTTTTCAATTATCAATTACTTATGTTTTAAAATAATAATCTAGAGAATGTATTATATATCGTACCATATTTGATGCAATAAAAGTATTATATAAATTGTCATGGCGATACAATGTTGTATTACTGTTATTTATTTCAAATATAATGCAAAAATATTTTTTCATAATTCAAAAAATTTAATTATAAAATTTAGTTTAGATAATTAAATGAAATTTTTATAAACTAAAACTTAAAATAAGTTGATAATAATGTAAATTGGTTCATGGAAATATTAAAGAACTAACCATAAAATGTAAAAAAATTATCTAGGTTTAAATTGAAAATTGTGGAGGTCCGATTTTGATTGTTAATGGTTAGTAAACAAGTCAAAGACAATTACAACTCATTTTAATTTTTTTTACAAAGAGTTAGTAAACACATCTAAAATAAAGATTATTTTCCTTTTATTCATTTTCCCTTTCCTTCTTTTACCGTACCCTTTATAATTTTTATGTCTTTCATTGCCTTTACCATTTAGTAGACATGCCCTAATTTTCCTGCTTTTATAGAACTAAAAAACTATTGGATAAATCTATGAGATTTAGCTCAACTGAATAGACTCAGAGTTTGCTCCTCAAAAGTCATGGATTCGAATTGTTTATGACCATTTGAGGTTTATTCGATCACTAACTTCAAGATCCATGAGATTAATCGGGCACTCACGTTAAAAAAAACTTTTAAATAAAAATATGTGATAATTTGAGTTGTATAGCATTTCGTTGGAAAGAAGGAACAATAAACCTCAAAATATTGTCTGACCCGTTGGTACTTTCATTTCTATATTATTTATTTTCTCATTCAGTATTTTTTTGACTTTATTTTAGTAACGATGTAACATATTGTACTGTGATATATATATATATATATTTTTTTTTTTTTATATGTAATTATTTCTTACACTGTACACCTTTGTCAAAGTTTTTTTTCTTTTTTACAATTTGTACGTGCCCTTCTCAATCTTTTCTCTGGGATCCACCATTACCGTAGATCCCTTGGTTATTTGTACAACAAACACTAATTTTTCATCTCTACCTTGATGGGAAAAATATTCGAGCATGAATAAATTCAGTACTTTCACATGTTTAGTAATATGTGTAGGGATAGAATATTTGTGATTATTTCAGACGACTATTTTTTTACATACTGTTATTTACGAGAAAATAATTAAATGAAATAACTATAACATTTATGTAAAAATAATTATAACTTAAGATTACAATGAGTAATAATATGTAGTTGATTTGAACTTAAATTCGTAAGTAGGCAAGAACAGTTTGTTGTTTACTTCATTCATTTGGGGTTGTTCATTAAACAAAGAGGGAAATTTTTTTTACCCACTTTGACCAATATCAAAGAATGTGAAGAGAAAGCATGGAATAAAGAAAAAGGAACCTTTAATAGCAAGAGGAACTTTTCTGTGTGAGCTTCATTCTTTAAATGGCATAGTCAGCTTACATTACCAGTTACATTACAGTATCATAAATGTTTAAATAACTATAAAGCTTTAGTTTTTTCACATGGTACAAAGTGAAGTGGTCTACTTTAACAGACTCTACAAACTATGACCTATTAATTTAAACCCTTGAAAACTGAGGGAAACAGACAAAAGGCAAGAGGGGTGGGAACATGCTCATCATCATCAAACACTAAAATAAGTAAGCAAGCTTGACTATGATTTCTTAACCACTAATGAAGAAATAAATTATACAGGAAAGACTAGCGTAGTCTCCCGCACGTGTCGATAGACGGCGCGATCAAAATAATCAAAGTAACGAAAAGGGTTAGTTTTGTACTGTACACTGTATGCTACTATTCAACTTGAGCACTATAAGTCTATAAAATATGCTCAAACCATTCATTAATCTCCTTATTTACCACTTTTTTTTTTCATTTTTGAAACCCTTGATGAGAAAGAAAGTTTATGTGCCTTCCAACCCACAAGCTGATTTACAATCAAGTGTGTTTTGGCTCTAAAATTAGTAAGGTTTTCATCTAATTAATGATATTTATAATTGTTAAGCTGAAATATTGATCCTTTTTGCAGAAAACCCTAGCTAAGAGATGGGGAGAGGGAAGATTGTTATAAGGAGAATCGACAATTCCGCAAGCAGGCAAGTGACGTTCTCGAAAAGGAGAAAAGGCTTAATTAAAAAGGCGAAAGAGCTCGCGATCCTTTGTGATGCAGAAGTTGGTTTGGCTATCTTCTCTAGCTCTGGAAAATTGTATGAATTTGCAAGCACCAGGTTTGTATTACAGTATTCTCAATATATATAATTTCTCTTGTGATTTTAGTCATCAATATTCAATCTACATATCGTAAATGTTCGAGTGAACATAATAAGCATTGGATGAAGATTATTTTTGTTAGAATGCTATGCTGCTTAGGTTGATATCTTTATGTTACATCAAGTAATTTGCATGAGAAAGCTAAAAAGAAGTCTTTTTTTCTTTAATCCACAAGCTAAATGCTATATTTTTCTAATTTAGGTTTACTATTTTTAGATCAGATCTAAGAGGAAAGCTTTTCGTGTCAGCTGACTAGGTTTATCCATCTCATGAATCATGATCCAAAAAATTGTTGGTTCATGGAGTTACGATCATATACGCGTTAAGACTTGAGACTACTATTTGTGTTTAGTTTCGTCTCTTTGGGTTCGTTCGATCAGTCTTAACATATATGCAAATTTTGGTGAATTATGTGATGTGAAAGTAAAAGCTCGATCAAGTTTTTTTTTGAAGAGATTGATTTGGAAATAAGGATATATAAAAGGACTGATTGGCCTTTATATGGAGTTCATATAATTGGACTCAGAAACCCTCTTGTTTTGGATGAAAATTACTAAGCAAAACTAGGACCCACTTTGGTAGCTTCTACTCTTTCCTAAACCTTTTATAAGAGATTATCAAATGTATGTTGATTTTTGAACATAGATAATTTATTAATTTAATAACTAATTAAATGTAATTGGAAGGTAAATACTATTTTATCAAACATTTATACTCATGGTTAAAATATATTAAGGAAAGTAAGAAGAAGATTGATGATGGAAATAGCTCAATCTAATAGACTAGAAATTGATTATTTAGGTCACATTGTTATTCAACAAAAATAGAGAAGGTCTATCGAAGCGAGCTTTAGAAACTAAGAATACTAAGAGACACGGCCATTAAGTTTTGTATTACCAAATGGAAAACTAATTAAGTTCAAATCATGAAGAAGATATATGGTCCCTTAATTTATCTCAGATTATTCAATGGATATAACAAGACATTTATGTGGAGATTGGTGTCGTACTAAGGCTGTTACAAAGTATGTATCAAATTCATTGATATTTATTTCTTCATATATGGAGATATTTTAAGAAAATATATTGTGGTGATAATAGTGAGATTGAATGAGATTCATATTTTGAAAAGGAAATAGATTAGGATTTTAAGTTGCTATAATTATGAGGTTGTGGTTATGGTTCGGTTGCTCTGTTTCACAGAGCGTGAGAGGTGACTATACTCTAAATAGAACATCTTAGATGAGGAGGTTCTTCCCTAAGTGTTAGAGGGAAACCTTAAGATGCGAGAGAGAACTATATTTAAAGACGAGATACCTAGTGATATTGATAGAATAGTCAGAAGACGTTGCATGTGTTTAATACGAGTTTCAAGTTGTTGGGTTGCTTAAGACTAACTGAGAGTGATGACTTTTGTCTAAGTTAATTATGACTTCAAAAGTATGGTTTGTGTATATTGAGTTTAGATTTAGGCATAATAATGATATGATATAATGAGAAAAGTTGAGGGCATAGGCATTTTAGTCGAATACGTTAAAATTAATATTTTATTATTATTTTTTGACGATTCCATTACCCTGGCTGGTATCAAAGATGATGGCTTGATGGTGAAAAGTTAAAGGTTTAAAAATTTTGTTTTGTTATTATTTATTTACGCCCATTAACTTTGGACTCAATTAATTTTGTCTACGTTAATTACAGAAAAGACAAACCATATGCTCATTAAATTCCCTGGCTAGCTGAGGCTCCTCACATTCTAAAAACAGTAGCTAAAGATAGAAAAACAAACATATGACCATGTATACGAGACGTAAAATTGAAATAATTTTTTGGTTTCGTTTTAATAGAGATATATTCACTATGGGTTCAGTGAGGGCTTATGTCGTCACTCAACTTTTCTTTTCTTTTAGTTGTTACGTAAAATAAATAATTATATAATATAATACGTAGATATCTATGTAGACTTAATAGCCATTCTTTACAATTCAAAATACATACATAGTAACAAGTGCTTCTTACAAATTATTTATACGTGTTTTTTCCTTTAGAGACTTGACTCGTAACAAATGATTCTCACACATATACTACTACGAATTTTTCTTTCTCGTGAACATTTTTACATACCAAGACTTTACTCTTACTCGTAATTTTGTTTTTGGCTTCCGTTAGAGATTACTTTTAATGTATGCTACTTGTTTTAAATATATATTCATTAAGAGAACTGATTAACTATTTATTTCATCAGCATTGAAGCAATATTTGACACATATAACAAATTAAAGGAAGAAGATCAACAACTTTTGAATCCGACATCACAAATCAAGGTGATTTGATACAATTACGTAAATACATACTTTTGATGAGTGTGCTAGTCATTTATGTTTCTTATGCTTGCTCTATACAAATTTCATAGACAAAATTACTTTCATAAGAGACCAAAGCTTACTTTCATAGGGCAGCATTACGAGCAGTATATAGATCACATATTGTTTAATTAAAAGTACACAAACTAGAGAGGTATATATTTGGTACTAAGGATAGAGGAAAGAATTTCTAATTCAATCTATGCTATTATACTTGCTAGTTATGGCAAAGGGAAGCAGAAACCTTAAGGCAACAACTACAGGGATTGGTAGAGAACCATCGGTATAATCCTTCTGTATCCTCCACTTTATAGTTGCAACTTATGATCATTATCTTCATTGGATACTAAGCATTCTAATTTCCACGGTTCTTTTAGATGAAAATTTATCATATGCTTAGAAGATAGACCAAAAAAAAAAAATAACTCATCACATGCTTTACCATCTCATCAACATCTTTATGTAATAGAACAAGTACTTTTTGGATCTAATGCATTCTTCTTATGAATAAACCGAGAAATTAAGAAGCTACATATATGTTGCATCACTAACAGAGATTTCCACTCTGCGAAACCGATATTGCATGCAGACCCCGGTACGCCTATTCATAATGCTTGCTTAAAAGTTCTTTGGACAGCCATTGAAATCTCCACAACATTATCTTTCCTGTACCAACTTCTCCCTATAAAGTTACTCTTCTGGGGACGGACATGATTTTCCATAGTCCGATTTTCAAGTGATATCAAAATTTGTGTTTGTGGTTAATCAGAACGTGAGAAATTTGCACTCTGTAAAGGAACTCAATCCAGATTATATCTATAAATGTGTATATATGAAAAATATTGTGCGGTAAAGTAAGTAATCTATAGTTTGTAAAACTAGTCGATGAAATGAGTTCATTGATCTGAACAAAACATGAAAAATATGCATCCAAAAATCCAATTGTTTACTTTTGCATGGCCAAGACAGACAATTGATGGGAGAAAAACTGTGTGGTTTAAGTATCAAGGACCTGCATAATCTTGAGAATCAATTGGAATTGAGTTTACAGAGTATTCGTGTTAAAAAGGTAACAAATCCTTTATTTTATATGCTCATTTCTTTATGTTCAACTCTACATAATGTCACGGACAGCTCTGTGAAGCACATGAATGACACTTTGAACATTCTTTTTAACGTTTGCAGGAACAGATTTTAACTGATGAAATAAAAGAGCTAAACAGAAAGGTCTTTGAAGCTCACCTGTTTTCTCCCATGATTTGTATGAACACTTCTAGAATTTATTTTGATGTTAACACTTTGCTTGGATCCAACTTCCATTGCACACAGGGTAACCAATTTTATCAACAAAATTTGGAACTGTATAAGAAGGTAGACGTTATTCATCAGGAAAATGTGGAACTACATAAAAAGGTACTCCCAGTATTGCATCATAATCCCATCCCTACATTAACAGAATCTCCGTTGTCCATAAAACTACAAATTAATATCGGTTATTCTTCAGCTCTTTTGCATTTTCTCACAAGTTACCAAGTTAAGACACATCAACAGAATTTATGGAGAGCTAATGCACATTCTGCATAATGTCATACCACATGGTCTTTAAGTGATAATGAAGCTTCATATTCCCAGATTTATGGCATGACAGATGTGAATGCAGCAAGCAGAAATGCCTTTGTCCCATATGTTAGTAATAGTGCCGGAGCGGACCAGCATGTTCCAGCCCATCTTCAACTTAGCCAGCCTAAGTAACAAATTTAAAACACCAGCAACAGGGAACAAAAGGTAAAAGCACAAATTTCACTTCGGAAAAACAAGTAGTCAATTAGCAGTACAAAATTAAATACTCATCTCTTTTAGTTTTTGTCAAAAGTATGATTTTTGCAATGTTTATTTATCCAAATAAAAATTCCAGAAGGCAGCAGATTCAAGCTACGTTGACCAAAGAAAGACGGAGAAGAAAAAGGAAAAAAAGGAGAAGAAGACCACCTTACGAGAAGCAGAAGTTTCTCCACGCTTTTGGGTATAAGTAGGACATGCCTGGCAAAGTCAGTTGGTGTATCTGAAATCTACGGTGTATGTTTTGCTGCATTATGAGAAATAAAATAAAAAAAGGACAAACTCTTCTGTTTTCCTTAAGAATGAAGATTCAGGTACTTTTTAATTTATTACCACCACCCCAAGTTGGAATATATCATTCAGCTCACCTCATATGAGCAGATTCTACATTGCTAAAGTCATTAGCGAATCTATACTCCTTGTCTGAACTAATTCAAATGGTTACAATGCATTCAAAGCATAGATAACACATATACACTACAAATGTGAGCTCGTGGTGCCTATGAACAATTGCTTTGATGTTAATGTACAAAACAATGGATGGCTCTAAAGGGTATTAAGAGAAAATTCCTGCGTTTCTCAGCAGGGACGATTTTCATCTACATCCGAGTGATAGTCGAACTAGACAAATGGGCGATATTGGGACATCTCAACTAAAAAATTAGCTTTTAAAGTGAAATTTTTTCTCACGCTAAACTGACCAACCGTCTCTTCTTAAGATGTGGGATAACTCCAACACAATTTAACCGGTTCTTTAAATTGTCCCAGCACAGATCCTTGGAATAGAACCATAATTCCAACAACGGAATAATAAACGCAGACTTGTATTTCATAATTGGAAATTGTTTAATAGGATTATTATTTTTTCTGTTCTGAAATAAAAAAAAATTCCATAAACAAGTCCATCAAAACTTTTCTTAAAAATTTTTTGAAAACTCAAGTGACCAGGTTTTCCGATTTTAAAAACTATTTTAGAAAATAACATGGTTCCTTATTTTTATTTTTTTTAAACATCATTTTCAAATCACGAAGCAGACCAACCTAGATTTCAAAAACTTGTGGTTGATTCTGTTCCGTATCTAACCATTGGTCCAGCAAATAGACGGATTGTATATTGATTACGTAAAGAACTCAAAAGACCGAAAACAATTCTCATAGCTGAAGAAAAAAAAAAAGTAAAGGCTCTGATTATGATTCTTACCAGGAAAGCCAGTCCAAGAGGATCGAGGGCCGGACAGGGAAAATAACTTACTACGGGAGTAGTAGATCCCTCAGCCCAACAAAATGCATATCGTACGGACTGTGTTTTGTGCTATCTGACGTACTATGATGTGTCGGTCTAATAGAACAGGAACAGGAAAGATTCTTGTTCAATCTGTAGGTGGTACATTTTAAGAATGGACGGTCTAAAACTAATTTCAGAAAAATTAAAATTAAAAAGTTAAAAAATAAAAACATCTTATCATTTTTGCACATGCATCGAGATGATCGTAGCCTTCTATTTTTTTATAAGGACGGTCATGATTTTATAAACATAACCATCTTGTTGGAGATAGAAGAAGATTTATTTCCCAACGAATATTAACAAAAATACAAATTACTCAAAAATTAACTTTTTAGCAAACTATTAAATTTTTAAAATAAAATTGTAAAGCTTAAACTTTAAAAATTGGCAAAATGGCTTACACTTCATTTTTTTTCATACGAAAAACCAAGTAGATATACCACATGGTATGATGTGATTTTATGTCGTGCCCTCTCTTTCTTTCTTTCTTATTTCCTTCAAATTCAAAACTATCTCCTTAATCATTTTCTCTCTCCACTTGCAGCGGCACTTGCCTAATTATAAACAACCAACATGCACTACCATTGCCATTGACCGTCATTGATGTATGTCGCCATCATCCACTACCATTTCTATCATTGCCTAGCCCTGGCGAATTCTTGGGTGACTTGTCGATGACTTTTTCGTGACTTTTTTCATCCCAACTTCATTTTTCAGAAGTGGTTGGTTCACCTAGGTGTGTGCCGATCAAACCTACTGATACAACTATATCTTCTCCCTGTATAATATCCATAATGAGACGATAGTTTAACTCAATGTGTTTGGCTCTTTGATGGTTTCGAGGTTCTTAAAATTTCAGCAATTGCTCCTATCTTATCACAATAAATTGTGATCGAGATTCTGCTAATCATTTGAATCTCTAACTCTCCTAGGAAATTTTGCAGCTTGACAACTTATATTACAGCTTCAGTAGCAGGCATGATCAAGAAGGCAATGATCAAATTCAAGAGATTTCTAGTCTAATTAACATGCCTCAAGGATCAATAACAAGGTCGTGGTCTAAGAAACTTCAACAAGCCTTAATCCATTATTTGCAAGGCTTAGTTAATTCAACCAGTGAAGGTTTACGAGGACATCAAAACTTTAGTTCAATACAACTTCATTCAAGTTCAAGTTAGTAATGAGTTTAATTAAGTATGTAATGGGTCACTTTTATTTTTACTATCGGGATGGATGAAATTTTACTTTATTTTGAGTTCATTAATTTTATTTAGCTTAATATTGTCTATTCTTAATTATTATTTAAAAATACAATTAGGCTAGTTTTCTATTTTTGTGTTAGGAAACCTCTATAGAATTTTTAAATAATAATTAAGAATAGACAATATTATTTAAAACATTCAAGGCTATAATATGCCTTGGTAGAATTTTTAGGTCCAAAATTTATTATTTAAAACCTAGAGGTTATTTTTGCTTTTATCTTTATGTTCTTGAGTAGAATACATGTTTTAAGAAACATTCAAGTAGATCGGTCATCTTCTTGTTGAGTGTTTCGAAATTGAAATTCAAAATAAGTTTTCTTTATTCTAGTTTTTGATCATCTATCTAAGAAATATATTTTTTTAGCCTTTCTTAGGGGTTGTTGCCGAATTGATTATTGAGATTTTCATGTTAATGCTCCGTAGGTTCCTATACAAAAAGGGTTCTCAGGCTTATTTTTAGAGATTTCGTATCATTTGTTATCAGAGCTTTAGTTTCTGAAAACAAGTTAACCATCATCTTTGTTCTTTATCTACGTTATTATGTTTTTTCTTCCCTTCTACTTCTTTGTTTTTCGATTCAGTAAAAATAAATTCTATTATTTTTCGTGTGATTTTTTGTTGGCTAGTCTTAAAATAGTCATAACTTTTGATCTGAGAGTAAAAAGAGTATTATTGCATATCAAATTGAACTGATTTTCATTCCATAGGAAGTTCTTTCTAAGTTCGAAGTCCAATTATTTTGTTTTCATCTGTTTCCGAAGTCGTCAATGTTTCTGCGCAGAGTCATAAAAAAATTCGAATTTTAAACTTCAACTTCAAATTTCCATTATGTTATAATATCTTATCTCTATCTTTTCCACTTATTGTCCTATCACATCTTATATTTTGTCCTTATCCGAATTTGGATTTTGAATTTAATTCTCTTATCCTCATCTGTTATCTTATCTGTGTATCTCATATGTTATCTTATCTGTTATCATTTTCTTTTATCATTATCTTTATCTTTAATTCTAATTTGAATTTAAATTTTCATTTTTCATTTTTATTTTTTTCTCGAGCAGTTAATTATCTTAAGTAAATAAAAAAAGGAAAAAAATCGTGCAAAATAAAGCACGTATAAAAAAAGAGAAGGAGATTGTTTAGCTCAAATTTGACTTATCTTTCGAGAGAAAAAATTGTCTTTCCTAAATTATGTACTTTCCTAATTTCATCATCTTCATAAATTCGTTTCTTGTTGAAATTTATTTTGAAAATTTCTGTTTTGGAATTCTACACATTATGAGTTATTTGAATTGTTTTAAAAGTGTGATTCACCTAAGAACATAAAAGAATTAGCTGGAGTTGTATGAGGAAAACTTTGAGTAAAATAATATTTGAGTTAAACACGAGTGATCACCCCCATCTTTTGAGTGTAACCATGTGCAGGAGTGCTGGTGAGGTCCTTGAATATTTTATTTTTTTGTTTCTGACACTATATTGCAGCAATGTCAAACCAAAGTGGAGATAATGTTGTTGATCATGTTCCTGAAGCTATGTTACATGAGGCTCAAAGAGGAGAGTTTGCACGTTTTAGCCAAAATATGGAGGTCATGAGGGATACATTAGAGCGCATGGATACAAGGTTGCAAGCAGTTGAAAGAGTAACACCAAATCACATTTAACTTAAAGATACCTCATTTTCAAGATAAATCAGATCTAGAGGCGTATTTTGAATGGGAAAAGAAGGTGAAACTCATATTTAATTGTCATCACTTTAGTGAGGAGAAGAAAGTCAGGTTGGCGGTTACACAATTTTCAGATTATGCTATAGCTTGGTGGGATAAATTGGTGACTAGTAGAGGAAGTAATTTGGAAAATCCAATTAAGACTTGGCATGATGTCAAGTCTACGATGAGGAAGAGATTTGTACCTAGGCATTTTCATAGGGAACTTGTACATAAACTTTAAGTTCTTAGACAAGGCAGTAGAGGTGTTGATGATTACTACAAGGAGATGGAAACGCTCATGACCAGGGCTGATATAGATGAGGATATAGAGGAAACTATGGCACGTTTCTTGGCTCATTTGAAAAAGGAGATAGCTGACCGAGTGGATTTGCAACCTTATGTAGAGTTAGAAGAGATGGTGCGCATTGCCATCAAGGTGGAAAAATAACTCCAAGGAAGAGGGGCAACAATGTATGTTTCCAAACCTGATTCTAACTCTATTTCTACTTGGAAAATGGATGAAAAGAGTGATTTTAATGGTAGAAATAAGACTGCTTATGATGGTGCAAAGGGAAAGGTAGATACAGTTTTTAAAGAAAAATCCAAAACCGAAGAGCCTAAAGGGAGAAATAGAGACATAAAGTATTGGAAGTGTCAGGGTGTAGGTCATATTATCGAGGAGTGCCCTAATAGGAGAACTATGACCCTACAAAATGGTGAGATAGGGACTAATGAAGAAGAGGGTAACAATGAAAGCGATGAAGAAGAGATGCCCGAATTGGAGAGTTGTAGTCAAGGAAGTATTGAGGAACTGATGAAGGGTGATGTGTTGGTTAAAATACGTTCTCTTAGCACCCAATTGAAAGAGAATGCCATGAGGAGCAATGAGACAACTTGTTCCATAAAAGGTGTCATGCTCAAAGCAAAACATGTAGTGTGATTATCGATGGTGGGAGTTGCACTAATGTGGTGAGTACATTATTAGTTAATCGATTGAGGCTATCTACTACACTACTCCCACTACCATACAAGTGGCTTAATGATTGTGGTGAGGTCAAGGTGTATAGGCAATCTATTATCTCATTTTCAATTGGTAAATATCATGATGAGATGTTGTGTGATGTGGTTCATATGCATGCTAGAGATATTTTCTTGGTAGACCATGGCAATTTGATAGGAGAGCTAGGCATGATAGATATATCAATAGGTATTCATTCATCAAGGATGGATGGAAGACTATACTTACACCACTTTCTTCCAATGTAAAATGAAAAGAATGAGATTGGAGGTTGAAAAGAAAGAAAAAGAGAGTAAGAAAAGTGCTTTAGAGAGTGAAAATAAAAGTAGTGAAAAGAAAGAGGGAAAAGAAAAAAGGAGAGAAAAGTGCAAAGAGTGTGAGTTTAATAGCCAAGGCAAGTGAAGTTAGACATGCATTGCACTCCAATCGGCCTATATTTGTACTCTTGTACAAAATGGCTTATTTTGCAGCTAATGAACTTGACCCCTATTTACCTAGTGTGTTTGTTGATCTTTTGCAAGAATTTGAAGACTTATTTCTCGAGGAGATTCCAAGTGGTTTACCACTAATTAGAGGTATAAAACATCAAATTGACTTCATTTTTGTAGCTGCCATACCCAATAGGCTAGCATATAGAATGAATCCAAGTGTGACAAATGAGATAAAAAAATAAATAAAGGAGTTGTTAGTTAAGGGGTACGTAAGGGAGAGTCTAAGTCTTTGCTCGGTTCCTGTTATTCCAAAGAAGGATGGGACATGGAGGATGTCTGTGGACTGTCAAACAATCAATAAAATCAATGTAATGTATCGTCACCCTATTCCTAGGTTAGATGATATGTGATATGAACCCCACCGATGATTTGTGATGAAACCCGATAACAATGATGGAACAAGAACCTCAAGAACGTGAAAGACAAGATTTTTGAGCCTTTTTCCGTTATCTAGAAAGATAAGAACTAAGACTACGAAGGATAGAAACGCCACACCAAGAAACCTAAGGAACACTCAAGAATCAAGGTGATAAGTTTGGTTGTTTGAAAGCCACAATAACATAAACTTGTTTTCATTAATCATAACATCATAACATCCTTACAAATTTCGCGGGTATCATGTTTTATACTTGGAACAACCCTTCAAGAATATGAAAAGCATTAATTTCAGCCTTGAAACAACACCAACATTAAAGTAAACTAGTTCCTACATTTTTAGATCTTTTTTGACTAATAACAATAAATAAATATCACTAATCGACTATATTCAATGTATTTAAACATAACCAACCCAAACTAGATTCACCCCTATTTAATAACCTTTAAAATAGTCATATTCATGCCATTTCATGGCATTATCTTGATGACCACTTTTTTCAAGGTTCAGTATCTTTTTCAATTGATTTAGTATGCTAATTAGACTCTTCAATTGCCTTCATGACATGGACAAACCCTTGACTTTCATTTGGACCCACATTGGGCTTCAATTTTTCATAATCATTCCAATTCTCTTGAATTAGCCCATTAAGTGATTTCTTGAAATTTTAGACTCTAAGTCTTGTAATTGGACCACTAGGGAGTGACAAAGGGTCTTGTGTAAGTTCACCTCCATTCTCGCGTGTATGTTGAGCCCCATGTCCATGTTCAGGTCGTAGATTTGCATCATTTTTCCCTTCTTGAGAAGGATTTGTCCTCAAATCAACACCTGCATCAAAAGGAGACAAATCAACAACATTAAAGCTTATATTGACACAACACTCACCTGGTAATTCAAGCTTGTAAGCATTGTCATTAACATTTCACCACTTGAAAAGGTCAATCACCCCGAGGTAGGAGCTTTGGACGCCGCTGTTTCGAAAAATGATCTTTTATTAAGTGCAACCAAACCCAATCTCCTTGTTCAAACACTATCTTCTTGCATCCCTTGTTGGCTTGATTAACATATTATCCATTCCTCCTATGAATATTCAGTCGTGCCTTCTCATTAATTTACTTCACGAATTCAACCTTCTTTTTCACTCAAAGGTAAAGGAATGAAATCCAAAGGAGACAAAGGATTAAATACATAAATAATTTCAATGGTGAAAACTTAGTTGCAGAATGTGTACTTCTATTGTAAGCAAATTCAACATGTGGCAAACAATCTTCACATGTTTTCAAGTTCTCTTAATGATATCACACAATAAAGAAGACAAAGTTCTATTCACTACTTCAGTTTGACCATCAGTTTATGGATGACAAGTGGTAGATAACAATAACTTGGTTCCCAAATTTTCTCACAAAGTCTTCTAAAAGTAACTCAAAAACTTTGCATCCCTATCAGAGACAAGGGTCTTAGGCATGCCATGTAACCTAACAATTTCTTTGAAGAACAAATCAGCTATATATGATGCATCATCGATTTTATGACATGTAATGAAGTGTGTCATTTTAGAAAACTTATCAACCACCACAAAAATTGAATCTCTCCACCTCTTATTTCTAGGTAAACCTAACATAAAATCTATAGAAATATCAGTCCAAGGTTCACTATGTATAGGCAAAGTGGTGTACAAGCCATGAAGTTTTAACTTAAACTTAGCTTGTTTACATGTGATACATTTTTTACAGATTCTTTTCACATCACGCTTCATATGAGGCCAAAAGAAATATTCATGCAAAACACCAAAAGTCTTAGCTACTCCAAAATAGCCCATTAATCCTTCTCCATGAACTTCTCTTATAAGCAATTCACGCAAAGAACACATAGGCACATATAATTTATTTTCCCTAAACAGAAATCCATAATGCATATATAAAACTTATCAATTGCCACTTTTTCACATGCATTGAACACATTACTAAAATAATAATCTTGTGCATACAAATCCTTAATTTATTCAAAACCGAGCAATTTTGTGTCTAAAATTGAAAGCAAAGTATACCTTCGGAACAATGCATCAGCAACCACATTTTCCTTACCTTGCCTATATTTGATCATATAAGGATATGTTTCAATGAATTCTACCCACTTGACATGTCGTTTGTTCAACCTTTGTTATCCTTTCAAATACTTCAATGATTCATGATCTGTGTAAATCACAAACTCCTTTGGCCATAGATAACGTTGCCATGTCTCCATCGCTCGAACCAATGCATACAACTCCTGCAAAAGTGAAACAATATTTCTCGGCAAAGAACCGGCAAGATCATTAGTACATAAAAGAGCCTCATTGTACGAAAGTACAATAGGGGATTGATGTGAAAATAATGCTTTCTTTATCTCATTTTTTTTACAATGTAATTAATTTTTTCCTTTCTTATTCTCACTGAGACTGAAACCCTCTCGTTTTCTTTTTACCTTAGTTTCTTTTCTCTCAATTTCAGCCTTCCTTTTTTTCTCTCTTCTTTTCATTTGATCTTTTGAACTTTACTTGATCCTCCTCCTTAACCTTTTTTTGGAGTTAATGGAACAAGAGTAATAACTTTCTTTTCAAAAGTGAAAGAATACTTACTTGAGAATCCATCATGTGTAGCCCTTCGATCATATTGCCATGGTCTCCCTAACAATACATGGTATGCATGCATAGGAACCACATCACAAAGCACCTCATCCTCATATTTTCCAATGGAAAATGCTACCAACACTTACCTTGTCACCTTGATTTCACCACATTCATTCAGCCATTGAAGCCGATACGGACGAGTGTGTTTCAAGGTTGTTAAGGACAATTTCTCCACCAAATCAATACTGGCAACTCCCCCCATCAATATGCTGAAAATGTTATTTTTGACAAAGCACCGAGTATGGAACAAGTTCTCCCTTTGGTTACTTTCTTCCTCCTTAACTTGCATATTGAGAACTTGCCTTGCTACCAGTATGAGGTAGCCTATGGTTGAAGTCTCGATGAGATAGTCTAGGCAGGATTCTCGATGCGATATGAGGTAGTTTGGACGTTGTCCTTAGATGAGACAAGCTATCGTTGTTTATCCTAACATCATGGAAGAATTTTTTTTTTGGATTTTTAAATATTTAAGTATTTGCATCATTCATCATACTTTCCCAAATGATTTATTATTTATTTACACGGCTTTATTTATTCTTTTCATTAACCATGTCGCTATCCCCACTCTCTACTATCTTAAATGTGAATAAACTTACAGTGAAAATAGTGCATATTGGAAACGTAATATTGATATCATGCTGACGATAGAAAAGCATAAGTTTATGCTCACCACCCCTTGTCCCGTTACGCCAAATGCTGAATCGACTCAAGAGTAAAATGATGTTTATGCTTCTTGGCTGCGTTCCGATTAGATCGATAGATGCTACATCTTGGCTTTTGTTAGCAATGTGTTGCAACAACAGCATCGGAACATGAAAACTACCGCTGATATGATGTTGAACATCACCAAAATGTTCGAAGTCAGAGTCGTCAAGCCAAATAGGCAGTTGTGCGAAACTTCATGAACTACAGGATGAAACTTGGAATTCCTGTCAGAGAACATATAGTGTCGATCATTAGTTATCCAAATGAGATGGAGATCATGGATGCTGAGATAGATGACGAGACACAAGTTGATCTGATTCTTGAGAGTCTATCTGACACTTTTGAGAACTTCAATCTTAATTATTCGATGAATAAGTTGAGGTATTTACTTTCTAAACTGATGAAGGAACTACAAGCTGTTGAGACCCTATTTCAGAAGAGCAATAGGAAGACTGTAAGGGTTCAGGGAAATCAGAAGGCTTGACGAGGGTGAGTTCAACTTCCGTTGAGAAAATGGAGTACTATTATCGTATCAATGAGAACTATTAAATTCTCATTTGATAACAGTTTGTGGTTTGATGTGATGTTTATTATATCCTGGTTTTGGGGAAGAACCTTATTTCAGTAGCTAGTTTAATTGAGCAAGGATTCCATTTGAATTTCATTGATAAATATTTGGTATCTTAGAAATGACTACTTAATTACTACTGCACGTTTGATAAATAAACTGTTTTACGTAAAATCAATAGTTCCAATGATATGTGACACTAGTGTGAATGTTGATCCACAAAGGGATAGTAAAAGGTTGAAGTCTGGCTCAACTGATCTAACCTATTTGTGGCACATACACCTTGGGTATAATAACCTTGATAGGATTAAAAGATCGGCGAAGGATGGTCATCTGCAAACTTTAAGTGTGGGATCACTTCCCACATATGAATCTTGTATAGAAGGTAAAATGATCAAGAGACCATTTTCAACAAAGGGTAAAAGAGTCGCTCAATGCCTCGAACTCATACATAGTGATGTATGTGGGCCATTGAATGTCCAAGCACGAAGAGGTTATGAATACTTTTTAACCTTCACTGATGACTACTCACATTTTAGTCATGTTTATCTAATGCGCCAAAAGTTTGAAACTTTTGAAAAGTTCAAAGATTATAAGGCTATGGTTAAGTAGCAATTAGAGAAACAAATCAAAACATTACGATCTGATCGTGGTGGAGAGTACTTGCTAGGAGAATTCGAAGACTTTCTTAAGGAAGAATGTATTCTTTCTCAACTTATAGCACCTGGCACTCCGGAAAAGAATGGTGTGTCAGAGAGAAGGAATCGAACTTTGATGGATATAATTAGATCCATGATGAGTTACTCATATTTCCCAGATTCATTCTAGGGATATGACTTGGAAACAACAACATATATTCTAAACTAAGTTTTGTCAAAGACGGTGCCTGGCACGCCATATGAAAGATGGAATGGACAAAATTCATCGGTTAACCACCTTAGAATATCGGGTGCCCAGCACATGTTCTGAAACCGAAGACAGGCGAGTTGTCCAGTCGATGAGAATTATGCATGTTTGAAGGGATACATCTTTTATAATCCAGCTAACAAGAAAACATTCATTAGAATGAATGCACGTTTTCTTAAGGAATACTATATAAGAAGTGTGGAGCTGAGAAGCACTCTTGTGCTAGAGGATTTATTGAAGGAGGACGCCGACTCCCGAATCAGGAACTATTTCTGATTCAATAATGAAAAAACCACAATATGGGCCAGAACCTATGGAGCCTTGACGTAGTGGGAGGGTTACCAGACAGCTTGATAAGTACATGTATTATGGAGATGCATGGACAACAATATCAAATAAGGATTATGATGAATCTCTCTCCTACTCTCAGCCCATGTGGTCTTGAAGCAAATCAATGGCAAGAAGCCATGAACATTGTAGATCCTCTTGAAGGGGTGAAACCTATAGGATGTAAATGGGTTGATAAGAAAAAGAGAGGTTTGGATAGAACTGTGAAGACATTCAAAGTTATACTAGTAGCCAAGGGCCATATCTAAAATGAAGGTATAAACTATAAGGATACCTTATCACTAGTAGCCATGCTGAAATCCATCCAAATTCTCCTATCCATAGCTGCTGCCCTTGCTTATGAAATCTGGCAGATGGATGTCAAGACTGATTTTCTGAATGGCAATCTTTTAGAACAAATTTATATGGCTCAACTAGGCTGGTTCATGGGAAAATCCAAGAGGGTAAGGTTTACGAACTACTGAAGTCTATTTATGGACTTAAGCAAGCGTCACAGTTGTGAAATATTAGATTCGACGAAACTGTCGAGAACTTTGATTTTGAACAGTTAGTGGACAAACCCTGTGTGTATAAACCGATACATGAAGGGAAAGTAGTTTTCTAGTCTTGTACGTAGATGATATTCCACTCATTAGGAATGGTGTAGAAAAATTATCTAATGTCAAGATTTGGCTTGCAAAGTAATTTGATATGAAAGATCTTGGGGAAGTTGCATTTGTCTTAGGTATTCAGATCTTTTGAGATAGAAAGAACATACAATTGGTACTGTCTCAAGCCTCTTATATGGGTAAGGTGATGGATCACTTTAGTATGCAAGACTCTAAGAAGGGAAATCTTCCTTCCAGACATGGAGTCAGCCTCTCCAAGGAGTAGTCTCTCAAGACACCACAATAAGAGGAAGACATGAGAAAGATTCTCTATGCCTCAACCGTAGGAAGTTTCATGTATATGATACTTTGCACTAGGCCAGACATTTGCTTTTTCGTGGGTGTTGGGAGTCATTTCCAATCTAATCCTAGAATCGAGCATTCGAATGTCGTCAAGCATATCCTGAAGTATCTAAGGAGAATAAGGAACTACACGCTTGTGTATTCAAGTACTGACATGAATATGACGGGGTATAGTGATTTCGATTTCCACGAAGACAAGGATTCTAGGAGGTCCACTTAAGGATCGGTGTTCATCTTGAACAATAGAGCTATTGTATGAAGAAGTATCAAGCAATCTTACATTACTGATTCTACCATGGAAGATGAATATGTGGTAACTTGTGAAGCTGCTATGGAGGCTGTATGGCTCAGAAAGTTCTTGAAGACTCTGAAAGTTGTTCAAGAACCTGACAAGCCCATGACACTTTATTGCAATAACAGTGGGGCTGTAGCAAACTCGAAGGAATCAAGGAGCAAAAAAAGATCCAAACACATAGAGCATAAGTAGTAAAGTGGGAGATGGTCATCCAAAGGGCATGAGGATACGAGATTGTACACACCTACTTTAGTCCAAGTGAGAGTCTGTTGGAATTATGTCCATAAAGTAGGGTGTAATAACTATTTATGAATATTTAGTTATTTTTTACACATTTTGTATCACTGAATTTAATGAATAAATAAAAAGTTTTCTTTTAATGAAAGCGTGTTTATAATTTACTCAAGTCTTGGAACTATTATCAACGTAAGAAGACTAAAGATAGATGGGTCTTCCAAATAAACTCTTCTGAAATAGTTAAGAACGTTATTCGCAGTCATAAGATCGACTAGATAATTGAATCCGATTACGACTATTAGGCTAAACAAATGGATTCCAGTCTTGAGGCATGGGAGTAGAGACTCGAACGGTTAACCTGGATGTATTATGGAACACGTTGAATAGACCGGTAACAAATTAGTTTAGTGCAAAAAATAATTTACTTAGTTCTAAATCTAATTGTTACACCTTAAGGGTATTTTCATAATTACTTTAATCCTGAGGTGAATACGTAGCTTGACATAATTACTTGCAATATTTGATATGTCAAATGGGTGAGTTCGAATTAGCGGATAATATCTTGGCGGTTGGGATCGTAATTCAACTATGTTGAAATTATGTGATTCACAAATATGGAAATTCATTGTTGGATTGTGAAAGAAACAGTATCACCTTATGTTTTATTGATGAGTGTTTGAATAAATAAACTGGAATAGCTTATGAGAACATGAATAGAAAAAATGATATCAATTGGACCAAAATGTATTTTGGTGCCAACGTTTATTTTCAACACTTGTATGTGATGGGTGTTGTCACTTAATTAGTTAAGGGTGATGAAATGTATTGAAATTAATGAATTTATTATTTTCTAATTATTAAACAAAAAGAATTTAATTAGTTAATTGATAGAGATCAATTAAATTGATGAATTTCGATATAACACAAACTCTAAGAGGATATATACCGAAATATAGGGGCATGTTTACAAATTCCTAAAATTAATAACTATATTTATATGATAGCAATTTCATTGCCACATGAATTATATTTTATACAACTCAACTCTAGAACACAGTAATTGATTCAATACAGTGTGTAATTACACAGAGAGAGAAAAAGAGTTTTCTCCCCCCTCACATGTTGCCGCTGTATTTCAAACTGAAGGAAGAAAAAATATGCTTTTATATTCAATCATTTTGAGAGCCCACACTCAGTTCCTAAACAAATTCTCACGAGATATATTTCTAAAATTAATGAGCGATTATTGGTGTGAAGAAAATTTTGGGAAATTGGTTCTTAATGATCGACTTGGATTTTGGTTCTTGAAGATTAAGCTTGAAGATTTGGATCTTGAAGTTTGAGGAACGTGAAGAACAAATATAAGGATTTCACCAATTTAGAAAATCTCTGACACATCGCAAATGTGAGAATTGTTTCAACCTTTTCCTATTCGTTTAAATATCCGATATGCATGATCGTTTGTTATTTTTGTTTTTAACTATTTAGTTCGATTAAATAATTTTTAGAAATTTTTTGATATTTCTCCTATGAACCGTTCATGGTTCAAACTTGTTTTTCTTAAATTTTAAAACCACCAATCCAACAAAGCCTTGATAGTATCTTTGTCGTGGTTGATAGATTTAGTAAGATGGCTCATTTTATACTATGTCATAAAACTGATGATGCTAAGTTGATTGCTGATTTTTTTTCAAAGATGTTGTGCGATTACATGGAATACTAAGATCATTGTTTATGATAGAGATGTTAAGTTTTTTTGTCACTTTTGGCGTATGTTATGGGGAAACTTAGGAACTAAGCTACGGTTTTCAACTACTTGTCACCCTCAAACTGATGGGCAAACTAAGGTAGCTAATAGGACTTTGATTACTTTACTTAGGGAAATCATAGAAAAGAATATTAGGACATGGGAGAATTGTTTGCCATTGGTGGAGTTTGCTTACATAGAGTTGTTCGTAGCACTACTCATTGCTCTCCATTTGAGATTGTTTATGGATTTAACCGCGTACTCCTATTGATTTATAACCAGTGCCACCTAAAAATTTTGTGAGTGTTGATGCTAATTCTAAGGTAGATTTGGTGAAGAAGTTACATAAACAGGTTAAAGAGAGGATTGAAAAGCAAAATGCCCAGGTCGCTTCACGTGGAAATAAGAGACGAAAAGCCAATGATTTTTCATCCCGGAGATTGGGTTTGGGTGTATTTTTTTTATAAAGAGAGGTTTCCACTTTAAAGGAAGTCCAAGTTGAGCCCAAGAGGAGATGGTCATTTTCAAATTCTTGAAAGGATTAATGACAAAATACAAAGTCAACCTTCCAAGTGAGTATAATGTTAGTGCTTCTTTTAATGTGGGTGATTAGAGTCCTTTTGATGTAGGTGACGCTTTAGATTTGAGGATGAATCCTTTTAAGGAGAGGGTAAATGTTAAGGTTCAACGTACACACTAAGTTCCAAGGATTCAACATCTTGAAGATGAACATGATCAAGAAGGCAATGAGCAAGTTCAAGAGATTTCTAGTCCAATTAGCATGCCTAAAGGACCAATAATTTGGAAGGCTTAGTTAATTTAAATAGTGAAGATTTACAAGGACACCAAAGCTTTGATACAAGTGCAGCTCGAGTTCAATACAACTTAATTCAAGTCCAAGTTACTAATGAGTTTAATTAAATATATAATGGAACACTTTTATGTTTTCTATTGGGCTGGATGAAATTTTACTTTGTTAAGAGTCCATTAGTTTTATTTAGCCTAATATCGTCTATTCTTAATTATTATTTAAAAATACAATTAGGCTAGTTTTCTATTTTTGTGTTTCAAGGATTTTAGGAAACCTTTGTAAAGGCTATAAATATGCCTTGGTAGAATGTTTTTGGCCCATAATTTATTATTTAAAACCTAAAGGTTGTTTTTCTTTTATCTTTGTGTTCTTAAGTAGAATACATACTTTAAGAAACATTCAAGTAGATTGATCACCTTCTTGTAGAGTGTTTCGAAATTGAAATTTAGAATCAAGTTTTCTTTATTCTAGTTCATCATTTATCTAATGAAATCTGTTTTCTAGCCTTACTTTGGGGTTGTTGCCGAATTGGTTATTGGAGTTTTCACATTAATGCTTTGTGGGTTCCTATACAAAAAGGGGTTCTCAGGCTTATTCTTTGAGGTTCCGTATTAGAAGGTCAAAATCCAAGTGGGAAGGTTCACAGTTCGAGGCATGACGGAACGATGGGACAAAAATGTTGGGTCGTTGTAGATTTATTGGGGCTGTTGTAGATTTATTGTAGGCATTCCTAACATAAAAGGTTTAAGTTAAAAGATTAAAGGTTAAATCTTAAAAGGCTGAGGCTCAAAAATAAAAAAAGGTAAAAGTTTTAGGGTGCTTATAAAGTTATCGGAATAGGACGGGACAAGTCAATTTCTCTAACCTTATCTCGTGTCCCGCACACGACTTGTCCCATTGCGTTCTGCTCATTTTGGGATGGGTACGTGAGATGAGACCAAATTCTTGGGACAACTTCACACCCTATTCACTGCTACCCAATTAATGTTGCCTGGATTCGGTTAATATCAATTGACCAAGCCTATTGAAAATACTTATCTGGTCTTCACAACATTCTTACATGAGAATTTCCAATGAAGAACCATATAGAGCCTTATTCATGTTGTCTATCTTATCTTACATCTTAGGACACTGATCATTGGATATTTGAATTCTATGTCTGAAAGGCAGCAGACCTTTCTTAAAATCCTGCATGGCAAACCTCTTCAAAATCTTCTATATGTATAGAGATTTGGATAAGCATATTCTTTTAGATCCTCGATGATTAATCCAGCCAAATATATATGTTTCTTCTCCTATGTCATTCATACCAAACTTGTAGCCACAACTTCAACATTGGAAATTAGCTGTACATCATTCCCAATGAGTTGAATGTCGTCTACTTAAAGAACTAATAAAACTACTATGTTTTCTTCCTCTCTCTTGTACACACACGGTTCATCAAGATTTTGATCAAAATAAAAATAATTAATTGCTTGATCCAACTTGATGTTCCATAACCTTGATGCTTACTTAAGTCTATTAATTGACCTTTAACTTACAAACCATTTTCGCCTAGCCTTTAAAGATGAAGCCCTTGGGATGAGCATAAAGATATTCTCTTCAAGATTATCATTTAGAAGTGCAGTCTTGACATCCAATTATCATATCTCAAAATCGAGATGAACCACAATGGACAACAAAATCCTTATAGACTTAAGCATGGTCATTATTGAAAAAGTCTCCTCATAGTCGATTCCTTGTTTTTTAGTACATCCTCTCGCAATAAGCATAGATTTGAAGTTTGCATCTTCTCATCTATGCCTCGCTTCTGCTTGTTAGCCACATGCACCTAATGGATTTTACTCCTTCATGTTCTTGTACAAGCTCTCATACTCTATTGGGGTACAATTACATCAATTTCAAATTCCATCACCTTTTGCCCATGATCTGCATCAACATCTTCCATAGCCTTACTATAGTTCTAGGGATCTAACCTCTCTTGACTCTTCTAACTGATCTTGCATGCCAGTTTCAGAATCGGCCAACTCATTTAAAATAATGCTTCTCTTGGATCTGAAGTTTGTAATATAGTCATCTTCTAAGAAAAAGAAAATCTTAGATGCATAAACAATCCTCTTATTCTAAAAATTACTTTCGCTTCTCAGTACTATAAAAAAAGTCATCTTGTTCCTTTTGCATACCCAAAGAAAACACATATTTTCTTATCTAGTTTTCAACTTAGAGGCATTCTCCTTTAGCACGTGTGCTGGACATATCCAATATAGAGATGGTAAAAATTAGGTTTACATCCATTCTATAACTTGAATGGAGTCTCGGGTCCCACTTTAGAAGGTACTAGATTAAGAATGTATGCAGTTGTTTTCAAGGCACATCCCTAATATGAAACAAGATTAGTAGGATAACTCAGCATAGGTCTCACTATGTTCAAGAGAGTCTGTTTCTCCTCTCAGCTACACCAATTTTCTAGGGAATCCTTGGTGCAGTGAGCTAGGATGAAATTCTATTCTCGATTAAATAGTCCATGAATGTTACATAGAGTTATTCACCTCCTCGATCTTAGTAAAGATATTTAATATTTCTACCTAATATATTCTCGACTTCTACTCCAGACTCTATGAATTTCTAAAAAGATTCAGAGTCTTGATGCATTTTAAATAGGTATAGGCGTATCTAGAGTAGTCATATGTGAAAGTCAAGCAATAATCATAAATACGTCCAGCTTGAACATTCATTTGTCCACAGAAGTAAGCATGCAAAAAACTCTAACTGCTTTGAAGCATTACGTCCTTTTGCCTTAAAAGGCCTCTTAGTCATCTTACCATTTATGCAGATTTTGCAATCTGGTAAAAACTCTTATGTTTAAAGAGCTAAATGACCCATCTCTTACTAGTCTTTGAATCATACTTAGATTAATCCCACACGTAAGTGCTGTAAATAGGTTTGGTTAGTTTGAAAAACCTTTCTTTTAGGTGTATTATATGAACTGTTACCTACTTAACTATCATGTAACATCAATCTTTTAGGAGTAATAAAATACAAAACATTAATTGATGTACCATAACAAATGATACTCTTAGTTTTTAATAATTATAATATTTAAAAAATTAAAATGAAAACCTTCCCAACCAAGGTAGGAAACATAAATTAAGTTTCTTTGTATGTTCAGTTCATAAAGACAGTCTAACAAAGTAATAGTGCTAAATTGATTAGAGTAATGGGTAACAACACCAATAGAGACATATGGAACTTACGAAGCCATCCCAAGATCAACTTACAGTTCTCTGTCACGTTTTCTCTTCGATTTATGGAAATCTTGCAAAGAATTGCATAAGTGATTAGTGGTTACAAAATCTACATACCACAATCTCATAGAGTCACAACTTAAACATGATCAAGGCTGTAATAAACCATGTACCTTTGTTCTTCTTTTCTTGGAAAGCTTCATAGTTTGCTTTCTAGTAAGCAGTCTTACCACAATTGAAAACACTTGCTCTTTCATTTTTTTCTTGAATTCCCTTGCTTAGAAACCTTCTTCTTCATCATCTTCTTGGCTTCGACTTAGGCCCAAGAGAAGTAGAAGCTTGCCTCACATTCACGCTAAGTGAGACCTTTATTATATTCTCTACCATCTGGAGTTGCCTCATCAAATCGATCAAAGTCCATTCATCTAACTCCCAACGTCCATTCATGCATATTCATGACATAATTAATCTTGATATGGTTGAATGAGTCTGATAGAGAAGCCAATACCATACTAATATGCATCCCTCCATCGATTTCGGCCCCGAGGATCTTCATCTCGTACTGATAACTTTTAGCAAATGATTCTTAATAAGGGTTCCTGGCTTCATCTTGAATTTCATGAGAGCTTTCATGGCTTCAACCTTAGCTGGCCAACCCTGGTTTCAAACATCTCCTAGAGTTTAAGCATAATATCCTCAGCTGTAGACATGGACTGATGTTGCTGTTGTAACACATTGATCATAAAGGCAAGTGTGAAGCAATGTGCCAATTCATCCTTCCTATTGCATGTGGAATATGCATCCTTCTCCTCCTTAGATGACTTCTCATTGGGAGATGGAGGACAAGGCTTCTTAAGAACATATTCTATTCTCTCAATAGATCAGATGATGTCTAATTTTGCATCCAGCTAATATAGTTTGTTCCAAATTGAGTTTATTTTCTTTTAGTATTGATGCAAGTGGTCTCATGGATGATGATTTAAGAAATAGTAATGTTAATAAATAGACAAGATTTTAAGAAAGTCATAAAAATGGCCCTAAATGTAAAAAAAACCTCAAAATAGCCATCTGGCATGATTTTCGAGAAAAGCAGACATTCACACGTAAAAAACTTTCCACCCACGCGCACTACTTGCACCAAAATTTAGTAGTTTATATAATATAAATAGTACATATTAGATATACGTGTGTGGTTTTTGCAGTATATATTATATATTATATAAAATTTCTAGACAAAATAAAAATTTTCGTCGCGCACGGGTGGAGAATAGTTTTTTACACCAAATTTTCATTTTTTTAGAATTATGGTGCCTACTTTTTAGTTATTTTTTGTTTTAGCCATTGTTTATTTTTTTCTTAAAAATGAAATATTCTTAATGTTGACCCATTTAAGATATTGAAAAAAAATTAAAATAAAATCTCAAACATTACATGTACATTCTAATTTAAGCATACATTATAACAGGAAAACAAAACCTTAAAAAGATATACCACCTCTCTTAAATATATGCACGTCTTGGTAGGACGCAAATTTAAAAGTTAGGTAGGATAATCTAATATAATTAATTACTAATTTGATATTAACACCTAGTAATGCTACTAATTAGCTACCATTAAGTTTTGGTCTCTCAAAATAAGTAATAAGAACCGCTTAGGTTGGATACGCAAAAAGTGTCAAGTGTATACTATTATCGCATCCTTAGACTTATGATAACTGGATAAGTCATGCTTAGGCAGATCATTCCTACTTATTCACTTGTCAAGGTGATTATTGCAAAAATCATACTCTTAGTATATGGCGCTTTAGATACCCTCATTAAGAGAGCTTCCAGGATTGAAAACGAGGTACTCTAACACTCGATTAAGAATCTCGCTCCCACTTGATTTTCTAAATTACATGATTTTTTATTACCGTGAGTGACTAAGTAACAGTAGGTATTAGCCAATCTAATCTTTATCAACCTACTCCAATTACACAAACATGCTCAATTAGTATATACTTAGGTTAATATAATTTTATCTAAATTCCAAAAATCTCACAATTAATTAACCAAAAATTAAATATCTAGCAAGATTATTAAAATTAATAATTATATTTTAAATAAACCTAATAACGTACTTCTATGCTTATCCATTTTACGCCGGCATCAATTATGCTTAATTTTGTCTTCATTATGCAATCAACCTTTTTTCATTTACGAAACCTAAAATCACTTGGTATCTAAATGTGATGTGCATAGATAAAATTATCCAAGCATGTTGGGCATAAAACACAATAAATAAAATAACAAGGCATAAAAGATAAATATAAACCCTTGCCTTACATAACCGTAATCCTATTTTAATTCAAGTTAAAGTATTGATCTTTATGATAAGTTGTGATATGATTCATGGGCAACGAACCCTCTACCGTTGACTGACACCATTGATCTCACTGTCGGTCATTGTTGATGCCATCTACTGCAACTGTCCAGCAACCGCTTGTCACTTGACCACTCAGACCCGTGGCCACCTGTGCGTGGCGCTGTGACATGACACGTCTGTCGCAGCCTGTAACTACCTTGAAGTAGTAGTTATTGCTGCCTTGCATGCAGTGGTCATGCGCTTTCTCTGCGCCGTCGCGCACAGTGTAACAGATGGTTCGAAGAATTAGATCATAAAAATCCCAACTTCCATAGGAAATTGTACAAGAATGTCTGGAATTATATACCAACCTATAAGGAAAAAATAATATATTCATAGATTGTCCCTCTAATTATATAACCAATAGAAAATTACACGTCAATTCCAAACAGTTATGCAAGGGATATTAAATCAAATAATCCTACAAAAAAGAGTTATGATTCTATCAATCTAACAATCTATAGGGTATTTGTTCTAACAATAGATATCTAATAATAGACCTAGAACCAAGCTTTTGTACCAATAAGGGATTGCACAATAGAAAATTACAATCTGATCTACGCGAGAATGAATTTAGAAATTATATCCTCGATGCGTGAACCAGAAAAATTGAAGCTTTTTTCTTCACGATCTAATCTCTCGATATATGCATGAACCATCCTCAACATACTTGCAAACACCATCGATAATGTGAAAAGAGTCGACACCCACGCCAATGTCCAAGTCGTCACTTGCCTCTGTCGTGAATCACCAGTTATCGCCGCGAACCACTATGAATCACCCTGAACCTTGAATTACCCTAAACCATGAACTTTTTAGAATTGTGAATTGGTAGTCACTTATCTTACTCGATATTCATTAGTTCATCATCCAACTACCGTGTATGGGCACTTGGAAGAAAAATCAAACCTTTCATTCCTCTCAATTTTTGGATAGAGAGAATGATGAGTCCCCCTAGGTTTTCTCTTCTCTAACTAATGATGCCACCTTGCATATTTTAGAGAAGCCTCCTATTTAAAGTAAAGTCCAGTGGCTAGGATTATCTAAAAATCCCATGTTAAGGATTCACTAAAATTTATCTCTTTTCTAAAACTTATTAAATTAATTTTTTCATCACTATAATTAGGACTGAGTTGGTTTGCTAGTATATGTATTCATCCTATATCTATTAATTATCAAAATGATAATAGATATAATCCATAGCTAGCTCGGTGACCATAAGGATAAAATAGTCATGAATAAATAATTAATCAACTCTACCGACAAAACTCATGATCAGAATTACTAAACATTAATATAATATTATAAAATTATAATTATCCTTGACCTAATTCTCTATCTCACGTCCTTCGTTTTTTAGATTCACAGAGCTAGTAATAGATCTTCACACCAATAACCACTCATTAGGGTCAGAAGTAAATCTCTCAATGATTTTTGTAGGAATTGAGTGTGGGCTCTTAAAACAACTGTGGAAGAGCAAAACCAAATTTTGCTCTTCCCTGTAGGATTCAGCGGTAACAATGAGGGAGGAGGAGAAACCTTTTCTACTCTGATTAACACACTTAGGTTTGGTTAGGTTAGAGATGCAACCCTAATACAATCCATTTATATCAATTATAGAATTTACCCATATACCCTTATAAGATAAAAACTGAAAATCACTATGATGTTCGATTTTTACATATTTGTTAGAGTGAAAAAATTGTGTCCAAATTCATTAGTCCAAATTGATCATTATCAATTAATTAATTAATTTTTTTATTTACTAATTATCCAATAACTAGAAAATAACAAAATAATTACTTTGAAAATTAAGATGACACCCATCTCATATGATTTCGGGAAGTGTACCTTGGTCCAAAACACATTCTTGGTCCATCTGTTGTTCTTTCTCATTCTTGTCCTTATGAGCTACTCTCCTAATATCGAATGGACCCACATGAACATAACTATGAGATTCAAATACCCGGTTAATTTATCTCCATAAATTCCTGACCTATTTAATCACAACATCATACGATTCCATTATAGGTCGAATGCCGAATAAACTCTCGATTCATGCACACTACATTTTCTATTGGTGTAAATAAACATTTTATTTCTCAGTCCATAGAATATTTAACAATAATATCAGTGAAAAAGTGGGATGTAAAATTATCATTTTACCATTCAAGTTATTATTTCTTTAACTCATTTATTAACTGTGAATAAGAAAGACATATCAATAAAGTGTCTCATACAGATCACCATGTCTTATTCAATATCTCGTGTCATAGAGTACCAGGCCCGATTTATTTATTCACACAATCATCAATAAAGCATAAGATGATATTGCTGCTTTTGTAATCATACCATGAATTTTATATATGTGAATCACGCAACTCCAACATAGTTGAATCACGGTATTAACAGTCGAGGTATTGTCTAGCAATTCAAACTCACTCAGTTGGAGTATCAAAGATTGCAAGTAAGTAAGTCAAGTTTCATATACACTTCAGAATTAAGGTAATTATGAAAATACTCTTAAGATGTAACAATTAGATTTATAGCTAGATAAATGGATATGCTCTAAACTAATTGTTTAGTGGACTATTCAACATGTTCCATAATATGTCTAGGTCAACCGTTAGAGCCTCCACCCCCATGCCTCAAGACTGGCATCCTTTCAATCAGCCTAACAGTCATCATTGGGTTCGATTTCCTAGTCAATCCTAACACTGCGAATAACATTCTGAACTATTTCAGAAGAGTTTGTCTAGAAGATCACTTGATATTTACTCTTCTTATGTTGATAATAGTTCCAGGACTTAAGTAAATTACAAACGCACTTTAATTAAAGGAAACTTTCAATTTCATAAAATTCAATAATACATAAATGTCAAAGAAATAAACTGTTTACTCATAAATACTTATTACCCCACACCTTATGGACACAATTCTAACAATCTCCCACTTGGACTAAAGTAGGCGTGTACAATCTAGGATCCTCATGCCCTCTAGATGACCATCAAAGACTTTACTGCTTAAAGTCTTCGTCAATGGATCCACCTAGTGGTTACCCATCGATATGTGTGTTACTTGAACATCTCCTCGCTGAAATATCTCTTTGATGAGCTGGTTCTTCTATTCTATGCTTTTAGATCTTTTATGGCTTCTTAATTCCTTCGTGTTTGTTACAGCCCCACTGTTATCACGATAAAGTGTTATGGATTTGTGAGCATCTGGAATGACTTCCCAAGTCTTTAGGAATTTTCTAAGCCTAACAACCTCCTTTGTAGCTTCATAAGCCACCACACACTCAGCTTCCATCGTAGAATCAACAATGCAAGATTGCTTTATACTTCTCCATACCACTGCTCCACCATTTAAGATGAACACGGATCCTGAAGTGGACCTCCTAGAATCCTTTTCCCCTTGGCAATTGGAGTCTGAATAATCCATCATATTCAGGTCAGTACCTGAATACACAAACATGTAGTTCCTCATTCTCCTAAGATATTTGAGGATATACATGACATCATTCCAATGGTTGAGTCTAGGATTAGATTGGGAATGACTTACCAGTCCCATACTGTAGTAAATATCTGGCCTTGTGCAAAGCATTACATACATGAGAGTTCGTACGATAGAGGCATAGAGAATCTTTCTCATATCTTCATCTTCTTGATTATTCTTGGGAGACTGCTCCTTGGAGAGGTTGACTTCATGCCTAAAGGGAAGATATCCCTTTTTAGAGTCTTGCATACTTAAGTGATCCATCACCTTATCAATATAAGATGCTTGGAAATGTGCTAGTTGTCTATTCTTCTGATCTTGAAAGATTTGAATACATATGACAAAGGCAACATCTCTAAGATCATTCATATCAAATTGCTTTGCAAGCTAAATTTTGACATCAGAAAATTTTCCTACATCATTCCCAATGAACAGTAGTATATCGTCCATGTACAAGATCAGAAAAACCACCATCCCTTCGTGTATCAGCTATACACACACCGTTCATCCACTAACTCCTTAAAGCTGAAGTTCTTGACAATTTTGTCAAATATAATATTTCATAATCTGGGCGCTTACTTCAGTCTATAAATGGACTTTAGTAGTCCACAAACCTTGCTTGCTTGGCCTTTCTCCATGAACTCTTCTGGTCGAGTCATATAAATGTGCTCTTCAAGATTACCATTCAGAAAAGCAGTCTTGATGTCAATCTATCAAATTTCATAATCGAAGGCAGCAACAATGGACATGAGAATTTAGATTGATTTAAGCATAACCATCGGTGAGAAGGTATCATCATAATCAATTCTTTCCTTTTAGGTGTATCCCTTATCTACAAGCCTAGCTTTGAATGTCTCTACCTTCCCAATCGGTCCACTCTTCTTCTTATAAATCCATTTACACCCTTTAGGTTTTACCCCTTCAGGAGGATCTACAAGCTTGCAGACTCTGTTCGAGTACATCGATTGTATCTCGATGCTCTTGGTGCCATAGGACCATCCATGGCTTATGAGTAGGAAACAAGTTTATCATGATCTTTATCTGAGACTTCTGTTAAGGCATCTCCATAAGGCATGTACCTGTCGAGTTATCTCATAACCCTCCCACTAAGTTGAAGCTCTGTTGGCTCTGGCTCCTGCTGTGGTTCTTCCATTATTGATTTAGGATCAGGTCCTGATTGAGGAGTCGGTGTCCTCCCACTTAATAATTTCTCTAACACAAGTGTGTTTCTCAACTTCACACTTCTTATGTAGTCATCTTCAAGAAATTGTGCATTTGTGCTCACGAATATTTTCTCGTCGGTCGGAATATAAAAGATGTATCCCTTCATTCCCTTAAGATATCCTACAAAAAGGCATTATTTTGATCGATTAACCAACTTGCATGTCTTCAGTCTCAGTTTGTGTGTCAAGCATCCTCATATCCTAAGGTCGCTAACAGACTTACGTCCATTCTATCTTTCATATGGTGTATTAGACAGCGTCTTTGAAGAAACCTCATTCAAAATATCCCTAGAATGAATTTGGGAGGGATGAGTAACTCATCATGGATCTAACCATATCCAACAGAGTTCAACTCCTTCTCTCTAACTCATCATTTTATTCTGGAGTGCCAGAGGCTGTAAGCTGAGAGAGAATACCTTCTTCCTTAAGATAGTATTTGAAATCTCCTAGAAAGTATTCTCCACCGAGATGGGATCATAGTGATTTGATTTATTTCTCTAATTGCTTCTCAACCATAGCCTTGTATTCTTTGAACTTTTCAAAGGTTTCAGATTTTAGGCGCATTAGATAAACATGTCCAAAAAGTGAGTAGTCATTTGTGAAGGTTACAAAATACTCATAATCTCCTATTGCTTGGATATTCAATGGCCCACATACATCACTATATACGAGTTCAAGGCATTCGGTGGCTCCTTCACCCTTCACTAGAAATGGTCTCCTAGTCATTTTACCTTCTATGTAGGATTCGCATGTGGGTAATGATCACACAGTTAAAGTTTACAATGGACCATCCTTTGCAAGTCTTTTAATCATGTCTAGAATAATGTGACCAAGACGCAAGTACCACAAGTAGGTTAGATTGATTGTGTCAGAATTCAACCTTTTATTATCCCTTTATAAATCAATATCTACCTTAGTTTCAAATATTGTTGGAACTTTTGGATTTACTAAGAAAATGTTGTTTATCATGCGTGCAGTAGTAATTAACCAACCATTTCTAAAAATACCAATATCATTATCAATGAAATTCAAAGAAAATCATTGCTCAATGATACTAGCTATTGAAATGAGGGCTTTCCAAAAAAACGGGATATAATAAAAATTAGGCAAAACCAAATAAATGTTCTCAAATAAAAATTTAATAGTTCTAACTGATATTGCTGGTACTAGTGCTCCATTCCCTCAACGGAAGTTGAACTCGCCCCGCAGGGAACAAAAAATATGGTTAGCGACTGAAGAGTCTACAATGCACGAAGAAGTAAAGTTAGCCACATAACAGTCTTTGGCAACAAGTAATGTATCTTTGGATTTCAACTCCTTGAGATAATTCTGGCAGTTATTTTTCTAATGACCAATGACTCCACAATGATGATACTTCTCATTCAACTTGTCCACTTTCGTAGGGCCCTTGCCTTTCGCAACTTTTGAGTTCGCCTTTATCACTTTCTTCGGACCTCTCTTGTGTTGCTTTTTGGCGCCAAAGGTGGAATGATTCCTCTTAGTAAAGTTTGCCTCTCCATTCTTCCACTTGCCCTTCAGAAACAGGGTCTCAGCAGTTTGTAACTCCTTCATTAGTTTCGGAAGAGAGTACCTCAACTTATTCATCGAATAATTGAGTTTGAAGTTCTCAAAAGTACCTAGTAGGGTCTCAATAATCATATCAAATTAAGTCTCACCATCTACCTCAGCTCCCATGATCTCCATCTCATTAGATAACTAATGATCAACATCATATGTTCTCTGACAGAAGTTCCAGTTTCATCTGGCAGTTCATGATGTTTCCTACAGCAGCTTGTTTGGCTTGGCGACCCTGATCTTCAAACATTTTGGTGATGCCCAACATCATAAGCAGTGGTCTCCATGTTTTGATGTTATTGCTACAACACATTGCTAAATAATGCTAAGATGTAACATCTGACGATCTCACAGAACACAACCAAGAAGCATCGACATCATTTTCCTCTTGAGTCGATTTAGCAATAGGCTTAAGGGGACAAGGGGTGGTGAGCATGAACTTGTGATTTTCTACAGTCAGTACGATATCAAGATTATATTTCTAATCCACGTAATTTTCACCAGTGAGTTTGCTTGCATCCAAGATTGTTGAGAGTGGGGATAATGACATGATTACTGAAAAGAGTAAATAAAATGGTGTAAATATATACTTAATCATTTAGGAAAGTATGATGCATAATGAAAATACTTAAATATTTAAAATCCAATAAAAAATATTTCTTCCATGATGTAGCGATCAACAATGATAGCTCGTCTCATCTAGGGAAAACGTCCGAGCTACATCCTATCGCATCGAGACACTTCTAAATTGGTTAGCGCTTCTCAAGATGTCACTACATCTAGCCCAACCAATCACCAATGATTATGGTCACTTTAGCCCCATTGACTGGATCATATGACATATTTTAATGTGTTTCAATCTAAGTGTTTAACCAACGAATCGGTTTTAAAAGTTGCTATTAACTAACGGTTCGTTTAGGGACGGTCCCGCCTCACTACTTGCTTTACAAGCTTTAGTTTCACAAGCAGGCCGATAACTCAAAGCGACATGATTCCCAAGTTTTTACCATTAAAGAGAGCACCGCTAGGGCGGCTCAAAACCATTCTTCATGTCACGATCAAGTTTATCTTGTGGACCTTGGGAACGTTTCAACGTAAACGATCCTCCCACTTAGTTTTTGAAAAAAATCAGATTTTTCTTTACTTTTTAAAAAAAAACATAACTCTTTATAAACTTGAAAAGCAAGTTTCAAAAATAAAATATTTTTTATAAAATTTAAATCACAATTTATAAATTATAGTTTTTACAAAATTCACATTGTATTTAAAATTATAAGTCATTATAAATTTAAAATACAATGATGCATGTACATGTTACATGGCAATTTGATATTTGCATATCCCTATTCTTATATTGTATGTTATTTCAGGATGCGAGGTTAATAATAAATTGTACATTCAAAATTAACCTCTTTATGGCTCCTTTCTAATTACAACTCATAAAAGGAATAATTAATAAATTACAATAATTTAAATGTTTGTCTTCACGGCATCTGTAATTATCTCCTTCTCTTTCAAGAAATCTCACCCTCTTGTAACCCTTTACCAAGGTCTAGTCCCATTTTCAAAATTCAAATTTTAATTTAAAATTAATTTTTCAACAATTTTTACTTTGATAAATAATTACCAAGTAAATTATTCAATTGGTTTATTTTAAAAAAAATAAAAAAATTCTAATTATTCAGTGTTGAAAAATTACAAAATTAATTAAACTTAAACTTTGGATTTGATTGTGCCTGGAATCAAATCCCAAGTCCCTGCGAATCATTTGGGCTAACCAATACTTGCTCAGTCCAAAACCTCAACAGTCATAGTGGGTCCACGCCAGTCCAAGACCCAACATCGTCTTAGGTGTGCTAAAGTTTCCAAAACCCTAAGTGCCACCGCCTAGGGTTTCTTAAACCCTAGTGATGGCGTGACTTACGGCGTAGGGTGTGACAGACGACAACAACAATTAACGACGTGCGGTAAACAATAGCGGCGCGGACAACCGCATGCGACGGCACATGGTGAACAACAACGAGCGATGAACGGTGAGGCGAACATCAGCTTCTCGGGATTCATGAAATGATAGATTTACATAGAATTTAACGATACAACTCTTTGCAAAATTAAATTACAAAACATCTTCCCCACAATTTCGGCGTACATCAATTCTAAAACTGAAAAATAACACCTGGAGGAAATCGATCAGGATCTATTCATAAAACACATTCAAATATGCTTTGAATCTACCATACAAAAATATATGCCAATATCATCATATTCATCCATTCATACGTTAAGATACATAATATGCATATTAAAAAATCATAGGGTCTTATATCAGTTGTTGGATCGGGTTTTAGATTTTACAAAAAATTAATGAACCATAACTAGTTCATGGGCGGAATACTAAAAAATTTCAATTTTTTTAATCGAATTAAATACAATATCAAACCAATGAACATGCATAACGGTAAAAACGTATCGAGAAGAGATAGAAACAATTAATATCTTTTCAATAAATAGAGAATATCTGATTTGGCGGGATCCAATTTTCTATCTCATATTTTTCATTCTTGAGATTCACAGAGCTAGTAATTGATCCTCACACCAACAACCACTCGTTAGAATCAGAAGTAAATCTCTCAAGAATTTGTGTAGTAATTGAGTGTGAGCTCTCAAAATAACTGTGGAAGAGAAAACAAATTTTTTCTTGTCCCTGTAGGATTTCGGCAGCAACAATAAGGGAGTAGTGAAGAAAAATTTTCTACTCTGATTAACACACTTAGGTTAGGTTAGGTTAGAGCTGCAACCCTTATGCAATCCCTCATATATTAACTATGGAATTTACCCATATACCTTTATATGATAAAAGTTGAAAATCACCTCTCCCTGCACTGTGATGTGTGATTTTTACATCTCTCGTAGAGCTAAAATTATGTCCAAATTCATCAGTCTAAATTGATGATTATATTGATCCCTATCAATTAATGAATTAATTTTTTATTTACTAATTATCTAATAATTAGAAAATAATAAAATAATTAATTTGAACATTGATTTTGCTCTTAAAAAATACAGTGATAACACCTGTATCATATAGATTAGGGAAGTGTACCTTGGTCCGAAACACGTTTTTGGTCCAACTGTTATTCTTTTTCATTTATGTCCTTATGAGCTACTCCTGAGACTGAATGGACCCATATGAACAAAGCTATGAGATTCAAATATCCGGGCTAATTTATATTCATAAATTTCTGACCTATTTAATTCCGACATCGTGCGGCTCTCGATGTCGAATAATTTCTCGATTCATGCATGCTACATTTTCTCTTAGTGTAAATAAACATTTATATTTCTAGGGTCCACAAGAATATTTAACGATATCACCCTTGGTGAATATCAGTAACAAGAATGAGTTATAAAATTATCATTTTACCCATCTAGTTATTATTTCCTTAACTTCTTTATTGACTGTGAATAAGAAATATATATCATGGAAGTGTCATATACAGATCACCATATCTTATTCAATGACTCATGCATCAAGTACCGGGCCCAGTTTATATATTCAAACACTATTAGTAAAGCATATTGTTATATTGTTGCTTTTGTAATCTTACCACGAATTCCATATCTGTGAATCATACGACTCCAACATAGTTGAATCACAGTTCAAACAGTCGAGGTATTGTCTGGAAATTTGAACTCACTCCTTTGACGTATCAATGATCGCAAGTAACTTAGTCAAGTTCTGTATTCACCTTAGAATTAAGGTAATTATGAAAATACCATTAAGGTGCAGCAATTAGATTAATAGTTAGATAAATGACTTTGCTCTAAACTAATTGGTTACTGGTCTATTCAACATGTTTCATAACATGTCTACATCAACCGTTAGAGTCTCGACTCCTATGCCCCGAGACTGGTATCCTTTGGTTCAACCTAGCAGTCATTATTTGATTTGATTGCCTTGTTGATCCTTGCTCTAAACTAATTGGTTACTGTTATATTCAACATGTTTCATAACATGTCTAGGTCAACCATTAGAGTCTTTACTCTCATGCCCCGAGATCGGTATCTTTGGGTTCAACCTAACAGTCATAACTTGATTTGATTGCGTAGTCGATCCTAAGACTGCGAATAACATTGTGAACTATCTCAGAAGAGTTTGTCTAAAAGACCGCTCAGTCTTTATTCTTCTTACGTTGATAATAATTCTAGGACTTAAGTAAATTACAAACACACTTTAATTAAAGGAAACTTTCAATTTGTTCCTAAAATTCAGTAATACATAAATGTTAAAAAAATAACTATTTGTTGATGTGGTCTTTATTCTTCTTACGTTGATAATAGTTCCAGAACTTAAGTAAATTGCAAACACACTTAATTAAAAGAAACTTTCATTTTGTTCATAAAATTTAGTAATACATAAAATGTAAAAAAATAACTATTTGCTCATAAATAATTATTACACACTACTTTATGAAAATAATTCCAACAACTAATCTATACACCTCTTGTTTCTTAAATTCTAAATCTTGTTATATTGATCAATCATCCTAATTTACATACTCGATGCCTTAAGTAAAATGACCAAATCTGTAACTCCACCATTAGAGATATTCAGCCCTTAGTCTACTATGATCACATTGACGGATTTTATTGAGGGGTACTAGATCACTTACTAAAAAATGTCTATAGACTATACTACTAAAAATCTATGCATCCTCACTATCGAACAATCCAGCCATCCAACCTATAGGTATAATGACTTATATAATCTTAGTCATAGTAGATCAAAATAACTAACTATGAAATATGAGCCTACAACTCTCTTAAGATTAAGAACACTCATAATATAATAGCAATGGTTATGATTTTCAAAAGATAACACTTTTATTGAAAATCAAACCCATTAGTATATTGAATGCATTTGAAATGCGCTAGCACTTTAACCATGTACTATACCTGAAGACCAAAGTAAGTCACGCTGAAAAATAGAGTTAATATACTACAGTTTATCTTAGCAAAGTGCCCACTTCTCTCGAGTGTGAATAACAAACCTTTCAATTCATAAAAACTTTTAGTTAAATACCTTGTTACCATGTGCTAAACACCATAGGATCCATAAACCAACTTCTCTAATACATGTGAAATTTGTACAAGAATGTAACATCATAATATGAGAGCAAACCATTTATTATGAATCAAAATTAAATGTCTCACTAAATACGTTAGAATTCCAATGCTTTTAAGGGCACAATCCTAACATCATGTTCATAGCTCTGTGCAATTGGTCGATGCTCCTATCATTACTATGAGCGAAATGTAAGCTTGTTCTATGAGGGACACATAATTCTATTATGCGCATAGAATTATCAGTACCTTATGGCCATAGGTCATCAATGAAGTGAACTATACAATCTTTCGCTCAATTATTCCATTACCCCCTTTGCTTGAAGTATCTTTTCTAAGTACTCATGAGTGATATATTGAGAAGAGTTATCATGCATCTTGAATGCCGGTATCACTTGCATTACAGTGGCAGCTTGGACGATAGTAGGAGCGGTTGGACAGACACATAGAGAATGTGAGTGGTTTGAGTTGAGGCTTGTGGTTATTCATGACTCATTAGCGGTCACCCATTGTGAACTGGATGTGATATACGAGGTTCAGGTGAATTTTATGTGGTAGTGTTCTTGATGAATGTGCTTAGACTGTTTAACATTATCTCAATTTCATCACTGGAAGCCTGAAGGTCCCTGTTGGACACTTGATTCCTTGATAGCTCTAGGGTGGTTTACCCTTGGTGGAGTGACGACTAATATAGTTATGGCATGTTGCTCATGTAAGGTAGTGCGTCTCATGAATTGTCAATTTAACTGGTAGATTTGCATCACCATCAACCTGAGAAGAAGTCTCATTGAGTCATTGATGCCCAACCATAGTTGTACAATGGCAGATCATTCCCTGGTGGAGTTGCTAAATGTATAAGAGCTAAGGGGTTGACTGTGATGTTATGTGAACAATTGCGGTAAAGTCTCTGTCTAGGATTTTTTGAGGTTGGGATCTGAGTTAATGACGAGCACTAAAAGTGTTAAAAAGTAGCAAACTAGTAAAACTAGACCGAACTGAAAATCAGTGGTTTGACGGTTCTCTCAGCGATATCGGTTCCATTCAGTTCATATATATTGGAAAACTGATGTTTTATTTTGGTTCAAACTTTAGGTCCTTTTAGAATTGAGACGAATAAAAATCAAATATAATAAAGGTTCGATTCAGTTCATGTATATTGAAAAATTGATGTTTCAGTTTGGTTCAAAATTCAAGTCCTTTTAGAATCGAGATGTGTCAAAAATAAATAAATAAAATAATCCCTCTTGATATAAACTATTTAGTACTCAACCCTAAAATCTATTTTCTCAGTTGTTGCCTCTCTCTTTATTTTCTGTTCTCTCTTTGGCATTCTTTCTCACCTTCTTGAAGATCTCTCTATTTCAAGTGTTCACTCTTCCTCTTCTCTCTTTCTCTCTCACGTTCTCTCCACATTCTCTTGCTAGCATTCTTTCTCTCTAGATTTTTCTCAGAAGCATGATGTGTGCCTCCACTACAAGGAAAATGATTTTCCCCGGCGATTATTCTACGTTTAGCGGTGGTTTGAAAACATTCTGCTACAATTCTAAATAACCTTTAAATCCCTAATTTTTCCTTTCACCCAAACGCGTGTCAGCTCCTCCACTACAAGCTCCCCAACTTCGTGTTCTTCCACAATCTAGAGGTACATACTCGATTCTCGCCTCTCTGTCTATAAAATCTCCCTATGTCTCTCTCTGCAACTTGCTATTCCATTTAATACATACTGGAAATCTTATTGCTTCTTATATAAATTATGTTCCTATCATTATTCCTAAGCAACCTGCTTCACATGAGTTTATAGCTAATTTGCATTCTACAGTGGACATTATATCTAATACTCCAGTTTCTAGTTCTGGTTTACATGATACTTTGTATAATTCTTCTGATATGCATACTACTAGAGATATTGTCGAGCATATTGCTGGTTCTGGTTTTGATAATACTGCAGTTGAGCATCAAAGTCATTCTCATGTTTTTAACTTTCCTGATATCTCTCAGAATCTCACTATAGACCTTCCCATTGCTGCTTTGCCTAATCCTAGCACTAGACCTCAACTAAGCTATATTTATAGTCATCCCATGAAACCCATGTCAAATTCTAGAATCTCAAAGAAAAAGGTTATCCTTGCCAAAACTTTAGAGTCCCAAATTGAGCTACTAGCTTTAGTACAAAGCTTCTAAAAGTTCAGAATGTACTAAGGCAATGGTTGGTGAGTATAAGGCTCTCATTTCTCAAACTACTTGGACCTTGGTGCCTTTACCTCCTTCTAAGAATCTAATGGGATGTAAATGAGTTTATAAACTAAAATACAATCCTAACGGTACTATAGCTAGGCATAAAGCTAGATTAGTTGCTAAGGGTTATCACCAAAGGGAAACATTTTAAAACTACCACCAAATGTTTTACGTTTAGCAGAGGTTTGAAAACATTTTACGATGGTTTTAAAACCGCCGATAAAGAACCTTTAAATCCTTAATTTTTCCTTTCGCTTAAACCTGCGTGATCTCCCTCTCCCCCTCTTTGCAACATGCGACGTGAACCTCCACTGTAATTTTCTACCGTAAGCTCCTCCACCGCAAGCTCCCCCACTGCGAGCTCCTCCACGATCTACAGGTACATACTCGATTCTTTCCTCTCTCTCTCTCTCTACAATCTCCCTCTGTCTTTCTCTACAACAAGATTTCTCTTTTTCCCTCTTCCCTCTCTATCTCTCTCTCTCTCTCTCTCTGCAACAAGCTCTTCTCTCTTCCCCTCTTCCCTCTGAACTTTTTACAACAGATTTTGGCACATTATTGGTTACTATTTTATTATAAATTTATATAAAATTCTCAACATGTTGATTGGAGTATATAGATAGGGAGAGACAAAGTATATATACTTAGCTATGTTATCTACAAATGATCAATCATTGTTAATCTTCATTTCTTTTTATTTTTTGAATTTGAACTGTTTATGAGTACAATAATTATTTTGCTTTAATTAGGTTTACATAGAACAACACACTTGGAATGTGATTCTCATCTATATATTTCTATTCTAAATTCCAAAGGCAATGCTTGATTCCCCCACTTGCAAATTTTAATTCCAAATTTTCAAAGAAAACAAAAGTAAGATCATACTTACAGATACTACCATGTGTGTATACTCTTTGCACTATGAAAAGTTGTTAATATTAATTCATTATACTAAACTATGTTATATAAAATTCTCAACATGTTGATTGGCGCTTTTGGTTCATTGATGCCAAAGTTAGAATGTGGTTAGTTTGTTTATTGTAATCTAATTATGAATATAGTTAATTGTTTATTGTAATTTTCCTAATTTTTAGTGTATTTAATTTAATAGTCAAATAGTTAGAATATGGGTATCTAATTTAATTGAAAAGTTAGAATATGGGTAGCTAATTTGTAGAATGGTTAGAATATGGGTAGCTAATTTGTTCAGTTAATTGTTTAGTGTAATTTTCCCAATTTTTTAGTTTATTTAATTCTTGTAGTGATTGCAACTTGTTTGTCTCTGTTCTGTACCTCAATTTGTGACTCTGATTTTATTGTGAGTTTGATTTTTATTGTATTATACTATCTATTATAATGTGTTCAGATTTATTTTAATATAGATAAAAGTTGGATTGAAAAGTCCTGAGTTAGTCAAGATTACCTTAATGGAGTTGAGTTTCCTGATTTTGTTTTTGAAAGAGTTTCTGTAAAGGGTAAGATTTTGTGTCCATGCAAATGTTGTGTGAATACGCTGAGGATGAATAGGGAGTACGCATGGGCACTAGTTGTGTAATGGCTTTTGCATTGGTTATACACGTTGGTTTTTCCATGGTGAATCCATATTGTAAAATTTAAATGGAGAAGAGCTTAATGAAAGAAAAGTGAACCATACAAATGTGTATGGAGCTTGTGAGACAATATGCATGACTTGTTGCGTGATGCATTCAAAGTTATGGATAATGAGAGAGGAACAAATGATTTGCAAATATACCTAACTGCTAATAATATGAACGAGCAACTAAATGATGCTCAATACACAGAGGTGATTCATTTCTCTGACTTACTTAGAGATCGTAATGAACCTTTATATCCAGGATGAAAAAGTTTTTCAAAACTCTCATTTATTGTGCATCTTTACGACTTCAAGTGTCTTCATGGATGGAGTAATGAGGCACTCTCGGGGTTGCTTGAGTTATTGCGTAAAGTTGGATAAGAGTTGCCAAAAAAATTTTATGAAGCTGCAAAGATTATAGAAAAGGTGGGTCTTGGGTATGAAAAGATACATGCTTGTCCAAATGACTGCATATTATATTGGAAAGACAAAGAACAAGAACAATCATGTTCTACTTATGGTACTTCAAGGTGGATAACCAATGTGGGTGAGAGTATATCTCAATCTCAAGGAAAAAAGAAGAAGAAGCCAAAAGCTGCTAAAGTGATGCATTACTTTCCTTTAAAAGGAAGATTGCAGAGATTATACATGTAGTCTAAAACTGTTGGTGATATGAAATGGGATCATGTAGAGCGTACTGAAGATGGTGTTTTAAGACATCCTACTGATTCGACTGCTTGGAATCATTTGACTCTAGTCATACTGAATTCTCATCCGAACCACGTAATGTAATATATGGTTTGGCTAGTGATGGTTTCAACCCATTTGGAGCAATTCATATTAGTTATAGCATGTGGTGCATGAAACAAACATCATTGATTCTCTTTACTTTTATCCCTATGCCTAAACTTCCTGGTAATAATATTGACGTGTATTTGCAACCTTTGATAGAAGAATTGAAGGAATTATGGGAAACATGTGTCGATACGTATAATGCATCAAGGAAGAAAGTTTTAAGATGCGTGCGGCATTGTTGTGGACGATTAGTGACTTCCCAGGACTAGATAATTTGTCTGGGTGGAGTACACATTCATGTCATGCTTCCGCTCATTGTAATTATGAGACAGATTATCAACGCTTGAAATATAGTAAAAAAATTGTGTCATGGGCCATAGGAGAGTTTTAGAGCTTGGACATAGGTTTCGTCGTGTTAGTAAAAATTTTAATGGTGCAATTGAGAATTTACCGGATCCTATTTGTCCTACGGGGTAAGATGTTTCACAACAAGTCCAAGGCTTTAATGTCACTTTTGGGAAAAGTAAAGAATCTGGCTGAAAATGAAGATCTGGTGATGATAATATGCAATATTGGAAGGAGAGAAGTATATTTTTTCAACTACCTTATTGAGACTTTAATCTTATTCGTCATAATCTTAAGTAATGCACATTGAAAAAAATGTATGTGATAACATACTAGGGACAATTCTTAATGATCCACCGAAGAGTAAAGATAATTATAAGGCCTGCCTAGACCTTCAACATATGGGTATAATGAGTCAACTTTATCCAATGACACAAGGTGATACCACTTACTTACCTTTTTCTTTGTTTTCAATGATGAATGATGAATAGACATATTCTTTAATGTGCTGAAGAGTATCTGAGTTCCTGATGGATATGAATCAAACATTTCCTGTTGCATCGATTTAAAGTAATGCAAGATTCAAGGTCTTAAAAGGAATGATTGTCACATTATCATGCAATAATTATTACCCATGGCATTACGAGGTGTTTTGGCAAAGAAAGTGTGCTGTGTTTATATGAATTGAGTTGGTTTTTCAAAGAATTATGTTCTAAAAGTATGAAAAGAGATATGATCGACAAGTTTCAATCTCGGATTGTGATCATACTTTGTCAAATGGAACAAATCTTTCCTCCATCATTTTTCACCATTATGGTATACTTAGTAGTACACTTGGAAAACGAGGCAAAGATTGCGGGAGCCGTGCATTATAGGTGGATGTATCCTATAAAAAGGTATCAATATAAAAAAATTTTCCCATTACTTCACAAGGTAAAAATTTACATGCGCTGATGTTAATTTCTTACACATTATTGTATTAGGTATCTTGGTAAGCTTAAATCACATGTCCGTAATAAAGCTCATCTGGAAGGTTCCATAGCGAAGAGATACATAATTCACGAGTGTGCAACATTCTGCTCAAGATACCTTGAAGGAACTAAAATAAGATTTAATTGTCCTTCTAGAAATTGGGATGGTGAAGATGAGGAAACCACGCATGATGGTAATTTTCCTAATAAAGGACGACCAACAAAAATCGTAAAAGAAGGCTATCTTCATGATAAGTTCTGGTTACAAGCACATAGATTGTATTATTCAATTATCAATTGGCAAAACCTTTCCAACGGTAATAATTTACCTTTTACATATATCTCAACTAAATTGTTGAGTATTTATGAAATTCATTTATCCTGAAATGTAGAAAATTTGAAGTAGATGTGAAGAGGGAAAATAGTCGACGTCAAAATGAACCAAACGAGATCCAACGTTTGGTACATAAAAAATTTGTTGGATGGCTTCAAACTTATGTAAGTTTAAGTTTGTTAGTTAACTTCATGTGATTTTGATAAGTTAATTCTAAATATAGTTTTATTGAATAGGCCAACAAGAATGAAGTGTTGGATAAAATAGGGTGGTTAGTTCATGGTCCAAATAGAGTGGTTAAAAAATATGCGGGATTTCATATAAATGGATTTGTATTTCGCACCAAAGAAAGTGATGCAGCGCTAAAGACACAAAATTGTGGGGTTCTAGTGACTGCTGAGACTGGAAGTTACGCAAGCTTGAGGGATACAAATCCAATAGCATGAGACATAAAATATTATGGGATATTAAAGGTGATTATTGAACTGAACTATTACGATAAGTTCAAAGTAGTGTTATTTAAGTGTGATTGGATTGACATCATGAATGCTAGAAGAAAAGTTGATGAGTTTGGGTTTACACTTGTTAATTTTCACTTTTTGTTCTCATTGGTGAAGATTTTAAAGATGAACCATTCGTCTTTGTATCCCAAGCACATCTTGTGTATTACGTACAAGATCAGATAGATAAAGATTGGCATGTTGTGGTGCATACAAAACCAAGAGACATGTTTGACATGGGTGACCATAATAATGATACAACTCTTGATAAGAAGTAGTGATAAATTTTGAAAGTTAGAAACATGATCATTCTCATTAGACGAAGTCTTACATGAGAATGAAGAATGTGTCAATTTAGTTAGGACATATGTTGTTGGTGTAACCATAGAAGATACTATCCATATGAATGTTGATTTTGATCAGAATAGTGATAACTTAATTTGATCGTGTTACTATTTAAATTAGGCATGTCTTTATTTGATAGTCTTAATATTTAATTTTGATAAGCTATGTCTCTCTTTGATAATGTTATTATTTATTTTGTTGTGCAAGTATAACCATCTTGGTCTATTGTAGATGTTTGTGCATAACTGAGGATGAGTCCGTTGGTGATCAAGATCCACCATGCGACGCTCCCACTGAATTAGCAGGTATAATATTTATTTTATATTTCATACACACCATTGTTCTTATATCTATAATGTCTAACATACAAAAATAATATTTTATACGTAGCTGAATCCTCCTCCTCTAGGAGGAAGGTTCGTGGTCGGACACGATTAGCTCATATATAGAATCTACCTAAAGAGAAGAAAGTGAAAGTTGAATTCAACGCAACATGACAGTCGATCAAGGATTAAACATCTATGTATACGAGCGTTTTGGCTTCACTAGGACACACCTACGATCTATTGCTGATCACCTATGAAAATTGGAAGAAAGTGCCTGAAATGTACAAGAACGTAATATGAGATATTGTGAAGGTATAAATATTTATCTGTAATTGTCTCTTCCATTATGTATTTATTAACTACACCTTTATAATTTTTCAGAGTAAATGAGAAGTTACCAACGCCAACCGAAAGTTTACATTGTCTTCAATTAGTACGAGTTGGAAGGATGGCAAAAGTAAATTGAGAAAAGTAAATAGGATAAAATATATGAGCGGAGAAGAATGCCTAAGACATAAACCAGAGGAAGTTCCACGAGATCAGTGGAATGCTATTGTCCATTTTTTGTTCTCTTCTGAAAGAATGATATTACGATATTTTTTACACTGAATTTTGTTTATTACGTAGAATAAATGCTAATTTTGTTTCTCAAATAACAAGTCGTAGTGAAAGAAACAATGCGGTACGAGTAAAATAAAGTAGACGTCATTTTTTAAGAAGGAAAAGCTATATTAAAAAACAAGATGAAATTGTACATAAATCTTTTTTATTATAAGTAATATTTTTGTTTAGTATTGTGATCAAAATATAATTTTTTAAACATAATGATAGACGGAGGTGGTGGGGAGAGAGCCCAATGTGATCGAGATGTTCATAGAAATGCATAAACACAAAGATGGGAATTAGGTAGATCAAGAATCTGCTTATAGTGCTGTAAGAATGATTTTTAAGTCTATATTTGTCAATATTTTTTATTTTTCAACTATATTTGTCACATATGTGATCGAATTGTTTATTTGTATTGTAGGAGAAAATGCACGAATTTCTGGCAACCCAAATATAGGATGGGAATAATATCACCCCTTGAGATGCATTTTCTAAAGTTATGGGTCCAAAGCATTCTGGACGAGTCCGTTGAATGGGACTAGGTCTAACTCCCACCAATATATTTAGATCGGAGAGCAGTCGCCAGTTTTTTGAAGAGGCGTTCATTCCACGTGGAAAACATAAGAGAGTTAAGTTACAAGTCCATAAACTTCAAGATGGTCAAGTTGAACTTCAATCCCAAGTGGCGTAACTTATGAAAATGATGCAAGAACAAAATCCTTCGTTCTCATTCCCGGCGGTGTTCATGTAAGATTTCTAAGAAATATATACTTTACATAATTATAAATTATTTATTCCAACACTAATACTACTTTTGTTCATTTTTTATATGTTTATAGGATTCTGGAGACTCTCCCTCAACTTCATGATCACATAAAATTCAGTGAGAATAGAAAATACTATATTTGCTTAAGTTTGAACTTATATTGTTTTGTTTTTAGAATTTGTGAACGTTTAAAATGCAAGAATTTATGAATATTTAAATTAATGGACTCTGAACTGTTGAAATTTTTGTATTGATAGATTTGAAATATGTGATATATAATGTTTTCTGAAATAGGTAATTTTGAAAATTATGGGATGTTTCAAAAACAGAAAAAAATCTGGCCAAAATTTCAATTTATAGCAGTGATTTTAGAGTTTATAAAGGCGGTTTAAAATCGCCGAAAAAGATATTTTTCTGTTTCTAGGCAATTGGCAGCGGTTTGAACCGCTGCTACATAATTTTTACCGGCGGTTTGAACCGGGAAAGATATTTTCTTTTTAGTTTGATTCAATTTTTTAGCAACTAACTAAACTGAACCAAACCATGCCTAACGAGCACTTTGAACCAGGAAGTGAAAGATGACAAAATGCTCTGAGGAGGATCAATCTAAAGGTGATTCTCCAAGTCTAAAGGTGAAGTAATGTCAAAAGGAAAAATTCCTTAACAATGAGCATAAATATACCTCTATTTATAGGGAGATTCCAGGTGGAGTTCACTTGAACTAATCTTATGTCTAGTTGGTAGTGGATCATACGTAACCTCACCTCAACAAACATTGTTAAGGTGGCAACGTCTAGTCACCACTCATATAATTATAGTCTCACGGGCCAAGATATCTATGAGAATATTTTCACAGGCACTACCTTTAACATTGCGCTGTGTGTCACGTGTAATGATAAAGAAAAGCATCGAAAATGCGGCATATCGATGAGATAGACAACATTCGTCTTAAACCTTCCCCATGATGACCTAATGACTAGGTCCATTCCTAAAGTAAGAATACGATATAACCAAGGCCATCAATGAGGCTATATTCGCAAAGGGTTGTCCTTTCCAATACAGTACAAATTTGTCTCAATCCTACCAGATCATAATTCCTAGAATGCTCCAAGGCGAGAGACCATTGAAGGAATTTAAGGAAAATTATTTGTATTTAAGCAATTTAATTGGTTTTTTGTCGAGATCATTGAAGGAAATTTTTTTATACAAACTTGTGCTGGGCACCAACTAGTCTGCTGGATCATAAAAAAAGTATCTCTATTTTAGTTAGGGTAACGGTGTTATTTTATCGTACACTCTCTCTCAAATTATGTTCACAAAATTTGATAAATTCATATGTAATTCATAAAAAAATTGCTAAATTTTTTTTTGGTAAAAAATATATACTAAGATTCTCAATTTATTCCCTACCAATCTGATTATTTCAATCAAGTGATTAAAGTAAATTAAAATATTACCATTGGGAAAAATTCTACTAAGCTCAAACCTTGGTAATCTCATTAATTACCTAAACAACTAAAACATGTGAATAATATATACACATGTTATCAACAAATAAGCGATTTTCATATTTTAAATTTTGACGAAATAACTTGATTGCAACGTCTCGTCAAATTATGCTTCATAGTAGTAATGATCAGCTTGAACGAAGCAGAGAGAATAAATTTCTTTTGTAAATTTCTAAACACAATTGAGTGAACTTAATGAAGGAAATATAAAGAGAGAAATCTTGGACCCAAACAGAATCAAAAGTCAAAACAACAAGAAAATTAAACTATGATAACAAAAATTAAAAAAAAGGGAAGGAGAAACCCAAAAGATCACTGATTACGATTATCCCAATAGCGAACGTCTTTCAATGCACAAAAACGGCGGCCAGGTTCTTCACAGTGGCGGCCGTCGTCAAAATTCTTAGAGTAGCTAACAGCGTCGTATTGGAAAGATGACGGTTTATGCCCATATATAGTTTTGCTATCCTTCGCCCACTTCCTTAGAAGATTTCGCCATTTCCGGCTTCTTTGGCTGCTGCTGTTACAGCAATGGATTCGAGAGTATTCTAATCCTTCATTTGTAGGGAAGCATGAAGGTGTCCATATGCAGTCTGAGAAGTACAACGATCGTCTCCGTTGTAGATTTTTCTCCATCTGAACAACGATAGCAATCAGGTCTTCACTGTCTTCATGTCCTTCCTGGCTTGGCTTTCAATATGGCATTCAGTGATATGCTCTTGAGTCTTGAGAAAGAAAGAGAGAAAGATATATGAGAGAGAAAACCTATATATCTATCTCTGTGAACCCCATTTTTCTGTTAAAAAAACCGAAAATTTTGTGTATATGGTTAGGGTAAAAAAAACATATAGGAGAGAAAATGAAAAAAAAATTATTTTTCTCCTATTTTTTAAGCGGACCAATGGAAAAAAATATCATATACAATCATGTATTAAAAAAATAGACAATATTAATACATTCTCTTTTCTTTCACGTCAGTATATGTTACTAGTAAAATTAATTTGAAGAATTTTTCATAGTCTTGAGTTACTAAAAACTCAATATTTCTACCATTTTTTAGACGTAGTATTGTTGGTTCTAACGTATTAAATATTATTTCACATTAGTCTTTATGTCAATTACTATTATGCTCAAGTAAAATTAAATTTTTCTACACATAATATTTATTTATGTAGGAAGCAAATTTTTTCTCTTTTATTACCAATCGCTGTTGAGATTGATCTCTAAAATGTTAAATAAATTTTAAATGACTCAAACAATATACTAGATAAATATTATTTATATAAACTATTTTTATAAAAAAAAATTGTATCAAAATCAGATTTCAATATATAATTTATACTTTCGATGTGAATGTTACCTCTTCAAATCTTGAAGAGAAACTGAACCAAAAAATGTCTATTCACTCAAATAAGTTCGTTGATAATTTAAAAGTTTCAAAACATAAATTTTATAAGCAATCCTCTAAAGTTCTTTTGCATAATTGCTTGTATTTCACAGCTAACTATTCTGATTTTATTGCCAAGCTTGCGTATATAGTTAATATTATCTGAAAATTCAATTGAACGCGGCCTAAGATTATGGCACTTTCAACAACAGTAACTAGGAGAGAAAAGCAGGGGAATCTCATTTCAACTGCTTGAGCGGGTCTTTACTAGATGCAGCGCAGACATTAACTTATTAAGGACCAAATGGACTTGGCTTTGCTAATTTTTGTTCTTAATTCTTTACAAATTTTAAGTAAATCGAAAACATTATGAAAATATAATTCAAAATTGAATAGAGAACATGAAAACACCTTAAACTATATGCATCAATGATACTCACATCCTTAAATGTACTTCTTTTATTTTATGATTTTTTTAAGTCTAAAACTACTCAGTTTCTGATTCAATAATGGTGAGGTGCAAAAATAGGCTTGTGATTTTAGGTACGAGCCACATCTCTAAAAGTTTTGTGGGGACTTAGATCTTGTCGTGCTTCTACGTAGAGAGGAAACCGTCCTATTCAAAAATTTCAGCTCCCCAAGGACTTTGGGTCCCCATCTTTTATATCTTTTCATATTTATTACTTACCTACTTGATACGAAAGGAAGTATTGCATCCCCACCTTCTTAGACAAAATAACGATGTCATCGCTACATCGTGCCGCCGTCGCTCTCTCATCTGGCCGCCATACCTCGCCTCTAGTCCTTGCCACCGTCCTCTCATCTTGTCACCTCTTGCATGAGAATTGTGCCTCAACTTCTCGTTCTCATCACCACTTGCCTCCGCCTCTCATCCTCCCCGTCGTCGCCGTCATCTCCTTGCTCAGCCTCTCCGTCACCTCACGTCTCTCTCCTCTCCACGTCAAGTCTAAGACACTGTCGACTGAATTTTTTTGCTGCCTTGAGAATTTTGACTGAATTTGTAGACTAAATTTGTTCCCGGAAATGAGAGTTGCGTCTGCTCATTTTGCTGCCTTGTTTGAGTGTTTGTTCATTTGGATACGGTAATAAATTCCAAATTGTGTGTTTATTGTTCAGTTAGAATTGATACCGTTAATATATTGAATCCTTGGCACTGGCTTTCATTGATCATGTTTGGTTAGGTTGTCTACCATCATGAAGTATTGTAAACTTTTTTCGGAGTTGCATTAAATCTGACTCCCTTCAATCCAAAGCCATAATGATGCACCCCCTCCTCCCAAGGACCACGCTTTGAACAAGATACCAACTATGAAATCCTATGAACAAGCCGCACATCCTCGATAACTTTGCAGTCGTTCGTTCTTTTATCGGTCGAATTTTTTCAACTATAACTCCGATCCGTTTGGAAGCTTGCTTCCCCATGGAATCACATCTCTCTTGTACATAGATTTTTCATATACTTTTAAACTCTGAAGATAATAAATATCGAGTTTGGGGTATTGGTTCACTTTTTTTGAAGCCCAGAATTCTTAAACTCCAACCTTGGAAACTTTTAATCCTAGGATGCATAGCACGACATATGCTTAATTATGGGTATGGTTTTATGATTTATCTTAAGAATTGTGGCTACCTCAAGTTTTTTTTCAACTATAACTCGTGCGATTGATGTATCACTTAAATTTGATGTATCGCTTAAATTTGACAGAATCATAGTTGAAGGAGATTATAATAATTTTGCTCGCATGTTGACCTTTCTAAGTCGTTTCCTGATCCCATCGTGATAGAATTTGGTGAGAAAAAACTTTTTTGACTCTATATTTTGGGAGTGTTCTTAATTTTTGTTCTGCTTACTGAATTGTCAGAGATTTGATCACTTCTCACTGCTTGTAACGGATTATATTATTTGATGTTTGATCCCAGAACAAAGCTGGAATAGCTCAGTTGGTTAGAGCGTGTGGCTGTTAACCACAAGGTCGGAGGTTCAAGCCCTCCTTCTAGCGATTTTAATTTTTTTCCTCACTGATTGATCTCTAGTTTAAGCGCATTTGCGTTTAAGTCCATAATGGTTCTGGTCCAAAAGGTTGTGTTGTCGTTCTCTAAAACCAGGCTTAAGTCAGCTTAGGAGCACCCTTGGCAAGTTCTGTGTTGAAGGTGGAAGGTAGATGCTTACTGTGTCTTGCAGCTTGTGGTCATGTTTGTCGAACTGTGGGTTAAATTCTCCAACAACTTTAGTGTGTCGGGAATGGTGTTAACACCAGCTTCTTGTTAGATAAATGGTGTTGGGGTTGGGGACAATACCTTCGAGTACTAGTTTCACGCTGGCCCCTGCTGTTCAAATTGAGTTCCAGTATTTAAAAAAAATCATAATAAAGGGTCAAGTTTTAAATAAAATAATAACACATTACCCTATTATGTTATCAAATATTATTTGGATGATTGAGATTGTTGTGGTTTTTACCATTTTACTAATTTGTATGACAGATTTAAAAGAGAAATGATATTATTTAGACACTTTTGTGTCATTTTTTGACTTTCAAATCCTAAATAGAAATGATACTATATAGACACCTTTCATGTTTTCAATATAATTTTATCTACAACTATAAAGAATTCTCATATATAATATTTTTCATTAAAAATAATTAATCTAGCAAATTAATTTAAATTAGATAGTTTTTCCTATTTATGTAGTTACTAATTTACCATTTTTATTATTAGATATAAGTCTCTCATTCTCTCTATTTTTCTCACTCTATTTATATCCCTTAAAATCTCCCTTTGTATCTCTCTCCAGAAGTCTCTATTTCTCTCTCACTCACTCCTCCCAATCTCTATCATGCATAATATATGTATATACGTGAGAAGACATATATTTGATATTCTAGTTAAAACTTTTAAATGATATACTATTTTTTGTGCTTATTGAGGAGAGAGGGGCAGAGAGAGAGCATTTACTAAACTTTAAAACTTTAGGAGAGATGAAAAAGAATTTTTTTTGAAAATATTGGGAATGTGTAGAGGGAATCTCTTGAAATCTTGAGAAAATTCTCAGCACGCTACGGTATATATTCATATACTTTGATTCCCATTTTTTGCTATGTATGAAATTTCCCTTTTTTGCTAAATGATTCTGTTGGTGATTGTTTTGAATTAGATATTACATAAGGCATATTCAGTTAGAGATTCTAAATATTAACCAATCTAATGTTTAAATTTATTTTATTTTGTTTATTGAGAGAGAGTGAGCATTTTCCAAACTTTAAAATTTTAGGAGAGAGTAGAGAGAAAATATACCGGTGACCCTGGGTGAAGTTCCCCTTTTCGCCGTTGAGTTTAGGGTTGTAAAGTGCAGCGAGGTCTATAACGCCATCCTCGACTTACCTGCCATTCACTAGTTCAAAGCTGTGCTTTCCACCTACCACGTGGTCATGAAATTCCCTACCCCTGCTGGTGTGGGACTGGTCTCCATAGATCAGAAAATGGCTGGGGAATGTTACGTGACTACCCTTAGAGGGGAGAAGGATTTGGTAGTTATGATTGTGGCCTGCTCGAGTACCAGCTCTGTGGGAAACCATTGGAGCCTTTGGAACCAATCGCTCTCACCCTTAGGCACCCAGAAAAAAATATTTAGGTCAGGTTGTTGCTTACCCTTGAGCAAAAGAAAGAGCTGACATTTTTTCTCCATGAAAACAAGCATACTTTTACCTGGACCCATGAAGATATGCCCAATATAGACCCTAGGGTCATCATCCACCACCAGAACATTGACCCGAAGTTTAAGCCCATCAAGCAAAAGAGGAGACGTGTCAACCTGACCAGAGACGAGGCCATCATCGAAGAGGTGGAGAATTTGCTTGCTGCGGGATTCATTAGGGAAGTCATTACTTGGAATGGTAGGCCAACATTGTCCTAGTCAAGAAATGGAAGGCGAAATTGAGGGTCTGCATCGATTTCACCGACTTGAACAAGTCCTGCCTAAAGGACAGCTTCCCATCCCCCAGATAGATCAACTAGTCGACGTCACCTCAAGGAACGATTTGCTTAATTTTATGGATGCCAACTCAAGGTATAACCGAATGTTGAGCACCCACCCAATTTGGAGAGAACCTCCTTCATCACCAGGAGAGGGACCCACTGCTAAACATTAGGTTGAAGAACGTCAGGGTTATGTAGCAAAGGCTAGTGACAAGGTGTTCACAGAATAGATCTCAAGGAACATGAAAGAGTATGTGGACAATATGCTTGTCAAGGGAAGGAAGTCTACAAACCATGTCGTTGACCTATAAAAGAAGTCCATTGCCTCACTCGGTGGGTAACTACCTAGTTCATCTCTTGAGCAATGGACAAGGGTCTCCCGATTTTCAAAATCTTGAGAAATAACACTTCTTTCGAATGAAAAGAGGAGTGCCATAAAGCCTTCTCCACGCTCAAGGAATACATTGGCTACCCTATGCTCTCCAAACCAATACTGTAAGAAGTGTTGTCCTTGTACTTGACCATCTCAAAAACTATCGTCAACCCTGCTCTAGATCCAAAGGGGGATGATCTGGTCTAAAGGCCAATATACTGCATAAGCAAGGGCATGGTGAGGGCAGAAGCGCGCTACCTCGAGCTAGAAAATATGGCTCTCACTCTCATCATAACCGTACTGAGGCTCCAACCATACTTCAAGCGCACTCTATTCAAGTCTTGACAACGTTCCCCTCAAGGAGGTGTTCCAAACACTCGAGAGCTCAGGACAGATGGCTAAATGGGCAATCAAACTCAATGAATTCAAACTCTAGTTCACCTCTAAAACTACTGTCAAGGGTCAGGCCGTGGTAAACTTCATTGCAGATATAACCCCGAGCAACGGAGGAGAAAAGGTAACCGAGAGCGTTTAGTGAGAAAAGAAGTGGAGCAGGCTTGTTACTCTTACAACCTGACCAGTCCCGAATAAAAAAATGTCATGTGGTTTGGGTTTAGAGCCTCCAACAATGAGGCAGAATCTGAGGCATTGCTAGCGAGGCTCAATTTGGCTAAGTCCATGAGTGCCAATATCCTGGGGATCTATAGTGATTCATGGCTAGTGCTGTATCACATAACGAAGAATATGAAATCAAAGTGGATAACATGACTAAGAACTGGGCTCGAACAAAAGCCCTTCGAGAACAGTTCAGCTCTAACTCAATCCAGCAAATCCCTAGGAGCCAAAACTCGAACACGGACACCTGCTAAACTATCTTTGACTTTCGAGTCATAAACAAGAACAATGGTGCCAGTGGAGTACCTTGCCCAACCAAGCATAAATGACTGTGTAGAATTAAGATGGACAGAGATTTGTCGAGTCCCTCTAAGATGACACCTATATTCGAGTATCTGCAAGACAGAACTATGAATTTAGACATGAAAGAAGTAGGGAAGGTACGCCTCAAGTCCACCAACTATGTAATTATAAATGAACTTTTTTGGCCCACCATGACCCTGGATACAAAACACTTCGTGCAAAAATGGGACAAGTATCAAAGATCCAGGAACATCCATCATCAACCACCAGTGCTACTCACCCTCATATCCAGTTCATGGTCGTTTGCTTAGTAGGGAGTGGATTTATTGAACCTCTACCTATGGGAAAGGGGCAGAACAAATTCGTCATTGTCGCCATTGACGACTTGACCAAATGGGCAGAATAAGTATAGCCATCTTGGAATATGGACTTGGGCATTGTGAGAAAATTGTAAGTTCTCTCCTCCACGGGAAGCTCGACCAAGTTGAGAATGTGGGACTAAAGATGGGCTAGGAATCTCTTTGGTTTATTCTTTCCACTGCATAGAAGAAGGAAAGAATGAGGGACTCAAGTACAGCACGAACAGTCTTCCTTCCCGAGACGTGATTTTACCTGCAGTACCAAAAGCTTGGAGAATTGGGTACGTGATCGATGGATCCCTGGGGAGACTCTCACAGTCCTTGGAGATGATGAATCAATTATCTTTCCATTCCTTGTACCAGGTAGGGATGCCAGAGACAATCCCTTTCACCCCTCAAGTGTGCTATTGATGTAGTACCACCTCTTGCTCCCGAGGTGGAGCCCTTTCACCTGTGTTTTTAGGAGGGGTCTTCAGCTGGAAGATGAAGTAAAACTCATCCACCGTGAAGTCTTCATTGTGGTGTAGTTTTTAGAGAACCCAACACCTAACTAGACTCATCCACGAATTAGGTTTGAGTTGTGCTTGGGCGATCCTCATGGTAGAGAACCACTCCCTGAGAAAGGGATGCAGAGGAATTATCATACCTCTTACAATAACATTTTCTTTTTGAATCATGTCATCAATAGAACTAGACAAGAAGGAAATATCTAAGTAATCCTTATTCTGATCTAAGTTATAATGAGATATAACATCAGCAATGTAATTCAATTTCCTACTCACCTAATCTAAACTATAACGGCCAACAACATTAAGGCTACTACTAACATCCAAAAATGCATTCTCCAACTTCTAACAAAACTTGGTTTTGTTCAACACCCACTGAATAATCTTTTGAGCATCAGATTTAAAAACTACATTAGGCCAAGCATGCTTAACTACCAAATTAGTTGCTTCCTTAATAACTAAAAGTTTCGCCATTTCAATAGAAGAGGCAGTAACCTGTTTAGCAAATAGAGAAAGCACCTCTCCAATTGAATTTATGGCTACTAAACCAATACTGCAGACACCTCTAGAAACAACTAAAGATACCTCACAATTGACCTTGACTCTTTCCAAATCAGGAGCAATCCAAGTAGCAACTCCATTATCTAAGCCAGAAATTTGTAAAACCATTCTCCTATTGAGATTAGAAGTAGATTTTGCTTATAAAAAATTAGAATAACTCTTAGAAGCAGCCCTCATAGTTAAAATAAGATGCTCTTGCTTCTTGTTTAAAGTATACATGCTTCTAGACTTCTAGATAGCCCAGAACATGAAGCAAAATAGAGAGAAACTATCCAAACCCCCATTTAGATGATGAAGCAACTTATAAACTCTATCTTGAGCCCAAGAACCAAAATCCATATTAGAAATTTGATGTAATCTCAGGCTCAAAGAAGAGCAACCCCAAGTCTTTATACTCCACTTGCAGCCAAACTAAAGCATGGAAAATTGATTCTTCTCTAGAGCAGCAAATAGGACATATAGGATCCAAGACAATCCTTTTCTTAACAAGAAGCTGCTTCATAGGCTAATAATTATGCACTGCCTTCCATAAGAATGTTTTTATTTTCTGAGGGTCCGTAATTTTCCATAGAGATTTTACAGAAACATGGATTAATGATTGAAGAAGATGAAGAAACAATGTCCAAATCTTAACAGAAAAGATCCTCAACCTTAGAAAAAGACCACACAATAATATAACCCTTGAGTGTTCTAAGATAAGGGGATAGCTAATATTTCCTTAGCAACCTAGGGAGGAAAAAGGAAATCTATTTTACCAGTTCCCACAAAAAATAGATGTTAAATTAGCAACATGTCTAAACTCATCATTCCTGAAGATATTCAAGTTCTTGTAGCTTCGAAGCCAGTAGTCCTGCCAAACATTCAGAGTGAGACAATCACCAATACACCATGCACAATTTTTCCTGATATTTCCATTCCATACCATATGCTTTTCCAAGGCCGGGTACTATTCTTAGCATTCTTAAAATGGAGATATGAATCCCTTGGTAAGTATAAGCTTTCTAGCACCCTTGAGCAAAGAGAAGATGGACTATAAAGAACATGCCAGGCCTGTTTAGCTAGAAGAGCAGTATTATAGTCTTCAAGATCCTTGAAACCCAAACCACCAATATCCTTCCTGCTGGTGAGTTTTGTTGGAATCGCGGCACGGGCACAACAAAAGGGGTTTTGCAAAAAATTTATTAATTGAAAAACAATCACGACGCCACAGATCCCAAAAATAATTTAATGATAAACTATTTTTGTAACACCCCGATTTCTGAGGGTTAAACATGCATGTAATTTCACTTATTCAAAAATCCACAATTCAATTGAAATCCTAATTGGAGAAAATTCCTAAATTGAAAATCATAATTTTACCCTAATTTTAAAATTAAATAGCTGAAGCATAAAATTATTTTAAGAGAATATCTACTCAATAAACTGAAATAAATTAAATATTAATCTGTAATAAATTCGATTACGAAAACCCATAAAACATGAAAGTCAAGCATATTATTGAAGATTAAAACATGAAAATTCATAAATTCCTGAATCAACTGAAATTACACTGAAATATGTTTCTAATGTCATATAATCTTAGTTAATGAAAATCTCATATTTTCACTGACTATCGCAGTATCTAACTCCTGTAACTCGTCATCACCTATAACATATTCATCTATGTGGGGTGAGTATTAAAAATCACTACAAGAAACAAGGGCTTTAGCGACCAATATTTTGGTCGCTAAAACCCCTAAATTTGCTCGCAAAAGGTCTAACGCGACAAACATATGTTCATCGTGAACCTCATGGCTTTTGCTTCTTCAGCGAAAGTCTTTCACGATGAAAAATGAAACTCGTCACATTATATCTTTTGTGACGAAAAAGAAACTGGTCACAAAAGGTTGTCGCGAAGAAAATAAAAGTTGGTCTCAAAACGCTTTTGCGACCAAAAAACTTTTTATCGCAAAAACATTTTGCCACCAATATTTTTCTTCGTCGCTTAAACTCTTTTGCGACCAATTTTTTTTGTCGCGAAATATTTTTGGCGACCAAATTTTACATTCCTAAAATGTAAATAAAAAATGCTGAATTTTTAGTTTTCATACACACCTGTAATAGCAATTAAAATCATCAGAAAATTTATCAAACCCGATATTTTTCTAAAAAATACATATATTAATCATTCATATATGTAACGTAACAAATTAGTAGTAGTTTATTATAAAATCTTTGAATCATAATTCATTACAAAATTTGGTTCACAAATGTATCCAAAGAAAAATAAAAAAGGGAGTACTTAAAACTTGATGTTACTACTACAATGCTTAGCCAATATTCTGAAACTCATGTTTTTGTTGCTGAATCACCGTTAGGAGGTGAAAAAAAATTTAATGAGCCCAAGTGAGTAAGCTTTGTAGTTGACTCCCCATCAACTTATTTGTTTCTTTAATTCTATATTTTCAACTTGACTTTTTTTCTTTGAAGATAAGGGTGGGGCTCCATGTCCAAGACCTTTATTTCGTCCAAGGACTTCTTCAACTATCTTTTCTTCGGAGCGACGTGTAGCATCCTTAGCGATAGGCTCATCCCGTAAAGCACACATACGTTCATGTAAGATCATAATGAGTCAAATTCAAGATATATAAATAAACTCATCAATAAAAAAGTATTGAAAAAACTTCCAGTAAAATCTTATTCAAAGTGATAACCTCCCCCCCCCCCAAAGAAAAATTAAAACTAACACTATTATCTATAGACAAGGAGCATCAATAAGAAAGTATTCAAAAATCATCTAGCACGTTCAGATACAAGGTGATAACCCCCCAATCTACACACCCACGCACACATTGAAACTAACACTATTATCTTTAGACAATGAGTATCAATAAGAAAGTATTCAAAAATCATCTAGCAGATACAAAGTGATAAGCCCCCCATACCCACTCACACATTGAAACTAACACTATTATCTTTAGACAATGAGCATCAATCAGAAAGTATTTAAAAACCATCTAGCACGCTCAGATACAGGGTGATAAGCCCCCCCCCACCCCCACACCCACACACCCACACACCCACACACCCACACACCCACACACCCACACACACATTGAAACTTACATTATTATCTTTAGACAATGGGCATCAATTAGAAAGTATTCAAAAATCATCTAGCGCACTCAGATACAAGGTGATAAGCCATCCCCCCTCTATACCCACACACATTGAAACTTACAATACTATTAGACAAGGAGCATCAATCAAAATGATAACCCCCCAACACACACATTGAAATTAACACAATTATCAATCAAAATATTTTAGAGGGATTACTCACATACCTTTCATGAACCGTATCATTCTGTGAACCTTTTTAGCATTGAAATACGTGTTGTAGAACATTTCAATTTGAGTAGATGCTACCCCAATTGAAGCCTCATATCCAAAATTCAACAAAATTTGAGTCGTTAATTATATACTAAACATTATTAAGAGTATGAAAATAATATTTGGATTTACCTGATGAAATTGATGATCAAGAAAAGATACATTCCCTCCTTTATGATTGTATAGAAGGTTTTGACGGTTTTGAGAATTAGTTTTTGAGCGTGTCTATAATAAATGAGTTTTATGATTGAAATATTTAGTCAATTTATCAAAATGTAATATATAAGCTTTGATAATAGGAATTATCCCAAATTTTTCCGCCTCCCAAACTGTGCATAGCCAATCCCAATCATCATGTGATACCCCTTATAAAGATGTCATCGCGCAACTACTGGATCTTTAAATTTTTTATAATGCCTATGCAATGTGTACTTACATCCATTGTATGTGTTCGATGCTTCAAATTTAATACAATCGATCATAACATTACTGGTCGATTCAAAAGTAAAATAGACATGCAATAATCTTTTTTTATTAGTCACGCACTAAAGAAAATATAACAATAAATAGATGTATCATTATTACCTGCAGCCTATTGATTATAACTGCCTGGAATTCTTTAGGCACATTGGACCAACCTCATATTGAAGTGGTATGAATTGTCGTACGAGGGCACCAATCTCAAGGTTGAATTGGACGGCCCACTGTCCAACAAGTCTAACAACACCGGGAGCAGGGGTATCGTTTGGTAATTTTGTGAACTGGCTCACTAAACTCTTCAACTCAATCCCTCTTGTTGGCCCGGGAACCTTTCTCATACTCCCCGAAGAAGATGAAGTCCCTACAACAAAACAAAGAATAAGAAACCATTATAATAAGAACTATTACAAAGTCTAGATACTTGTTTAGGAACCATCTTCATTAGTAGAAGATCCTATAGCAAGATCTAGATTTGGAAGAGGTGTATTTCTTTCGGGAGACATTAACCTGCATATTGGTAAGTGGCATGAACGAAGATGCTAAACATGTTATTGCTTACAAAATAATTTAAAGTAAATTTAAGAAGATATGAATGAATATTTTACGCTAACAGTGTTATCGTTACTTTAAAATTCAGTCTATATCATCACCACTTGATATAATATCCTATGAATCGTCATCATAATTAATCAAATTGTCATCTACATTATCACCATCATCAATAAAATCAATATCTTCGATATTACTATCTCCCACTCCAATAACATTTGCATCTATTTCAGAAGATTTCACATCATGCCTGTAAAATTGCATTGTTTCTGACTCATCAAGATCGATAGATGGAAAAGTTATTTCAGTAGACCCTATGACTTCATCTTGTTATATCTCAGGAACATCTCATAAACTTCTATCTTGAACCTTTTGCACCACTTTCCAATTGACTCCAAGTTTGCAATCATCAACAAAAAATACTTGTTGTCCTTGAGATGCGAGAATAAAAGGCTAATTTTCATACCAAGCTTGGCTCGCATTTACACAAGTGAAACCAAGATCTCTCTTCACACTATTTCTTTTTGCATTTCTGTCAAACCATTCACATTTAAATAATATAAATTTTCTTTCTCGTACATACTGCATCTCAATCACTTCTTTTAACCTACCAAAAAATTCAATTTCTTTTCCATCATGTTCTCCTAGAACTACTAAGCCACTATTTTGGGTTGTCGAATGCCATTGACAATACAACCAGAATATGGTCCTCACACGATTATCTGGACCAAATGCTAAAGCATATAAATCATTTATGGCTTCTAATGACCGTTGATGGCGCAACTTAATGAGCTAATAAATTTAGTCAAATAAATTTAGTCAAATATAGTTACTTCCGTACTAATTTTAATGATATATATTTAGTCAAATATATACACATACCCAATTTCTTAACCATTCAGAAAATTGGTTTCAATGTCTTGAACTTAAGTCAACCCGACTAACTCTGTTTAATTCTCCATGTGCTCTTTGCACATATTAATCATTTTATTTTATGATTTATGACATAAAAACAACCATTGAAAATTAGACATAATAGTGTTATTGATTTACTTACACTAAGTAAGGTTGTAGCTCATACCATCGGGTAACCTGTAATTCTTGTTTAGAAAGCTAAACTATTTTTTTACCATCAATTGGACGAGCTCGTTGAGTGAAGACAACTACTGACCCATCATTTAGTTTGTTAAAGTACTCATCATCATTCCTCTCATTCCGCGTGAATTTTGTTTCAACGCCACGGAGATACAATGAGCAAAAAGTAAACTACGCATTAACAATGTAGTGTTCTGTAATTGAACCCTCTAGACGAGCTTTGTTTCTAACATATTATTTATGTGTATACAAACTCTTGTCATATGACAGCAATTACATTGTGCATGAAATATTTGATGTGTGAGTAAAGGAAAAGTTGAGATATATACCTTTCAATTGGGTACATCCAACTATAACCAATAGAACCACAAAATTTCACTTCTTATGGTAAATGAACTGCCAAATGTACCATAACATCAAAAAAAGCTGGGGGAAAATATCATTTCTAACTTACATAGGATCAAACTTATTCCATCTCTAAGAAAATCCAAGTCCTTAATGTTCAGTGTTTTTTAGCATAATTCTTTGATGTAGTTAGCCAACTCAACCAAATCAGTGCACACATCCTTACCTAATAAACCACGAATCTCAACTGGTAAAAGTCTTTACTGTAAAACATGACAATCATGACTTTTCAATCCCGAAACCTTACCCCTAGCTTGGTTGATACATCATGATATGTTTACAGTGAAGCCATATGGAAACTTGACTGCTTTAAGAAACCACAAAACTTTCTTCTCTCATCTACTGTCAATGTGTAACACACAAGTCATTTAAAATATTTGTTCCCTTTTAGTTCAAGGTGTAGTTCTTTTCTTATATTCATGTCGACTAGGTCCAATCGAGCTTTGTAAGTATCTTTTGTTTTGCCTTCTATATTCAACAATGTACTTAATATATTATCGCAAATATTTTTCTCAATATGCATGACATCCAATTTGTGTCTAATATTCAACTTAGACTAATATGAAAGTTGAAAGAACACACTTTTCTTAGTCCAATTAAGACCATCTAAATGGCGCTTTCTTTTTTGTCTAACTTACTTGAGTTTTGACCAAGCTTGACAATTTGAATTTGACACACTTTTCTTAATCTCAATACACCTTCAACATCGACATGTTTCTCCTTGGGACGAAGTGTATTTTGACTTGAACAATCTTTGAAGTCTGGGTATAACATCAAATTGACGTAAAACTTTTTGGGGAACTTTCTTACCCTTTCCATCATCCATTTTATATATTGGTTCACCACATTCGGGACATTTGTCTTTTTCTTCATTCTCATTCCAGAATAAAGCACAACTATATTTGCAAGAACAAATAGTGTCATATTTCAACCCTAAATCTCTTAATTTTTTTGGCTTCATAGTAAGGGGCTGGAATTTTTTAGCTTATTGGATGAGAATCATTTAAAACTTCAAATAATTGGTCAAATGACTTATTGCTCCAATATTTAAGCACTTTGCTATGTATCAACTTCACAATAAAAGATAGTGAAGTATACTTTTGACAACCAGGATAAAGTTTTTTCTTCTGCTTCACTAAATCTGTCTAACGTCTCTACATTTAGATTTATTCTATCAGTATTATTTTCTCCAACTCGTTCACCATTCATCTCAATCCCAACAAAACTACACATGTTATCTACAATTTCCTTCATCTAATCACCATCGCATCATCATCATCATCACCACCAAGGTGATATGTAGTACTATTCATCTCCATATTTGGTGAATGGTGATATCTTTATATCTTTTCACTAGGGGTGTAAGTTAAATCGAGAAAATATATCAAACTGATTGAACTGAACCGAACCGTCGCAGTTCGGTCTGCTAATGTAAGTGTTTATCTTGAAATCAGTTTGAAGGAGGATAAACCATAGAAAATTGGTCCGGTTTGTGGTTTTTGGTGTCGAAAACCGCTTAAAACCGAACTGTACCAAAAAAATAAATTTGAGAATTTGAAAAATATTACCCTTGAGTACTAGCGCACGTGGTAGAAATAAGGCTTTAAAAGCTTGTGGTCCCGAGTTCAATTTTGCTTTCTCCTCTCTTTACTATTTTTTGAGGATTTTTTATATTAAAAAGAAAATTAATACAAAACCCTAAAATCATTCCCTTTATTTGTATTTTCCAGCGCTGTCTCACTCACTGTTTCCTCTCTCTCTCTCTCTCCTCTTTCTTTCTCCCTCTTTGCATGAAAGATAAAAATGAGAGTGTGGGGGAAGATAGTTGAGTGTGGTGCTTATACCATGTGAGTGGGGGTTAAAATTACAAGATAACCCCTTAAATTCTTGGGGTATTACAATTTTCACACAGCCCATTATATATCTATGCATTAAATTAATAGACATTCAAAGAAAAGAATTTTACCTCCTAAAGTATGTCAAGCATCATCGTTTTCTTCTAGTAAAAATAGTGAATGTTCGATTCCACGATGAACAGATTTTGAGATCCATACCAAGATCTTCCAAACCAATCCTCAAACACATTAGGACGTGTGTGAGCATGTAAAATGAATCAAGAACAAATTCATATCTCTAGATGTACACAACACATAAGAATGACCTTTGAGACAGAACTCTACGAGAAAATTAGAGAATACACAAAGCTTCTATTAACGACTAATCAATCAGATGCCTCATCAGGCTAATAGAATATATATATATTCTAGGTCAAGGCTCATTAGGTTTAGAATGTTCATAAAATAATAAATTAATTATAAATGTGCTACTGTAGTGCACCACTGCAGTGTAGTGCACCCTGATTCAAAATCAGTGATTGGCATGTAGTAGTCTGATATGCCACATGGTAATTTTTAAATTTATTATATAATCAAATAAATATCTACGTATTATTTCAAATAATCAGTGATTGGCGTGTAGCAATCTGATATGCCACATAATTTTTAAATTTATTATTTAATAAGATAAAATATCTATGTATTATTTTAAATAATAAAAAATATTAGTTAATTCAAAATTAACTTATCTAATAAAAATCTAACAACCAACTAATCTGTTAATTCAAAATTAACCAATCAGTTCATTCCAAATTAAATTATTATCTCATAATAATTTAACACTATTTAATTTCATAAATCAAATATATTATCTCATAATCGATTAATTCATAACTAATCGATTTATAGTTAATTAGTTATAAATTCCAAAAGTTACAATAATTAATTTAATCAATTAATAACACATAATTATCTTATTATATAGATGCCCCAAAAGCTTAATTCTTTTTACAAGCTAGCCCTTTTCTTTTGCCTTGAAACATTCACACTCTACACTGTATAGTGCAAAGGTGACTTGGGGACTATGGACCCATAATTCCAAGCTTCAATAAATTAGATTATTAATTAAACTCTTTAAATAAATAATCTCATTTATTAATTCTATTGTACTCCACTATAAATATGAAATTACACTTTTATTAATTTTAGAATATATTTACACAGTAATTTTGTAAAATTAATAACTTCATGTAATACAACCATCCAATTATTCATTCATAAATTAGAACTTTACGCTTCTAATTATCTTTTGATCCTTAAGTAACATTAATTCATTAGTGATAGGTTAATTTATAATTATATTATAAATTTGAGCTGAAAAGCCATTCAGTCCCAAAACTAACACTTAAGAGAACCAATATACCATCTATTAGAAAAGCTTGGATTCCAAATCTTGTATGATTATGTTTCCTGTCATCCATGTCATTGAATCTACAAATCAAAAGTCACTAGCCTATTTTACAAACAAACCTTAACAAATGAATCAAAAGATCCAATAGACATGTATAGGAGTTCATGACTACTCAGGATTTAGACTGATCTATATATGATAATCTGATTTGTTGTGTATTAAATCTTTATAATAAACGATAAGTTAATAAAAATATTAATTCACCCTGATCATGTCCGACATAATCTAATCATAAAAGTACCTTCATTAAGATGTCTATTCACATCAGTGATCCAATCTAGATCACATGCATTCAAAATGCTTAGTGAACCGTACTGACAACCATTCATTAAAGATTTCATACTTTAATATGTTGCAGACTATTTTATTCCTTATCTATGATATTAATCCTCTTACACTAATAAAAGATCTTAGTTTCATTAATAAATATAAAATTTTCAGATATTTATATTAGTTATTCAATAATAATTCTAAGAATACAATTATAAGAAAAATGCGCGTTTATTGATTTTTAAATAAAATATCTTTACATATGCTTTAAGGGCAATATGCCCAACAATCTCTCACTTACCTTAAAGCAAATATGGCATCTCTCTCAACCCCATATTTTACGCATGACTCTTAAATGACATAACTGGAAGTGTCTTGGGAAGATGAATAGATAGGGCCATGATACATTCTGAAATATTGTAAAGAAATAGACTATTTTCGTCCCATTTTCCTGTTCGTTTATCTTTAAGAAATGATAGATAATTTATTATGTATATAACCATAGGAATTTCATTAGTTCATAAGAATAAGCACCAAATTACTCAAAGATACCAAGAAAAAAGATATACTGTTAAGAAGAATTTGGAAAACTCCATTGCAATACATAACAAAATGACCGAAAATAAGGATCAACCACGTTCTGATATGACATTATATTTATAACAGTCACATCTTCTCGGTGTACAAGATGGTATTTCCTCTCAATGTGTTTACCCCTCTTGTGACTCCCTGGATCCTTTCAATTAGCTACCAATCCACAGTTGTCACAGTACAGGTTTAGTGTCTTGTCCATATCTCGAACTACTTCTAGATCAGTATAGAACTTTTTTAGCCAAACCTCTTCCTTCTTAGCTTCACAAGCCGCTATATATTCGTCTTCCATGGTAGAATCTGCAATACTGAATTATTTAATATTTCTCTAGACTACAGCTCCTCCAATTAGGGAGAATACTAGTCCAATCATCGACTTTTGATAGTTCTTATATGATTGAAAATCAAAATCAGTATATCCAGTGGGGTTCAGGTCTCGTCCTGACTAAAAAGCTTATGATTTTTCGTTCTCCGAAGATACTTGAGATCGTGCTTTACCGCATTCAAGTGTTAAAAAATAGGATTTGATTGATAACGAATGACAAATCCTACTGTATAACAGATGTCCGGTCTTATACACAACATGGCATATAGATTTCATCTTCCTCCTTAGGTGTCTTAGGATACTGCTCCTTGAAAAGGACCATTCCATGTCTGATCGGTAATTGACCTTTGTTGAAATTTTTTGTTGAGAATCTTGCTAGCACCTTATCAATATAAGACGTCAGAGAATATGCCAAGAGCTTATTCTTCCTATCTCTTAGGATTTGGATGCCTAAAACATAACTCATTTCTCCCAAATATTTCATTTGGAGTTTCTCAGCTGACCACTTCTTAACTTTTGACAAAGTTTTCACATCATTCCCAATTAGTAGAATATCGTCTATGTAAAGAACTAAGAAAACCACTTTCTTATCTTAGATGTATTTATAAACACAAGCTTTGTCAACATTTTGTTCGTAGTCCTATGATTTAATAGTTTCATCAAATGTAAGATTTCAAGATCTAGATGATTGCTTCAATCTATAAATGGAATTAAACAACATGTATATTTTTTTATCTTGCTCTTTTTGCACGAACCCTTCTGGTTGCATATATAGATGATTTCTTCAAGAGAGTCAATAAGAAATATTGTCTTGATATCTATTTGTCATGTTTCATAGACTAAACTAGCGGCTATGAATAAAAGAATGCGAATGGATTTTAGTATGGCAACGAGAGAGAATATATCTTCATTATTGACTCATTCCCTTTAAGTATAACCTTTGGCTGCTGCTAGCCATTTCTTGAAAGTATCTACTTTCCCATCTACACATTTTTTTAAGATCCATTTGCATCTAATGAGCCTGACTTCTTCAGGTGGATCTACAAGTTCCCAAACAAAATTATGATACATCGATTCCATTTCTTGGTTATGGCGTCTTTCCATTTCTCATTTTCAGGATCTTCCATTGCCTCTTTAAAGGTTAATGGATCGTCCTTATCACTGTTTGACACTAGGACATGTGCCTCCTAATCATAGAGAATGGGTTATCTTACAATCCTCTCACTACGATGTTGCACTGGAGTTTCTTGTACAAGAATAGTGGTTCCTATGGTTTGTCATCTATCACTTAATGATTAAGATGGCCTAATCTCATCAGATGTGAGTTCTTCGAGAACTAATTTGCTCCAAGGTTTGTAGTTGACCATATAGTTGTGTCCAAGGAAAGTAGCATTTGTCGAACAAACATTTTTTTATCCTTGTGACTATTAAATTAACCACCTCTTATTTTTGGAGCATGGCTAACAAATGTACACACTTCAGATTTTGAGACTAACTTTTCAGTTTTAGGTATAAGAAAGTGAGCCGGACACCCCCACATACAAAATTGATGCCAATTAGGTCTGAAACCATTCCATAACTCTAAATGTCTCTTGCTAACAGACTTAGAAGGAACTACATTCAAAATGTAAGTTGTAGTTTGAAATGCAAATCCCCAGAATGTGAGTGGTAGTGATGAGTAGCTTAACAATGACTTAACCATATCTAATAAGGTTCCATTTTTTCTTTTTGAGACACCATTTTTCTGTGGCATTCCAGGTGTTGTGAGTTGGGATAGAATATCATAATCTAGCAGGTAATCCTTGAATTCTAAATCCAAGTATTCATCACCTCGATCTAATCGAAGTGTTTTCATAGATTTATCTAATTGCTTTTCAGCTCCTACTTTGAAGTCTTTAAACTTTTCAAAAGTTTCAGACTTTCTTTGCATTAGGTAAGTATAACTATATCTTGAATAATCGTCAATAAAAGTGATGAAATACTCATACCCACCTCTAGCTTGTACATTGATTGGTCCGCAGACATCACTATGTACTAGATCAAATGGTTCTTTGGCTCTTTACAGAGAAAAGTATCTTGGTCATTTTACCCTCTAAACATGATTCACAAACTGGAAGAATTCTAACTTTTAGTTCTCTCAAAGTGTCATGCTTTGTTAATCAATTTATTTTATCTAGATTAATATATGTCACAACCTATGATGTCAAAGATACATATCATATTCTTAAGAAACTTTTAGTCATTTGGTACTCTTTAGATTTTCTACTTTAAATAATTTTGAATTATTTAATGTTCGTTCAATTGGTTTAAGCATATACAGTCTGTTTAAAACTTTTGCATAACAAATATTGAAAGCATTCTTTGAAATAACAAACATATTATTACTAAAGGAAATATAAAAAATTTCTCATGCAACAAAGATAAAGAAATTAAACGGACTGTTCCTAATGTTTTTGCTGAAACGAGCGCACCACTGCCAACTCTTATAATCATCTCACCATCGACAAGCTACCTTGAAGAATCAAGCATCTGTAAAGAAGAACAAACATGGTTAGTGGCCCCTGAATCTATAATCCAGGATGACAAATTATTTTCCACTAAACCAGCTTCAAGTACAAGTAAATCAAACTTACCTTTCTTTTACAGATCGAAAGATACCTGTTATGGTTTCTGTTACAATGACTTTCAACTCCACAATGAAAATATTTTCCTTTGGGTTCTTTCTTTTTGGAGGTGTTGTCTTTCTTGTTCTGCTTGGCCTTAGGTGACTTCTTGGATTTCTTTCCTTTCTTATTTATACTTTTGTCCTTACCATTAGTTTTCTTCCTTTTGTTACTATTAACAACAGTGGAAAAGGTTTTTGCTCAACAACATTTTTCTCGCCCTCTTTGTTCATATTCTTGTTGAGTGACTCAAAAGTTTACAGTTCATTCAATAATTGGGTCATGTTGAATTGTAACTTGTTCATAACATAGTGCACTGAACGTAGAAAAAATAGGTGTGAGTGATTCAAGTATAATGCTAACTTGAGTTCGCTCATCAATGGTAGCCCCTGAATCTATAATCCAAGCATTATATTTGTCTCGAACTTTTTTTGGAACAACGGGATCTTCTGAACATTACTCAGTAAGGACAAACTTGTGGTTCTCACATATTAGCATCAAATTTAAATTTGATTGATATCTTATAAAGTTATCACCATTGAGTATTTCGAGTGCAAGTAAAGCAGGAATGGGGTAGCACATGGTAGACATAATAATAACTGGAAAGAAAGAAACATACATCATTCAATATAATTGAAGTAAATATAAAAAAATTCAGAATATAAATGTGATGCATGAATACAGTATATCAAACACATATACTTAACAATTACTATTCCACGCTAAGACAATCTAACAATTAATGTTCCATCTTAGGGTCGGTTAGATTAACTTTAAACTTTCTATGAAACATTCTCATCCTCATTAGTTAAAACTTAAAATATCCAATATTTTCTTTTTTAATAATAATGTACCGTTTATTTGGTCAAATCATAATTATTCACTCAAAACTTAATTGTGACTTTGTGAGTGTAACCCATTATTTCAGAAACTAATGACTTAATTTAGAGAATGTCGTCTTAGGGTCAGTCAAATCTAATACATTACTTAGTCCTATCTTTATAAGAAGGTAACCTTGATATTGATACAGTTCCAAACCATCCTTAGGGGGATGAAAAGAAAGCCGTCTCGAGGCCCTCACCATATCTCCTGTTGTTGTACTAATAATGGAGATCATAGGTCACATTAACATGTCAACTTTCTTCCACTCACTATTTTGTAATTAATGTGCTTCTACTTAACTAATCAACTTCAAATTAATTACTAGTTACAATAACCCTATGAATGTAAAATTAATTATTAATTCAATCTAATTGGCCTAAGTTCCTTTATCTTTCTAAAGAGTCTAAGACTAATTTAGGTGAACTTAGAGTAACTAATTACTTACATTCATTGAGCTTTAATAAAGTACTTTTAATAAAGTTGGTATCCTAAAGACCTAACTAAGCGTATGCCTTTAAAGTGGTGTAATTACCAAATTTAACTAATTAAAACTTAGCAATTTACATGGAATTGATTTCATAAATTAATTGGTTTGTAAATTAAAACTGGTCAAAACTATCGTTTTACTCTTCTAATTACGTATTGATCCTTAAGTACCATTAATTAACTACTGAACAATTAATTTATAAATGTTCCATAAATTTAAGCCCAATAATCATTCAGTCTTAAAATTAACACTTAAGAGAACAAGTATACGATCCATTAGGAAAGCTTGGATTTCAGATCTTATAAGATCATGTTCCCAGCCATCCATGTCACTCAATCTCTAAAATAAAAATCACAATCATATTTTGCAAACAAACATTAACGAGTGAATCAAAAGATCCAGTAGATGTGTATATGAGAGTATGACTACTCAGGAGTTAGACTGATCTATATATGATCATCTGATTTGATGTGTATTAAATCTTTATGATAAACGATAAGTTAATAAAGATATTAATTCACATCGGTCATGCCCTATATAATCTAATAATATAAAGTATTTTCACTAAGATATCTATTCATATCAGTAATCTGAATCTAGACCACTTGCATTCAAAATACTTAACGAGCAACCATTCATTAAAGATTACATACTTTAATATGTTGCGGACTATTTTATTTATTATCTATAATCTTAATCTTCTTGTACTAATACAAAATCATTGTCTCATTAATGAATATAGAATTTTCAGATATTTATATTAAATATTAAATAATAATTTAGATAATATAATTATAAAAAATGCGCTTTTATTAATTTCTAACTAAATTATTTTTAAATATGCTTTGAGAACACTGTGCCCAACATTTTTCTACTTAGACCACAATCTGATGCCAATCATATCATATTTTTTAACCACCAGAATCTATTAATAGTAGCCTGCAAATTGCTACAAACTCTCTTTGGCAACTAAAATGTACCCTTAATGTAGGAAGGTACGCTTGAGCAACAGATTTAGGAAAATTTATTTCCCATCTACATATAACATATTAGACTTCGTTCTACTATCCATCCTTTCCATTAAAGTGGCAAAAAGAGTAGCCTTAGATGATCCCCACTCAGTAGGCAATCCCGAAATATATCAGTTTAAATCTCCTTCCTACTAGTGTTAAGATTAAGACTAAACCACAAACTATTTTTTGAAGGTTCACCAACTGCCCTGATCATTACAATAACTAGATATGCTTTGCTTCAACTTTGCAAGATTCAATCTCTGCTATAATAATGAATAGGCTATCATCAGCAAATAATGTCAGAGAAATAGGAAGCCTAGACCTTTTAAGACACCATGCCTTGATCTCACTACTTAGATTGCACTCCATCATCAGTACACCTAGAAAGAACTTCAGCAAGCATAATAAGAGGTAATGAGAAATATGATCTCCTTGCCTCAACCCTCTAGAATGAATCACTTGCACTTTAGGATCCCCATTTATCTAAATTCTATAACTTACAGTCGTAACACATTTCAAATCCAAGATACAAATCTGCCATTAAAACCCATCTTATAGAGTAATTGAGAACGAAAACTCCAACCGTCTTAAATCTTGCTTACATTTCTTTAGCTTCCTGCTCAAATTCTCCACCCCAAAGTAGCATTATTGGTAGACCAAGCTTGCTTGAAAACATCCTCATAGCTCTCCTCCAAGAATCACTTAGCCTCAAACTTAAAGGCCTTCTTAGCCCTGACCCGTTCCTTATCCAAAAAACTTCATTAGTAAAAGCTCGACCCAACTAGATCTTTCGTTTCTCCATGTACGGAAGCAACCTCTTAAATGGATGACATCAAGAAAATCATAAGACTCAACAAAGGATTTGAACTTCCTTGCCCTATTATAATAAGAGATCCTACCTCCTTGTTTTTCATCCCCACTAAGCATATCATTAAAATCACTCACTACCATCCATTGAAAGTTAGGACCCCTATTGTTCCTACCCGAGATCTCAAAATGATTGTATCCAATACTATGATCTCTACACCCATATACAAAAGTAACTATTCCTATATTAGAAATGTTTGAATTCACTACATTATGAGTACTAGAATAGGAAATTGCATTCAAGACTTTTCTCCCAAAGACTACTATTCTGCCGGACCAACTTTGTGGCTCAACTATGTGCCAAAGATCAAACTTCCACTTCCTAATTAATCTTTCTGCTCTAGCTGACTTAGCTTCTATTTCTAGTATACAAACAATGACGGGATTGTGAAGGAGGAATATAGCTTCCTTCAAAGCATGAATTGTCAAGGCATTCCCCAACCCGACAATTCCAAACTAACATCTTCATGGCTGATGTGATAGCTTTCTAGGAAAAATCATTAGAACCCCTTTATTTCCCTTAGAAATATCACCAAGCTCTTGACAATTTATTTTGTGAAAAAATTATTATTCTCGCATTTTAGATGTTTTTAGGGTATCTTTTTCATAGTTCGCTTCAATATATTGACTGTTGCCTTAAAGACAGTTTTAGACTTAATTTAATAACTTTCAGTATCTATATTTTTCTCCAAATTGTCAGCAATCGTAGGTGATTCAACGAGAGTTTTAGGTGATTCAACGAGAGTTTTAGGTGATTCAACGAGAGTTTGTTGTGTGATTCATTATCATTCATGCACTAATCAACAGTCATTTAAAATAGTTAATTTTAAATTTCATGTGAGCCTTCTTATAAACCTTCTACATCAACTTTGATTTCTATTATGAGTTAAAAGTTCAGCTAAAACACCTTTGTTTTTAATCGGATTTTTCATACGCGTTCTAAAATATATTGAGATTGACGTTCATGTCTTAAGAGAAAAAGTTCTCCAACATATCTTTCAAGTAAGACATGTCCTCTCTATTCATCAAAAAGATACCCATTAAAGCTCATTCAAAAGCTCATTTGTAGTATCTCAAATCCAAGCTCATGGCCACTACATCTCCCTTTCACTTGATGGAATGTTAGACAACAAAGAATATATGACACCTCAATCATTGAGCTGTTCTATTAGAAAAAATTTTGTTAGAAGGAATATTCTTTATTATTGTGTACATATGGTTGTGTAGGTATCTGTAAGTAAAATCATGACCGTCCATGAAAAAATAGACGATCACGATCATCTCAGCACGTCAACTGAGATGATGTGGCTATTTTTTATTTTTTCTGTTTTGTAGTGATATTAAATCTGAATCGTTCAATTTAAAATGGACAGTCCATATTCAACAGGATTATCTCGTGTTCCTTAAAAAAGAGAGAATCCCGATCCTTTGTGCATAAAGGGCATATCCAATAGGCTTTAAATTTTACAACAATGAGTAGACTTATACAGTGAGGAAAACATGCATAAAATATATCTCTAAATATTCTTCGTCTTCCTTCTTCTCTTTTCTGTTTTATTTGGCCTGCTTATGAAAGCTGCAAAGCTTTCTTTACAAATACTATAATCTATATGGGAAGGATTTGGTTAAGGCCTTATAATTTTCTTTTAACATGTGTATATCATCCATTAAGTTTAGAGCTTAGCCCTTCTTATGCTCCCTCTCACCTCCTTTTTTTGTTCTAAAGTCAATTTTAAGCCCCATTTTTTGCACCTCAAAGCAGCCACTAAATGAAAAGCTTAAACCCTTAATTTTTCATTTTGTTTAGCTTTACTTTTTTATCAAAAGATCATTACACATTTGTCTCTCATTTGTTTTATTCTATTTTAAAACAAATGTTAAGGAAAAATTATTCTCAATGATAAGCGGTATGAGCTTAAAAATTGAAAAGGTACTCATGTTATTAAGAAAATGGAGGAGCCCTATTTACTACAGAAACTCAGGTCATTACTACAGTGTTAGAAATTTATATTGCAGCCAACACTATGTATCATAATGTTAAAGTATGTACAAAAGACTACATGTTATTCAAATTGAATTATGCAGCCATTTAATTCCTACTAGAACATATTATCTATTAAAAAGAGATTTCCTTTAACATCGACAATACCGTTAAGTGAAATAATTATATGCTGGAGATAAGGCGTTCAATGCGACTTAAAATTAAAAACTCTAACATGTACAAAAATATCACATTCATCTAACCCCAAAACACTGAATTAATACTTTACATCCCAACAATCATAAATTAAGCTTCAAAGCACCCTGGAAAAACATTGATGGTATCCAATGTCAATAATTTACCGATACAAAATGTGCATACAAGAAATTGTAACATGACGCCAAAAGGCAGGAGATAGAAACATCTGAAGGTTTATGACAATCTAGCAATCAAAACATACAATAAATATAGTTTATTTTCAAAAGAATTATTTTTGTAGGATAACATTTTTCCCAACATAAAAAATATTTATTTTACACAGTTGAGTTGAAACTTTTGCAGTATTTCTACATTCCTTCAAACAAAGGAGCAGATGCAACCTTTGGTCAAGTCCAATTGGCAATCACCCAAAACCCAAAAACCAAAAACCTGACCCAACAGACGTTGATCGAGAAGTCATAATTCTTAAAAAAAAACAACTTTTGTGAAGATAAAAGGCTACAATTACTGATTATAAAAACTCCAAAAGTTATTTTGTCAAAGGTTACAATTACGGTTTCTCTATATATACGATCTAAGTACCGATTCATTTTATCACAGCAAACCAGTTTGTGAAAATGCCAATCTCACCTCTCTTCCTATTCTGGCTTTCTCTCATTCCTTGTGCTTATCCCACTTCTTTCAAATGGCCTCCTTTAAAATCAGCTGAGCTACTCTTCGAGGGTGATGCAGCAATTTCTCCGCAAGGCATTGAATTTAGTGATCCCGATTATACATGTCGCGTGGGTCGAGTCAGCTATGCTAAAAGGGTGCATCTTTGGGACTCAAACACCCGAATGCTCTCTGATATCTCAACCCATTTCTCTTTCATCGTTGACACAAACGATAGAGTAGAGCATGGAGCTGGGTTTGTTTTTTTCCTAGCTCAATTTGGGTTCGAAATTCCACCCAATTCAGCTAGTGGGTTTCTCGGCCTATTCAACAAAACTGCTGGCGATCAAATTGTTACAGTTGAATTTGACAGTTACTCAAATACTGAGTGGGACCCTCCTTTTGAACATGTTGGGATTAACAACAATTCGCTTAATTCCTCAGTTTATACCCAGTGGAATTCTAGTTTTCATAGTGGGGATATTGCTGATGCGTGGATTAATTACAATGCAGCGACTACGAATTTGAGTGTTTCTTGGGCTTATCGAAGCACACCCAAAGATGGCGAAAAAACCTCCCTTTATTACCAAATTGATCTGATGAAGGTTTTACCAGAGTGGGTCATGGTTGGATTCTCAGCCGCTCATGGTCAGTATCGAGAAAGACATATACTTCAATCATGGGACTTCAATTCAACCTTAGACATATCTGAACATGAAAATCATGAACTGCCAATTGTAAGAAGCTTTTTTGTGGGCCTAGTTTCTTTCGCTTTGTTTTTGGGTTTAATAATAGCTTTAAGACTTGTGTGGAAGAAAAAGCAGAAGAAATTGGCAAATGAAGCAGCAGAAAGAATTAAATTTGCTTCCATTAATAGTGACCTTGAAAAAGGAACAGGGCAAAGAATATTTTCTTACAAAGATCTTTCCTCAGCCACAAAGAACTTCTCAGATGAAAAAAAATTAGGTGAAGGTGGGTTTGGTTCTGTTTACAAAGGCTATATTGCAGATTTAGATATTATAGTTGCTATTAAGAAATTTTCGAAAGGCTCTTTTCAAGGGAAAAAAGAATATGCAAACGAAGTGAAGGTCATCAGCCAATTGAGACATAGAAATTTAGTTCAACTCATAGGTTGGTGCCATGAAAATGATGAGTTTTTACTTGTTTACGAGTTCATGTCAAATGGCAGCCTCGACTCATATCTCTTTGGCAAGAATACTACTAATTTGACATGGGCTATGAGGCACAAAATAGTTCAAGGTTTGGCTTCGGGATTACTATACCTTCATGAGGAATGGGGGCAATGTGTTGTGCATAGAGATATTAAAGCCACCAATATCATGCTTGATTCTAATTTCAATGTAAAGTTAGGTGACTTTGGGTTAGCCAGGGTTATGGACCATGAACTAACTCCTAAGAATACAGGGTTGGCTGGAACCCTCGGCAGCATGGCTCCTGAATACATAGGTACAGGAAGGGCTAGTAAAGAATCAGATGTGTATAGCTTTGGTGTCGTTGCATTAGAAATAGCTACTGGGAAAAAGTCCGTCGATCCCATGGAGCAAAAGTCTCTAGTACAATGGGTTTGGGATCTTTACGGAACCGGCGAGCTTATTTCAGGTGCAGACGTGAGACTTCAAATGGAGTTTGACGTAATACAATTGGAGGTCTTGATGATTGTGGGGCTATGGTGTGCTCATCCTGATTGCAGATCAAGACCCTCAATAAGACAAGCAATTCGAGTTCTTAATGATGAAACTAGAGTACCGATTCTTGCTCCAGAAATGCCTGTTCCTTTTTTTTCATTTGCCTGAACCAACTGAGTGACTATTAACTATTCTCACTTTTCAACAAGTAGCAAACATCGACTATAGCGTCCTTGACAAGTACTTCGGTCATTTTCTTTTGATTGTGTCAGATTTGTAAAATGTTATACGGTATATGTGTATTTTTCTCTTTGATTTATTTGTGTAATTTAATTGAATATTCTAATATCAGAGTACCTTTGTGCTTTAGTGTTTACTCATTGTACTGAAAACTAATAACTTTCAGTTAATTCAAATGTTTAGGGTGATTCTTTAGTGTTGGTGCTATACCATACATTGGAAGAGATAAAGAGGAACAGAGAGGAGCCTTACTCTTGTAACTCCTCATTTTTCTATATTTCTCTCTTCTTGTTTGTGTCGTCAGCAGTACGATAGCATTTTCCTTTCTGTAATTTTTGAACATTGATATCGAAGATTCAGACAGAAACTACTAGCTAGTTCGGTGATCTATGTGCATTGAATTATTGGAAGTAAATTTTGCCTTTTATAACTAAATTCATCGATGTTCTTTAGTGATTAAGAACCACTAGTATATTAACAGTCAATTTTTCTACTTCAATAACAGTTTGCATTAAAACCGTATCTACATTGAAAATGCAGATATGGAAAAAGTGCTTAGAAGTTTTGACTTATATTTACGTTTTCGTGTGAACTGTAGACATAAGATAGTATACTAACATTTTTTAAACACGATATTATAAGTTTTTATAACTTCTTTCTTTCCACTACTTAAAAAAAGATTTAGATAATGACTAAAACCCTTTATTTAAAGTTGAGAACAAAAATATCGGATAATAAAATCAGTGTGAACTCTACCTCACTATTGAGAAGTCAACAAATATATATATCCACCAAAAGCAAGTTTATTACAGACAAATGATTATAAAAGATTACATATATGGAGAGCGGGAGAGAGAAAGGCTAACAGCCAACAACAAACGAGGATGCCCAACTAACTCCTTCGTTCGTGATATGTGTTGATGTGGCATTACGGTTGAAGGACTGCATATGTGGAACCTGAAGTGCCTAAGAATATGGCTTAAAATCCCCACTCAAACTCAAAGGGTGGCAACTACATTGAGCTTGTCCTTTAAGAAAAGAAAGGAGGGACTGAAAGTGGCTTGGTAAAGATATCAGCCACCTGTTCTGCAGAGGGGACATATTGCATCATGAGTTGTTTGGCAAGAACCTTATCGCGGATGAAGTGAACATCGATTTCAATGTGTTTAGTCCTGGCATGCTGAACCAGGTTAGAAGCCAGTGAGGAAGCACATTGATTATCACACCAGAGCATTGGTGAAGAGGAGAGGGGAACATGAAGCTCAACCAGAAGAGACTGAAGCCAAGCTATTTCAGAAGCAGCATGAGAAAGAGCTCGATACTCGCTCTCAGTAATTGAGCGAGCTACAACTTCTTGTTTTCTAGAGGACTAAGATACAAGGCTATCCCCAAGGTAGACAACATACCCCCTAATAGACTTTCTGTCATCAATGCTCCCAGCCCAGTCTGCATCAGAAAAGGCTGTGATGGAGTAGTTAGAAATTGGTTTGAGAAGAATGCCCTCAGCAATTGTGCCTTTGAGGTACCTGAGAATTCTTTTGCAGGCCTGCTAGTGAATGATGGTGGGATTATGCATGAACTGGCTGAGTTTGCTCACAAGAAATTATATGTTAGGCCTGGTTATGGTGGCAAACTTTAGGGCTCCCAAGATGCTCTGAAACATGGTTGCATAAGAAAATAACTCACATTCACTAGCTGAAAGCTTGTTGGAAAGAGATGCTGGTGTAGAGCAGGCCTTGGAAACATCGAGAGAGGCTTTATGTAAAAGATCATCAATGTACTTAGACTGAGAGAGATGTAACCCAACAATGGAGGAAGTCACTTCAATTCCCAAAAAGTGATCGACTTGGCCCATATCTTTTAGAGACAAAGCCATATGTAGGTCAGCAATGAACTATGTAATGAATCGGTCATCACTTCCAGTCACTAAGATGTCATCTACGTAGACTAGGATGTAGGTTAGTCTATTATGTTGATGCAGGACATAGAGTGAGGTGTATGAATGAGTTGAGTGAAAACCTTAGTGCACAAGGGTGGATTTAAGCTGTTCATGCCATGCTCGAGGGGCTTGTTTGATCCCATAAAGAGATTTCCTTAATTTACAGACATGATGAGTTTTGTGGCATCAAGAAAGCCTTTAGGTTGACTCATGTACACTGTTTCTTGCAACAACCATTTAAAATGCATTATTGACATCAAGCTGTCTCACCTACCATTTGTTAGTTAGGGCAATTGTCAAGATGACTCTAATGGTAACAGGCTTCACTATAGGGCTAAATGTCTCAGAATAGTCAATCCCGGGAGTTTGGTGGAACCCTTTGGCCATAAGACAAGCTTTGTGCCTCTGCATAGTACCATTAGGATTGAACTTTAGTTTAAAAACTCATTTGTTGCCAACAAGGTGCATATCAGGTTGGTAGGGGACAAGATCCCAAGTATGGTTCTGAAGAAAAGTTGTGAACTCAGATTGGATAGCTTGTGTCCATGTAGGAGAAGATAAGGCTTCCCTAACAGTAGTTAGTTCCATAGTAAAAAACATGTCAGAAGAACTAACAGAGAAGGATTTAGGCTTGTATATGTCAGCATTAGATCTGGTAACCATATGATGAACATTAAGTGTAGGTGTGGGTGTAGGGGAGAATGATGGTGAGGGATGAAGAATGAGTCGTTGTGTAGGGGAGAGGGGGTTAGGGAGAATAGGAGTAGAAATAATACTAGTGGGAGAGGCTGAGGAATATATGTAAGCGTTTGTTCTAGAAGAGGAGCATGGAGTTGCTGGTGGAGCATTGTGTCTAGCAATAGGGAAGACATACCAGTTAGATGAACGGAAGTGTATAACAGACTCAGAAGAGGAAGGAGACAGAAAACCAGAGGCAAAAGGGAACACAGACTCATTAAAGATGACATTCATTGTAGTGTATACTCTGTCAGATGAGTGAAGACACATGTAACCCTTATACAGAGAGGGGTAGCCTATGAAAACGCATAAATCAGATCTAAAGTCAAGTTTGTTGGACTTATAAGGCCTTAGATGTGGAATACAGGCACTCCAAAGACCTTGAGAAATGAGTAGTCTGGTAGTCTGTTGAAGAGCATCTAAAAAGGGTATTTGTTATGAAGTATGGGTGTGGGTAATCTGTTCATGAGGAAGGAAGCAATAGTGATGACTTCCCACAGAAAAGATAGAGGCATGGAGGCTTGGGAGAGAAGGGTGACGGTAGTTTCTAGGAGGTGCCTGTGTTTTTTTTTTCACCCTGCCATGTTGGTTGTGTGTGTGTGGGGGCATGGGTGTTTAAATAAGATTCCTTCATTGTCAATATGTTTTTGAAAACTTCAGTATTCCCCACCCCAATCCTACTTTAATGGGCAATCCAAGTTGTTTTTCAATCATTTTTTTGAAGTACAGGAAGGTAGGTAGGGCTTCTAACTTGAGTTTCAAAGGGTAGACCCAAGTGAACCTAGTGAAATCATCTAGGAAGTGAATATAGTATTTTACCCAGAGTTAGAAGTAGTTGAAGCTGGACCCTAAAGATCTGTGTGAATGAGTTGAAGAGGCTGGGTAGTTCTTGTTGGGGTGGTGGGGATAGGCTTGAACATGACTTTTCCCTTTTATGCAGGATTCACTGAATTGTAGTTGTTGAGGATTATGTTTAATGTTGGCCATTTTTAGACTCGCAATAGTGATTCTGGATGAAGGGTGTCCAAGTCGATTGTGCCAAGTTTGAGTATTAATAGGATTCACTAGAGTCAGAAAGGAAACATATGGAAAAACTTTTGTATTAGATTTGGTAAGTTCATGATAGCTTGGAGCATGTTTACAGATAAAAGACTCACTATACTGTAACATTGAGACAACATAACTAGGACACTTGGACTCAAGACTTAAAACAAGTAATCCATTATTGACACTAGACTTAGTTTACAGTTTACAGGTTGATGAAAGAGAGTGACTAGGTGGTGCGAGAAAGACATTGCTGGAGACAACAACAACATGTCCTTTCCTTTGCAGGAAGAGCTCATGTAGACCATCCTTAAGCTTTCCATGGAGAAGAGTAATCCCTGTTGCTAGATCCTTTAGAAAACAAAAGGTGGAATAAAAAAGCACATAGACAGGGTTATCTTGTGTTAGTTTAGACATGCTAATTAGATTTTTAGTGATTGTAGGTACTCTAAGTAATTGAAGAAGTTTAAAGGGATATGAGGTGGAGCTAAGGAGAGTATAACCAACATGACTGATTAAGAGAACCTTACCGTTCCCAACAGTTAGCTTTTCCTAACCTTGATAGTCACTTGCTACATTTAGGTTCCCAATATCTGCAGTGATGTGATTAGTAGCTCCACTGTCTACATATCAAGAAGAATCTGATACTGACTTTGGAGCAGCAACAAAGGCACCAAGGTTGAAGTTAGGCGTTCCAAAAGTAGGACTTTGAGGTGAGGTGGGACTGAAGTTTTGAGATATACCCTGAAAGGTTTTATCAAACCTGTACCAGCAAGCAGTGGTAGTGTGCCCTAGTTTTGCGCAGACTTGGAAAATGACTCTGTTATTGTTGGACCTACCACCTCGACTACCTCATCGACACTCTCTGTACTGACTGGAGTTGTTGTTAGACCTGGTGTAATTGTTGTAGTTCTTGTTAGACCACTTATGTGAGTTAGACTGACCTTGCCTCTTGGTTCCACCATGTTGAGCAAGATTGATAGTGATAGAAAGCTGATTGAGTCGTTCTGTGTTTTGTCTCTCAATATGACTTTCATGACTCATGAGTAAGGGTTGAACATCTTTAATGGTGATGTTTATGACAATTGAGTCGTATTTAGGGCCCAAACCATTTAGAATATGAAGCATCAGGTCTTGTTCACCCACTGGACTACCAGCTGTGAGGAGGTTATCTGCTATGATTCTCATTTTGTCAAAATAGTATGATATTGTCATCGAGTCCTTAAGGGTATTGTTCAAGGCATTTTTCACTCATTGAGGAGCAAAGCCAGCTTAGGAGTTGGTCACTTCTGATCTAGGCCAGAATTCTAGGTTGATTGTTCCATCAGGTTGAGTCTGTGGAGGAGGGTTCTGAGTCCAAAATACAAACTCACTCAGCCCATGTCCAATGATTGCAGGTACTACCTAAGATTTCCATAGGGCGAAATTGTTGCGGTCAAGCTTACTCGACAGAGTAGCATTTAGAGTGTTCTTCAAAAGATTCAAGCTAATCCAGGGTTCTATTCAGAACTCTTGATTACTCACCACTGTTTTCTGTGCTGACTGCATTGATAGGGAGCAGTGGGTTTCATTTTCATCGTCGGAGGTGAGAGAGACGAACCTGCTCTGATACCAAGTTGAGAACAAAAATATTAGATAATAAAATTTGTGTGAGGTCTACCTCACTAGTGAGAAGCGAGCAAATATATATCCACCAAAAGTAAGTTTGTTACATATAAATTATTACAAAAGATTACATATATGGAGCGCGAGAGAGAGAAAGACTAACGGCCAATAACAAGCGAGGATGCCTAACTAACTCCTTCGTTGGTGATATGTGCTGATGTGGCATTAGGGTTGAAGGACTACATATGTGGAACCTGAGGTGGCTGAGAACGTGGCTTAACATTTAAATTAGCCATCGATAACGGCTGTCAACCGACATCTATACGGGTGCTATAGTAGGTCATGTTGACAAACACTATTATTAAAATATTTTAATAATGGTGTTCACCGTTCACCCATTATTAAAAGTCCAAGACCCTTTTTAATAATGAATATTTACGGTTATTAAAAAATTTTAATATTCAAAAGTAGTCAAATATTTTTATTAACGGATATTCACCGTTATTAAAATATGGATACCCGTTATTGAAAATTGTTCTTTCTAATTCATCATTGAAAGTTGTTCCATAGTTCCATAGTTCCATAATATTTTATTTTACTTTTTTTTATAAATTTTGTATTTAAGATATGAATCTGTAATTTTAATTCATTTAATAACAATAAAACTAATCCAAATGAAATTTAATTTAAGAATCACATAAAAGCTACAAAGTCTAACATACAGAGTACAAAATAAGCCTCATTTGAAAAATCTTACTAACATATTTCCTTTTCAGCAAAGAAAAAATACAAGTACAATCCTAAAACCCCAATAATTGATTTTTAAAAATATGATACATGATACCCGGGATATCTTTCTCTTTGGTCCTCTAATAACTACTTGCCGCACATCTAGGGGTGTAAGCAAAACCACAAAACTGAAAAAAAAAACCTACCGGACCGATCCAAACCGAAGCGGTTTGGTTGATTAGAAGAGTGTTGACGGTTCGGTTCAGTTGCCAAAAATAAAATATATAAGATTGAGTTCGATTTACAATTTCGGTAGGAAAACCGCATTGAACCGAACCGAACTATACTTCATGTATATGTAAAGAGCTTTTTAGAAACCCTAGCCCATTTTGTTCTCTCCTCCTCTCACATCGCAACCTCTCCTCTCCAATTCTCTCATCAAAGACTCATCTCAGCCTCTCCTCTCTCACTCATCGAAGACTCTCTATTTCACTCATCGAAGACTCTCTCTTTCACAATTCGTCTCTCTCTCTCTCTCTCAGTTCATCTCTCTCTCAGTTTGTCTCTCTATCTCTATTTCTATGTTCGTCTCTTTGTCTCTTAGTTCACTTTTCTCTCTCTCTCTATGTCTCTCAGTTTGCATTTCTTTCTCTGGGCAGCCATGGAAGTTTCAGATGTAAAAGTCTTAGAAGTAAAAGAATAAAAAGGAATTCTAGATCTGGAAGTACAAGAAGAAAAGAGGAAATTTCAGATCTGGAAGTTCAAGATGAAAAGAGAAATTCCAGATTTGATTTTAGTTTGTATTTTGTTTTTTTGCCTTATGAATTTCTGATACTTATGAGAATTTTTTTATTTTTTTATTGTATTTATAATCTATTAATATAACTTTAGATTCTAATTATCTCAATTCTTTCTTTTCTGTTTCCACATGGAAATTTACGTGTTCAGGAAATTGTTCAAACTAAGACTTATTTATTTTCAGTAGAACTTATTCTGTTTGTTTTAACGGTTTGTACCGGTCCGGTGCGGTTTAGGACAAAATTTGACAGTTAGGTTCGATATGGTTTCTTCATTCTGACCGGTTCGGTTCGGTTTCTGTTTTTGATCAACCGCATTTACACTTTGGTTCTTTAAAACACTCTAAACTGCACCGAATGGAATCGCTTACACCCCTACACACATCAACCGAAGTATATGCTCTCTCACACTTAAATCTAGCTGCAAAGTAGATTTAAAAGTACAAATTAAACAATACAACCTTCTATTTGTAAACATGGCTCTAAGAAATTTAGTATACAAGCCTTTTTTGCTTCTACACAACTGTAAACAATTCATTAGTTCTAAAAGTAACCATACCAAATGAAAATACAAACTCAACTAAATGTGCTAGCAGATAAATAATAAATGAATCTGAATCACACAAGATATTTATGTAAGGTACTAGCCTCAACAAAATGAAGATTAGAAGCACGGCTGAGAAGAAAGATGTAGAAATCTATAAGAAATAAGAAAAAAATTAATAATGATGATGCTCTCAGATAATCCTAAAGGAACTGCTCCAGAGCAACATACCAATGAACAGGGGTCCTAGCCAGTGTGCTTAAAGTCCTTTCGAGCACTATCAACCAAGTTATCCTCACCCATGCATTTCAGAGCCTATCTTTTTTTAATCTGTTTAAGCCTAATAAAAGAAAAATTTACATGGTTACATAAATATAAGCTAAACTTACATAAAGAACATGTTTGAGAAATTGTCTGAGAAATATCTAAAGAATCAAATGGTAATTACTTATATATCAACCAGCAAATGTCACATGCTCAAACACAAGTTAGACAACATTTATTAGGAAATGATGAAGCATCAGAACTCATAAAATTTGATACATAAGATTTGTTTGTTATACACTCTGATTTTTCATTGTACGCACATGAAAGGAACCACGAACCAGAATAAGACTCAACTAAGTTTTTCATTTTTGACCAACCTAAAATTAACTACGAGCACCAGTTCATTAAAAGGGGTCGAGGAAAGCATGTGACCGTAAACTTAGTACTTAGTATTTGATTGAGCAAGTGATTTCATTAATAACAGAGGCTCGGAGACACCCTGCAGACATATAATTCAGAGAAATGGTTGATTCAGTTCTTGCATTGTCGACAACGAGGGTTTATTCAATTCATGTTCTGCCACTCCTTTCAGTTATCATCAAGTCAGAGAGTTGATATTGAGGAACTAGACCAAAATTATGACTTTCTTTCTTCGCTTGTCAAGTAATTGCATAAAAATAAGGAAACACTAAAATACACAGCAACTAAACACAACAAATCACATACATTATCAAGCCATCAAATTTGACAAGTATTGTAATGATATACGTGCAGAAAAAAGAACCAAGGCAAGTGAACTCTACTCCAATCAGAACTGAAGATCGACAAAAAATAAAGAAGAAGGAACAAGGAGACGAAAGGAAGCAGAGAACCAGAGAAGAAGAGAGGAAGAGAAAAGAAGATGAAGATATGAAATGCTAACCTCAACAGAATAGAAAGGAAAAGTTAAATGCAAGAAGGAACGAGCTCTAATGGCTAGTTTAGGGAAAAGATAAAAATAACCCTAAACTAACTTAAAAAACTCTTAGCTATTTCCTTTAACATCCCCCCTCAAACTTATCCTAGGCTTTAGGATAAGTTTGTCCCTTAAGAAACAAAACTGAGGAGTTGATAAAGGTTTTGTAAATAAGTCAGCTAGTTGGAGTTGTGATGGCATATGTTTGACCAGCAAATCCTTCCTCATAACCATTTCACGCACAAAGTGGACATCAATCTCTATATCACTACTACAAATATAGGTTTAGACGACACCAGAGTATTAGCTTCTATGATAGCTCTCTTAAACTCGTCATCTCCTTCTTCTTCTTCTTCTTCTTCTTCTTCTTCTTCTTCTTCTGTTTCTGCTTCTTCTTCTGTTTCTGCTTCTTCTCCTTCTCCTAATCCTTCTCCTTCTCCTTCTCTTTCTCCTTCTCCTTCTCATTCTCTTTCTTCTTCTCCTCCTCCTCCTCCTCCTCCTCCTCTTCCTTCTTCTTCTTCTTCTTCTTCTCCTTCTTCTCCTTCTTCGTCTCCTTCTTCCTCTTCCTCTTCTTCTTCTCCTTCTCCTTCTCCTTCTCCTACTCCTTCTCCTTCTCCTTCTCCTTCTCCTTCTCGTTCTCCTTCTCCTTCTCCTTCTCCTTCTCCTTCTCCTTCTCCTTCTCCTTCTCCTTCTTCTTCTTCTTATTCTTCTGCTTCTTCTGACTCTGCTCCTTCTTCCTTTACTTCTTCTTCTTCTTCTCCTTCTTCCTTTACTTCTTCTTCTTCTTCTTCTTCTTCTTCTTCTTCTTCTTCTTCTTCTTCTTCTTCTTCTTCTTCTTCTTCTTCTTATCCTTTTCCTTCTACTTCTTCTTCTACTTCTTCTTCTTCTTCTTCTTCTTCTTCTTCTTCTTCTTCTTCTTCTTCTCCTTTTCATTCTTCCTCTTCTCCTTCTTCTCCTTTTTCTCCTTCTACTCTTTCTCCTCCTTCTCATTCTTCTCCTTCTTCTACTTCACTTCATCATCTCCTTCTCCTTATTCTCATTTTTCTCCTTCTCCTCTTCTTCTCCGCCTTCTCATTCTCTTTATCCTCCTTTTCCTTCTCCTTCTCGTGCTTCTCCTTTTCCTTCTCGTCCTTCTCCTTCTCCTACTCCATCTTCTTCTTCTCTGTCTCCTCATTGTCCGTCTCCTCCTTCTCCTCCTCCTCTTTCACCTCCTCCTCTTTCACCTCATTCTCCTTCTCCTGCTTCTACTTCTTCTCCTTCTCATTCTCCTCCTTCTCCTTCTTCTTCTTCTCCTTCTGCTCCTCATGCTTCTCCTTCTCCTTTTTCTCATTCTCCTTCTCTTTCTTCTGCTTCCCCTTCTCCTTCGTGTCCTTCTCCTTCTTCTCCTTCTCCTTATTCTCATTCTCTCGCTTCTCCTTCTCCTCCTTCTCCTTCTCCTCATTCTCCTTCTCCACCTTCTCCTTCTCCTCCTTCTCCATTTTTATCTTCCCATTCTTCCGCTTCCTCTACTTCATCATCCTCTCATTCCTCTTCGTCTTTTTCCTCTTCCTCTTCTTCTCCTTCTTGTTTTGCTTCTTCTTATGCTTCTGCTTCTGCTTATGCTTCTTC